>JBBGZY010000004.1:0-380000 GCA_037952925.1 Lithobates clamitans | reverse complement strand
GATCTTACATCGGGGGGGGGGGGGGGGGGCGAAGGGGAGGGGGAGTTCACTGATGGCAAGACAAACAATGTAAGGTGCCTGATATAACCTTTAAAATACTTTAAAGAAGACAATGTTCCGTTTAAAGCATAAGCACCTTATGTGTCATGTCCTGATATACAGTATGTACAAGAAGCAGTTTTGATCAGGTTGGTATATTCAGAACAATGAAACAGGATTTGTGCTTGGTTACTATGGGTAACTGCATTTTACTCACTACCACATTTCTCAAATCCACAATGACCTGGAATGATGACACACACATCGGGGCTAGGCTGTGAGTAATGTAAGTTTGAATTGACTGCCACTCTGTGTCCTCTAAAGGGAGTGTCAATGGGAAACACTTACTGCCCATCTAACAACTGACACATCAGCAAACTATTTCATTTGTTGCTTCAGAAAGAAGACCACAAAAGTTCTTTGGGTAAAACTTGCAGGACTCTACATACAAAAATATATAGGTAAACAAGATTTTTATCTAATCATAAATAAGCTATTTAAGTTCATACAGGAAAAGTGCAACCGTTTTACTAAAAAAAAAAAAAAAGTATTTTCCTTGATGACATAGGATGGATTTAGAAAAACAGAATAATGTGACCTTCTTGCCCATGGCAAGTATTTGTAATTATATACATATTTCTTCTGTCACTTAGATAATGTATTTAATTATCTGGTGTTATGTACACTAAACTCATTCATAATATTCTGAAAGAAAATGTTTGAAAAAAATAAAATAAAAATAAAATCAATAAACATGTGAACATGTGTAACATACTTGTAGAGCCAAGGTTTTTTTACTCATTTTGTATATAGTGTGTGTGTATGTGTATATATATATATATATATATATATATATATATATATATATATATATAAAACTCTATATATATATACACACATATACACACACACACACATATACATACACACTGTATATAAGTATATATGTAACACTCAGAAAACTTGTATGGGGGAAAAAAAGTGAATGGCAATGGGGTTTATTATAGCTTTTCTTTGCCAAGGTCAATATGCCTATGCATGCCTATACCTACCTACACAGCGCTATATGTACATCAAGTCACTAGTCACTTTACCAAAGTACAAAGAAACATTTACATTAAACACACACATACATACACATAAATATATCTATATATAGATATATCTATATATAGATATATCTATATATATCGCACAAATGTGAAGAAATATATTTTGGAACACGATAATGATTATACTGTAGATCAGTATGCATCTACCTATAATACATGGGTTGTCCTACATAATATAACAGGCAATTCAAACACAAAGTGTACTACAATTATTAATTCCTGTTTCAAATTTAAATCAGATCAAGTAACTATAACATTTGCATTAAGGCAAAATGCTACACTGGAAATCGGCATTTTTATACATGAATTTAAATTCAAATATTAATTAACAAGTAGATTTTAATTAAAAAAAACACACTATTAAATTTGATTTGCATTAATTATTCCTCACGGTTCTAGCCTGAATACAAAAGAACCAGAAACTTCACACAAAATAAAAAAAATAAAAAAGGGGGAAAACCAGACAAATTAATAAAATAAACTATATTCAGACAGCAATTAACTGTTTATAGAACTCGTCTTTTTATTTTGCAACCAACATGTTGCCAAAGGAGCAACTTCAAAGGGATTTTCCTGTTTTTTTTTCCACTTGTTCTTGTCAGTGCAGGTCAGGAACACAAAAGTGGAAAGTCACTGCAAAGCCACCTCACGAAGGGGCTGAGCGGTGAAAATCAAACAAAGACCAATTAAACTAATCATAACGTCCCACTGAACACAAGGAGGCTCACCTGGTATTCCTGGATTTTTTTTTCCCCCTGCAAATTCTCAACCTTGTTCAGTACTTGCAACTATAATTACCCTGACCAAAACACTGTGAAATTACTGCTCTGATCTGCTAATGGCTGAAAAAAAAAATTCAAGCTGTTGTGGTTTCATGCCAAGGGGCTCCAGTAAGATGGCGCGATGCTTTCTGACATCGACAACTTCTTAAAAAAAAAAAAAAAATACTCGACAGGAGAAAATTAACGGGATGGGGTTTACACTGCCAAGGTCTGTTCATTAATTACCAATTTAATCGCGGCTGGAGGCATGACATTATAAAAAATCTGGCTAAAAATTCTTAATAGATTATGAAGACCACCTAAGAAGAATGACCAAGAAATGTACAAAACAATTAATACTGTTTCGCTGCTATCAAAGGCACTTAGATGATTATACATCAAGTGAAGCAAAAGAATTAGTAGCTTCACAGTGCCACCACTTGGAACAGTAAATACAATGGCACACAATTAGTAATGCACATGTGACTTTTCATTCAAGGCATATATCCTTGGGAAAGCTAGAACATGATAAGAACAACAAAAGGAACATTTTAAATGAAATGAATAAAGATTTTAACTCTACGCTGGTGCATGCTGAGCACAACAGAATAGGCTGTGTAGAATTCAGGCTTCAGCTAGTGATGATCTCATTCTAGGATTACACAAGCCGCAATCATGACGAGCCAAAGGGAAGGAAAAAAGTGTCTTCTCCGTCTTTTATATAGTACAATTCATGTGAATAAATTTAATCTACCTACACAGCTTTATAAAGTTAATGTATAGCAGTTTTTAAGACACTAGGACAGAAAGCACACAGGACAAAGTAACAGATTGGACATACATACATGTACACTTATATGTACATCTGCATGTATAAAGTTGGGTGTATGTGTTAATCTGACTCAGACCTGCTACAGTAACTGAATATTAAAGGAAAAGTGTGCTGTAACAAATACAATGGATCCTGTTGGAGGTGTTAAAAACGGACTTCTATGCATTTATACTATTCAATTTTTAGTCAAACAACAAATAGCTTTGTTGCCATTTCTGATTTTACCTGAAAATGCTTGTTGTCTGGCTGCCATCCTTTTCTAATGGATTCAGTACCTTCCCTAGTTCACTGACCTGGAACAAATGTAGCTCAGAAGTTCTGACTTTACTTGCAGCATGTTTGTTCTGAACATTTTTGGAAGGTCAGCAATCAAAGCCCATGTATTACAATGACAAAGTTCCTTTACAGAGCATTCTAGCTTTGAAAGACCCCCCTATCCCAACAATCTTCAGACTTGCATCCAAATCCTAGAAGTATTCATGTACACTGCGGTAATCATACTCGCTGACTTGAAATATTCATAGACCATTTGGGTGAGTTTTATCAGAACCAGCTGATAATTCTGTTCTAATGCCCTGTACACAAGATCGGACTTTCTGATGGAAAATGTGCGATCAGAGCGTGTGGGCTCCATCGGACTTTTTCCATCGAAATTTCCGACACACAAAGTTTGAGAGCTGGCTCTAAAATTTTCCGACAACAAAATCCATTTGCGTAAATTCCGATCGTGTGTAGACAATTCCAATACACAAAGTGCCTCGGAAGAAGAACAGCACTGGCTATTGAACTTCATTTTTCTCGGCTCGTCGTATGTGTTGTACGTCACCGCGTTCTTGACGTTTGGAATTTCCGACCAACTTTGTGTGACCCTGTGTATGCAAGACAAGTTTGAGCCAACATCCGTCGGAAAAAATTCGATGGATTTTGTCGGAATGTCCGATCGTGTGTACAGGGCATTAGCCAACTGTTTTTCGGGGAAGCGAAGAATTGACCAAGGTAGATATCTAAATTCAATAACTATATTGTGGTACCCCACAGATCTGTGTAAGGAAAGGTATAATAATTTTTAAAGATACTGCTGGCTGTTTTTGGGTGCTTAGGAAATCAGATCAAGCATGTTGATAAAGTTACGATTAAAAAAAAAAATAAGCATATTGGGGTTTATTTACTAATGCTGGAGAGTGCAAAAAAGCTGCTTAGAAACCAATCAGCTTCTAACCTCAGCTTGTTTGACAATAAAACCTGGAAGCTGATTGGTTTCTATGCAGAACTGAACCTGATTTTGCACTCTCCAGCTTCAGTAAATAAACCCCATTGTGCCCACATGCCCCAACTATGGTTGTCTTCAACTGGGAAACCAGTTGAAGCCTTGAGTATAAATCAAGATATATAATCCAAAGGGCTCCACAGGGACCAATTATGAAAAGTAAAATGATCTGCGTTGTAACAATAACCTTACCTCAGAACCCTTAAAGTCAATACAATTTAAAAAAAAAATACCCCAAACTTTCTGACAAATCTGATATTCTAATGAAGAATACCAAACTCATTAGAATTACAGGTCACAATTCAAAAGGCCAGTACGGGTTATCTGCAAAATGTATAATTTCCAAATTTGTGCATTTGCTGATACAAGGTGAAAAATATCATCCCCATAAAAAAAAAAAAACAAAAAAAAAAATTTTTCTTTAGGTGGTTGGCACTCTTGAACTCTTGGTCTGGTGAGTGCACAAATAGGGTGACAATCTGTATAGAGTTTGTAATCTGCATAGTATAGAGTTTGTAAACTGCAGTATCATCCAAAAATCCAAAAGAAAAAAGTAGGTTAACTGCCTTCTATTGAAACCGGCCTAAGGGGTACCACAGACGGCCTGGTAGTTACAAGTAATGTTCCTGATTTCAAGCATCTCTATGCTCAATTCTCAGTGTTTGTGGCAACCCTAAGGATCTCCTTATATTACAGGGAGATTTTTCAGTTGCGGTATGTCCCTGCAAGCAAGACCAATGCTTTCTTCAGCTAAGGTGGAGAGGAAAGGATTAACATACCAAGTTTTCATTTTCAGGTATTATGACAGGTCCTTGCACTAAGGCAGGGTCACCCACAAGGTTACCTAGACCGGAGTCTATGGCCCAGTGGGTCTCTGGGGGTCCAGTCCCAGGCAGAGCTTTACTAAATTTAGTTAAAGTAATTTGGGTGGCTTTAAAGTCAACTGATCACTTTCACATGTGGGCACTGTCAAGGAATCCCCCTTTTAGCCTTGGCACTTACTATGCTCCTCTACTAATGCTGAACCCATAAGCTCTGAACACTTCTGGGTTCAGAAGCTGTCAGAATCCTGGTGGCAGTGGATAGGTAAGCTGCAGTTGTGAAACGCTATTCTGTATGGGACTGAGGCAACAGGGGTTGCTCTGATTAGTCTCCCTAAAATTGACTCTCTAACTTGTTACGATCACACAGGGGGCATTGTCAGTCCCCTTGTGACAATAATAAAGTTAAAGAAACGTGGAACTAAAGTCTAAACATGTTTTACCTTAACACCGTCTCTGCATTAAGGTAAAAAAATACTCCACTACCTGTCCTACCCCCTGCTGTTCTCACCTGCTGCTTTCATAGGAGAAACTGAGGGCAGTGCAGCCATAGCTTCCTGCTGTTAAACTCCTGTGTGGTGGGGGGGGGGGGGGAGGGGCATGGCTTACTTACGTCAGAAGTAGAATAATAATTTTAGAGTGATCATTTTATTTGGTGTTTTATTAAAGCGGTAGTAAACTGCAGTTGGTGAAGAAAAAAAAAATCCCTGCAAGGCAATGTCATAATGGGCTAGTATGCATTGCATACTAGCCCATTATGAGAAACTTGCCTTAAAACGAAGCCCTTCAGTGCCGTGCTGTCACCTCTGAGAGGGCTTCAATCTTCACGGCCTCAGGCTGCATGAGTGACCGGGGGCGTGATGACGTCTCTCCCGCACATGCGTGTATGAATCCGACGTTTACAGCATGCGTGGCAAGTTTTGCGTTGTACGTCCTAGCTCTTCCCTACGCGATTCATCATAGATGTCATCAGGGGCATGAGTGACGATGCCCCCGAGTGATCATGCCCCTGATGACATCCTCTATGATGAACCACGTAGGGTGGAGCTAGGATGTACGACACAGAACTTACAACACACAAGCGGCCAATCGTTTGGGTACTGGCTAGTGGAGCTGTTCATGTTACTGCATCGTATATGCTCGTTTGTTGCTGTCAGCATGTAAGTGCAAATTTTTAGATTTAAAATAAATTGTTTCATACTGGATTCCGCTATGGTCGGTCTTCTGTTTTTATACACATGGTATATAATCTGGCGAATGGAGTTGAAGGTCAGACGGACTTGCCTGGAGCTGGGAATACATTCTATATTAATGAGAAGACCATTGATGTTCCAATATGTGCACTAAGCTAATTTTGACCACTTTAACCGGGGTCAGAATCATCTGGAAACCCCCCTGCTTTACAGGACGTGGTGGAGTAAACTTTCTAGAGGGCTTTTCAAACTATTTTTACACTCTTCTCCCGAGTGATGTTCCCACTCATAGAAAGACTGTAATATTGGATAATTGGAAATACCATTTCTATTTCATCTAATGGACTGTTTCTGGACTCAATCTCTGTTGAGTTTTTTTTGGGGGGATGACTGTTTACACACTGAATTAATTTTTCACAGCACTGTCACACTTTACTTGAGAATACCATATCACATATGGAATATGGAATATTCATGAGTTGATATTTCATACTGGATGCATTTTTAAGCACTACTGTATCTGTATGTACTTTGCACTTTATGTAGAGCGCTGCACATGTTTATTTAATAATTTAGATATACTCCACCAAGGTATATTGCTAGCAGCTAATTTTCAAACAGAGACCTAAGCGAAAAGAGATTTGCTTGATATATATAATCAACTAATTTAACCTGGTAATTATATAGTAATATTCCCCACCTATCATTGTGACAACATTTCAGCCAACATCACTTCCGGACTGCGGAACACACATATTAACCACTTCAATACAGGGCACTTATACACCTTCCTGCCCAGACCAATTTTCAGCTTTCAGCGCTGTCACAATTTGAATGACAATTGCGCGGCCATCCAACACTGTACCCAAACGAAATTTTTATCATTTTGTTCCCACAAATAGAGCTTTCTTTTGGTGGTATTTGATCACTTCTGCGGTTTTTATTTTTTGCTGAAAATTTTGAAAAAAATAAAAGTTTTGCTTTTGTTTCTCTTTAAATTTTTTGTAAATAAGTAAGTTTTCTCTTTCACTGATGGGCACTGAAAGGCACTGATAAGGCGGCACCGATGAGGTGGCACCAATGAGCAGGCACTGACGGGCACTGATATGCGGCACTAATGGGCACTGGTAGGCGGCACTGATATGCAGCACTGATGGGCATTGATAGGCGGCACTGATGGGCACTGAAAGGCTGCAAAGGCTGAATACTTTTGCCAATGTGATATTTCAGGTTTTCCTTCTTACATTTGCAAACATTTCTAAACATTTGTTTTCACTTTGTCATTATGGGGTACTGAGTGAAGATTAATGTGAAAAAAAAGAATTTAAACAACTGAAGTATCAGGCTGCAACATAACAAAATTAAAAAAAGTGAAGGGGGTCCACAAAACTGCATTGTAATTTAAATAAAGAAAACTCTGTAAGGTGACCTTACACTGGACCCCCCCTCCCACCCCGTGGTCCCGCTGTACTGTAGTCCCGCCATCCTGCTCTGTCAGGGATTGGAATACCACTTCACCAGTCTGGGGATTTAAGATCCTCCTGACTTTCTCTCCTTTCCTCACAGCGCTTACAGGTCGGACTACACTGATTCTGATTGGTCAGTGCCGTCCATGTGACGGTGCTGACTCATTAGAATTTCTCTTGCCCTTAGACGCTGAGAGGTACGGAGAGGAGATTAAGTTGGGAGGATTTCAAATCCCCAGACCAGTAAAGTGGTGTTCCAGGCCCTGACAGAGCAGGATTTCGGGACTTCAGTACATCGGGACCAGGGGGATTCAGTGTAAGATTTTCTGTAAAGGTGAAATTACAATTTAAGTATAAAGCACATGCTGGATGGACTTTGAATACACTATGCGGTTTTTCATTGGATACTTACCATTTTAAATGAGATGATTTATCACATATGTTCACTTAAATGGGCTGTCCTTTGTGAATTGGTCGCTCCAAAGAAGCTAAGGGATCAAATTTTGGCCCTGAGCCAAGAGCAATCGTGGCAGTCGTGGCAAAATTGTGCCACGTTTGGGGTGCCATTCAAGATGAAGGGCACTAAAATGTGCGTTGCACATTTTGCCGTGATTCGAAATTGTGGGTAGCATTGCGGCCATTCTGCCCGCGATTCCAAATCGCCCATATGTAATCGGGGCCTAACTTTCAAAAAACAAAAAAAATTAAACATGACAAAAGTGCTTACAACAAACACGAGCAAAGAAAGTCCTGGGCAGAAAAGGGATTGAAAAGACAATGCTCTTTCCCCCCCTCCTCCTCATTTTGCCAATTAGATGGCCAAAAGCTGCTTTTGTTATCTACAGATCTAGTGATCATATCTAAATCTGTCACAATTATCAGCATGGCAGAGCTGTCCTTTCAATCAATGTTTTCCAATTAACATCAAAGCACCAAGGTTGCATTCTGTAAAGTTCCCTTTCTTTGAGAAGATCCCTGTTCTCCCTCCCTCTAGAAATGTAGAAAATAAAGTTACAGGTTTAATTGCCACAAGAAGCCGTAGTAAGATGAGGAGGGGGGGGGGGGGAGCAGCTTTACATAGCTTCGCACAGGACGACCAATTTAGTCAGGTCTTTGAAAGCATTGTGAGGCTCGGTCAAAAGCAAAGCAATATATCACATACTTACTCTGCTAAGTCTTAAAATAAATACCGTTGCTGCTAGCGAAATGAAAACACCACCAAGTGGAATTAAACATTTCGGATTGTTGCTAAATCTTAAAATAATTACAGAGTTAATACAAGGGCTGCCACCAGACATGCACCACGTTAACCCGTTCTCTGCCTAACTCTTTGATTACTCAGGCACAGCTTATGTGCACATTATACCGCTGGTGTCAAAGAACAGACCACTATTCCACTACTCATGCATTCTTTGGAGGATTTGTGCCTTCCTTCACTTCTCTTTTAACCTAGTTTTCTTTGTGAACGAAGAGTTCAGTTCAAGGCAAGTTTCCAACACTTCAAAGGATCCCTAAACCCAAATATCTGTTATATAAGTGATTCCTGCACCAAATGAATCATGCATTGCTAATATTTCTTATGATTTACAAGTTTGTTCAAACTAGTTTTATGAGAAGTTTGGGAAAGAGCGTGACACTGCTTCTTGATGCATAGCATAGTTTAAAAAATAAAAATTCTTGAAACCGGTTTGTAAGCAACACTATTTATATCTGTTGCTGTCATACAGGGTCAGAATATCACTAGCGAAATGCGTGATCTGACCATCACTAGTGATAAGGAGGTAGTGTAGGTTTCAAAAAACCAAAACACGTAATGTTATATTTACAAATGAGTAGAGAGGTATATGGCTCGGGTTTACATGCAGATTGAATTACTAAAAGATGTTTTCATAAACGATAATGCTGGGATGTATTTGTATGCCTATAAAAAAGGGAGGGAGGAGCGCAAACAGACACCCCTAGCGCTAACTTATCTCGAGGGAAAACGTCAATCAGTCTGGAAAATCTAACCCAGCTAATGAATTTATCCCTGTAAGAAAGGTCAGCCAGGGGCTGTCTAAATAGGTCAGGGAGTGCCTACAGACATATGATCATTTCCTTATCCGGATGGGGTGAAGATCATCTAGTGTTTTTCATATTGTGCAATCCACTTTACATGGATAATGTAAAATGTGTATCTCTACAACGAAAAGATCTTTGCACAACTCAGCCTTAAATTAAAAGATCTATACAACTGGACAAACTTAATGATCATCTAGATTTGGAACCTCTAATCTGAAACTTGGAACCTCTAATGTGAAACCTGAAAGAGGAGATGCTATATCCTCTGTAAGATTTTCCCCCAGCCATTTAGCCAGCATCAGCTCACACTCTAAATGATAGCCAGGGTAACATCAATGGTGCAACGCACAGGTCTATCAGCTTCGGAAATGCCATTATGAAAACTAAATCAGCGTGAATTCCCTGGGGATGATGATCTTACAAGGTCATCTGGGAGGTTATCGGTGGGGCACTGAGAGAAAGCTAACAAAGCAGGCTTGATCGCACCTGGCCTGTCACGTTGCATTTCCTTCAGCATGACCCATGTAATTGTGCTGGGACTGAGACTGACAAGTAAAAGTAACTATTGGCCTTTCATTTATTATACACCGGTAAGGGGGTCTATTTCAGGTGAGAATAAAAATAGGCAGAACAAAAATATTTAACAAATTATGGGGTAGTTGAAGTACTGGGGGAACTTTTAGTTACTTTCATAGCATTGCCTCCATCTTACACCATAGATCAATTTTTACAAAACACAAAGTACATGGCCTACATGTGAGGCATACCAAAACACAATTTTTGACTTACCATAATATCCTTTTTTAAGTTTTGTGCAAAAGCAGTAGTAGCAGTGATCAAAATAGGAGGGAAGGGAGCTGTGCCCCTTAATGAACACCAAGAAAAGGAGTTTTCAGTAAGTCAAAAAATATATATATTTTTTAAAGTGGTTGTAAACATGAAAAATGAACAAAGCATATCCTTCTATAGTGTGTACTTGTTTCAATTCAAAGCACCGAGTGTGATTTCTAGCTGCAATCTAGTTCCTTTGCTACCTGCATGAGTCATTTCTAATAGGCTGTACCAACTTCAAGGGATCAAGGGGGACGGGGAGAGCACACAGCTTGTGATTGACAGCCTGAGCTGTGCATGTTTCCCTATGACATTACGTAGAGTGGATGTTTCCCTTCCATCCACTCAGGTCTCAGATTATACGCAGCTTTCCTCTCTGAGCTGTACGATGTGCGACATCAGCTCCCCTCCCCTGGAAGCTCAGAAAAGCTGTATAAATTCTGGATATTAAATGGAAGTTGAGAAGAGCTGGCTGCAGATAAATAGGTACAGCTTATGTAGAAGGATTGTCTCTTCTCTGTATATCACCTGAGGCTAGTCACTTCACTGGAAATATGAAAGGGTTTACAACCACTTTAACCATTCATTAAGGGACAAAGGAAATATTGCATTCTAAAACAAATGAGATGTCTAAAAGTGATCCAACTGACTGGTGGGAAACACAGAAAATAAAATGCCAACAAACCCCCAAAAACAGGGTAAACTGAGGGCTACTTGCAGCTTAAAGAGGAAGTTATGCTTGACGTCTGCATCAGCTGAGGTCTGGACATTCACCTGAAAAACTTAGCAGCCTTGCAAGTTGGGAACAGATGCCTAAAGCTAAAAAGCCCAATGGCACTTACTGATTATGTGGAGTCAGAGCTTTGTTTTTAAGCCCATAAACTTGGACGATGAGCTGCCTAAGCCACCCAGAAATGGTGGAATGAGAGGCGGGCTGTCTCCCATGGGGACCCTCAGAAATGACAAAAAGATAGTTAAGTCTGCCTGAAAGAAGACGTGTCTGACAGATAAACTCAAACAACTTGCACTCCCATCCAAACTGTAAATGGCAACCTCCTTGGGGTATAAAGGGGAGAGACAGAGAGATAGAAGAACAATGTCTTGGTTAAGGTGAAAGGAAGACACCACCTTTAGAAAGGCCCAAGACAACCTTGTCCCTGTTTAGGACAAGAAAAAAGGAAAAATGAGAAAGCCACTAACTCAGAAACTCGCAAAGGTGATGGCAACGTAGAAGGACACCTTGTTGGGGAGCATAAACAGAGGGATATCTCTGATAGGCTCAAAAGGTGGTTTTGATGAGCCGACATAACCAGTTTAGGATTTCATGGAATCTTGATCAACTGACTAACGAGACTCCACAAAGACAGAATTTTTGCTTAGCCAGTTTAATTCACATGTAAATATATAAAAATATTAGAGACTTTTCCTGTCACCGATTTGGTTACTTTAGGAATACAGAAGATGTTGATAGGTATGAAGTGCAGGCACCCAGAGCAGCTTCACATGCCTGCAGCAGTTTTTATTCTTTTCCGCTTCACCCATATTGCCAGGCCCTTCTGATTGGGAAAAGCTTCAGCACGTCCTTATATTGTTGAAGCTTACCCTTCGCCAACCAGTTCACACACATTGTTATTGACCAGTAAGGAAGCCCGTCATACTGATGGGCCAATAGGTTGCGTAGGGGTGGGGCTTAGCAGCAAGCTCCGATACTACCTGGAAATGTCAAAGCTTTGCCTGATTAGACCATTTGGGTGAAGCGGAGGATAATGAAAATGATTGCAGTTATGTGTAAGCATCTCATATCTTTAAATAGCTTTCAGTATTGTTAAAGTCACATAGTTTTATGACAAGAAATAAAAGTACTATATCAATAGGAAAGGGAAACAAATGTGTGGCAATCAACTGTGCTGAAGCAATGTCCCTCGCTGTCAGGTTCTAAACGGACAGTTCAGTCTCATGAACTAGAGATAAGCTCAGGCATATTCGGCTCCTAGTACAAACCCACCAGCCTGTTACTGTACTGGGTCAATTATAACTTGCCAAGGCATTCCCTATCCCTCAGCCACATGTAAATATGCCCCTTATGTACATGTGGCTGCAAGGTGGGGAATGTGTCGGACACAGATGGTTGGCCCAGTACAGGTGCCAGTTCTTGGCAGGTTTTTCAGGTGGGTTTGGACTAGGATCTGAACATGCCTGAGCTCATTCATTGCATATGGCTGTCCAGTCTTTATTCTTTCAAATAAAGAATCAGTATACCCTGCTTACTGTACCAGGGCAGTATACAGGTAAAAGCCAGTAAATTAGAATATTTTGAAAAACTTGATTTATTTCAGTAATTGCATTCAAAAGGTGTAACTTGTACATTATATTTATTCATTGCACACAGACTGATGCATTCAAATGTTTATTTCATTTAATTTTGATGATTTGAAGTGGCAACAAATGAAAATCCAAAATTCCGTGTGTCACAAAATTAGAATATTACTTAAGGCTAATACAAAAAAGGGATTTTTTAGAAATGTTGGCCAACTGAAAAGTATGAAAATGAAAAATATGAGCATGTACAATACTCAATACTTGGTTGGAGCTCCTTTTGCCTCAATTACTGCATTAATGCGGCGTGGCATGGAGTCGATGAGTTTCTGGCACTGCTCAGGTGTTATGAGAGCCCAGGTTGCTCTGATAGTGGCCTTCAACTCTTCTGCATTGTTGGGTCTGGCATTCTGCATCTTACTTTTCACAATACCCCACAGATTTTCTATGGGGCTAAGGTCAGGGGAGTTGGCTGGCCAATTTAGAACAGAAATACCATGGTCCGTAAACCAGGCACGGGTAGATTTTGCGCTGTGTGCAGGCGCCAAGTCCTGTTGGAACCTGAAAACTCCATCTCCATAGAGCAGGTCAGCAGCAGGAAGCATGAAGTGCTCTAAAACTTGCTGGTAGACGGCTGCGTTGACCCTGGATCTCAGGAAACAGAGTGGACCGACACCAGCAGATGACATGGCACCCCAAACCATCACTGATGGTGGAAACTTTACACTAGACTTCAGGCAACGTGGATCCTGTGCCTCTCCTGTCTTCCTCCAGACTCTGGGACCTCGATTTCCAAAGGAAATGCAAAATTTGCTTTCGTCAGAAAACATGACTTTGGACCACTCAGCAGCAGTCCAGCTCTTTTTTTCCTTAGCCCAGGTGAGACGCTTTTCGCGCTGTTTCTTGGTCAACAGTGGCTTGACACGAGGTATGCGGCAGTTGAAACCCATGTCTTTCAAGCGTCTCTTGGTGGTGGATCTTGAAGCACTGATTCCAGCAGCTGTCCACTCCTTGTGAATCTCCCTCACATTTTTGAATGGGTTTTTTTTCACAATCTTGACTAGGGCGCGGTGATCCCTATCGCTTGTACACTTTTTCTGACCACAGTTTTTCCTTCCCTTTGCCTCTCTATTAATGTGTTTGGACACAGAGCTCTGAGAACAGCCAGCCTCTTCAGCAATAACCTTTTGTGTCTTTCCCTCCTTGTGCAATGTGTCGATGGTCGCCTTTTGGACAGCTGTCAAATCTGAAGTCTTCCCCATGTTTGTGTAGGCTTCAGAACTGGACTGAGAGACCATTTAAAGCCCTTTGCAGGTGTTTTGAGTTAATCAGCTGATTAGTTTGTGGCACCAGGTGTCTTCAAAATTTAACCCTTACACAATATTCTAATTTTGTGACACACGGAATTTTGGATTTTCATTTGTTGCCACTTCAAATCATCAAAATTAAATGAAATAAACATTTGAATGCATCAGTCTGTGTGCAATGAGGAAATATAATGTACAAGTTACACCTTTTGAATGCAATTACTGAAATAAATCAAGTTTTTCAAAATATTCGAATTTACTGGCTTTTACCTGTATATGATTCTACATGCAACACCAACTAAAACAAGGATGTAGGGAAAAATATGAAATATAAAGAAGGTCATTCATACTTCACTTAGCTGCTTGGTGCGTGTAGAGGCTGCAACATTGTTCCTCTGCTTATTTCCTGCTTTCAGAGCAGCATCTCTTCTGGCCTGTTCTAGTAGTAGCCGGGCCCGTTCTTTAAGCTCTTCCTGTCTGGACAGCATTCGCTGCTTTAATAAAAAAAAACATGACATAAAAGTAAGAAACCAGAAAGCAATACATAGGACTTATATTCCACCTACATACAGCTGTCATCTTGAACAACTCAGCATTTCATTGAGCTCTGGACATCAACTTTATGTCCAGTGTTGCATTTGAAAGTATTGAGTCCACTGTGTTCACATTCTGAAATTTCAGAAGTAGAATCACTTTTTGTTTTGGAGTGTAGTGCAATGTCTAATTGTCATCATATAATGTATTGGTGTCCTGCTGGCTACATTTCTATGGTCACTGATACACGTAGCTCCTAATGCAAATAATAAATCCAGATTTGTAAAAAAAAAAAGGCCAATTTTTTCCAAAGTTTCAGCACTGCCTGATAGAATCATGAGAGAGAAGTTTCACAACACAGAACCAAACACCCAACTGCAATGTTATCCCCAAAACTAGGGTGTTCTGTAATGTGAACAGTGACTTAAAAACAACAGATATGGTCCACCTTGGCTCACCCCTCCCTACTGGACATTCAGTGTGATGGATGGCCTCATCAATGTGGAAATGAGGGAGTCGGTGGTGAAAAGGATGTAACTTGGTATTAGCATAATATACTGTAACCAAGTTGTGTCTGGGGATATATATATATATATATATCATTTAAAGTAGAACTATAGGCAAAACTTTTTTTTAATTTTGGATAAAGCAGGGGAGGGTTGGGTTATAACCCCTGTCAGATTTTTTCCCCTGCCATCTGTGTCCCATTGCAGAGATTTCCCTTCACTATCTGTCCTATAACCAAACAGGAAGTGAGAGGAAATCCCTGAAAATTAAGGGAATTCCCTGTCCCCCGTCCCCCCCCCCCCCCAAGTCACAAGAACTAGTGTCCCCATTGGGAGATGTCCCCTCTATTACTTTTCTGGGGACAACCCAAAATTTGGGTTTTCTTCTACTTTTACTTTCAATCATAATGGTAAACAGGTCAAATAGACTAGTAGCTTCTATACAAATTCACACAACCGTGCAAGTGTAGGCAGATATAAAAAAAAATAACTTATTTACTCCAGTTAGATATAAATGAAAAGAAAACCAAAGGAAACCTGAATTGAGAAAATAGACAGGATGTAATGTGGATGTCTTCTTTGTAAAATGCTAGCTGCCAATTGCTATGCATCCAAAAGCTTCAATATTTCAGGTATATTTGAAATAATGGTTATATATTAATATTTATATTATTTAAATTTATTATGATTTCTATTATTTAATTTTGTTTTAAATCTTACTTAAAGCAGAACTTCAGTAATTTTTTCATCTTTCCATCTATTAAATCTTCTGCCCTTGTTGTTTTAACTTTGGATAGTAAAACATTTTTTTTCTGCTAGTAAATATCTTATACAGCCCACTTCCTGTTTCTTGTTTGGTAAAAAGCCTAGGCTATTGACATCATGCACAGCTCTCTCTCTCACTCTCGTGAGAGTTTCCCAGTAAGAGAGGGGGAATGAGTCATAAGAGGGCCAATGAGAACTGCAGAGCTGGAGGCGTGTCTCTGTGTGTCTGTGAAAATCCAGGAAGTGAACAGGCAGCAGCTTCAGCTGCCCACAGTTAAAAGGATTGCAACCAGACTCAGTGGAGGGAGATTTCTGCAGCATATTTTGGCAAGTACAGAATCACAGTATATATAAAATAATATGCAAAGTGGTTTGAGGGAAGCGTCAGAACGGCAAAGACATAGATGTGCAGATTTGGGGTGGAGGAACTTGACTGGCCTGCACAGAGTCCTGACCTCAACACAATAGAACACCTTTGGGATGAATTAGAGTGGCGACTGCAAGCCAGGCCTTTTTTGTCAAACATGAGTGCCTGACCTCACAAATGCATTTGAATGGTCAAACATTCCCATAGACACACTACTAAACCTTGTGGACAGCCTTCCTAGAAGAGCTGAAACTGTTAAAGCTGCAAAGGGTGGGCCAACTCAATACTGAACCCTACGGACTAAGACTGGGATGCCATTAAAGTTCATGTACATGTAAAGGCAGGTGTCCGAATACATTTGGCAATATAGTGTGGCTTAAATCCAGGTTTCTTCTAGCTGGTCATGTGACACACATGGTCCTTCTATTCCAGCATCAGCAGTGGGAAGTTCTTAAAGCGGCATTAAACCCAAAACCAAAAAGCTTAACAATTAGACTGATGGGCGCATCAGTTTTCTTTTCTTTGGCTCTTTCCCCTCTGTTTCACCTGGTGATCTGGCCAGTAATACACTAAGGGCTCCTTCACACGGACGTGTCCATGTACGGAGCCCGCTCTGCTCAGCGGGGGATCGCTCCGCCGATCCCCGCTGAGCAGGCCGCTGACAGGTCTGTCTCTGCACACTGTGATCTATTGGAGATCGATTGGGGATCGAATGATGACGGACCGTAGAGTCCGTCGTCACCCGATCCGATCACGGATGGAAAAGTAGGTTTTTCCTCCGTTACACTTTTTCGAATCGGAGCGGGTCGGATGTCAGCGGACATGTCACCGCTGACATCCGACGCTCCATAGAGATCTATAGAGGGACCGTTCAGGGCTGCCTAAAAAATTGACAGTCGGACTTGAACGGATCATCAGTGTGAAAGAGGCCTTAGTAGACACCACGTTGGAGGAAGGAGCATAGGAGGCACAGCACACAACAGCACTGTCAGTCTGGGGGGAGGGTCGTGGTAAATGTATTAGCAGATTTAGAACCACTAACAACCTGAAGTCGAACCCCAGCTCACACGTAATCAGTTACAGTAAAGAGTTTTTTTCCTTTTGTGATAAAGGTTTAACATGAATAAATAAAAGCTGTTCATTTTAATCATCCCTGGCACAGTTAAGTGGTTTGTCTAATCCATGTAAATATACATTTTGCTGGAGAGTTTGTGTTGTGAAAAGCAACAGACTTGCTGGCTGGATTACCAGTAGAAAATAAAAGAATGCATAAAAAAAGGAAACTACTGCAGCCATCACATCTAACCATTAGTAAGATGCAATATAATACATGTTTGCTCTTGGGTTTAAAGCGGGGGTCCACCTATCGTTTTTTTTTTTTTGAGTTTATTCACAAACTTTTCTTCTCAGCATTACATACTCACATATTGTGTGTAATATGTCCGCCTGTGTTAGATTTCGTCGGAAAGAATAACTTATATTATTCACTGCAGGCAGTTTCCATCTTCATTGTGGGCATTTGAAGCCCACAAGCATTTATTTCCTGGATGTCGTGAATGCTGTGCTCCCAGCATTCACCGCTCGTTCCCGCACATGCTCAGTGACATCCTGGGAAGCCTGAGACTAGCTCCCAGGAGTCTGGGAGAGGCTAGAAACACGCCTACTCCCACGGGAGGAGAACCAGGAAGTGCAAAGAAGAATAGAAAAATAAAAGGTAATTACGGCAATTTAAATTATTTTATACGGCATGTCAGCATCTAGGCAAGGAAAAGAATACATACAGATATTGTTCAAAATTTGGGTGGAATCCCGCTTTAATACAAATTTAATGATGTAAATAATAGGCAGGGAAGCATTTCCCGGCCCGCAGCTGCACATACATGCCCTGCCTATGATTGGCGGTGTGCAATGAAGGTTTCCTGGCGGGATTGTTCAGGTGGGTTGGGACTATGATCCGAACATGCCTGAGCCCATCCCTAATCAGCAGTGGGCAGTTCTTTAAGTGGTTGTAAACCTAGTTACACCACTTTTACCTACAGGTAAACCTATAATAAGGCTTACCTGTAGGTACTGGAAATATCTCCTATACTGCCATGGTTTAGGAGATATTTACCATATATATATATACGCTTGTGCCTACGTCATCGGCGCATGCGCACTGAAGAAAGGGCACGATTGTGCCCTTTCAAAAGGGCCCGTGCCGTGACCGGCGGCTCCCGCGTGCATGCGCCGGAGTGACGTCACGCGACTTTGGCCAGTCACAGAGCTGGAGTCCATGGCCCCGGAAGAAAGAGGGGCGAAGATGGATGTGGCCACCAGCGGGGACATCGCAGGCTTCATTTGCAGGCAAGTGCAACATAATGGGCTAGTATGCGATGCATACTAGCCCATTATGCTTTTACTTTGCAGAGTAAAAAAGAGGAAGTAAAACCCATCAGGGTTTACTTCCTCTTTAAGTGGTTTGTCTCATCCATGTAAATATACATTTTGCTGGAGAGTTTGTGTTGTGAAAATCAACAGACTTGCTGGCTTGGATTACCAGTTGAAAATAAAAGAAAGCATAAAAAGAAAACAAATGCAGCCATCACATCTAAGCATTAGTAAGATGCAATATAATAAATGTTTGCTCTTGGGTTTAATACCAATTTAATGGTGCAGAAAATGATGCACAAGTATTAAAGCGTGCTGTTCTCTACAGCATTCTCCTGTAAGCCCGGGCTGCCTCGCTGACAAACCCTTTGGAGGTGTGTACATGATTTTTGAGCTTGCTGGATGTGAACTATGATGCTGGGCTTTCAACCCAACCCAGAAGAGGATCAGCAGTAAGGTGTCAAAGCCCAGAGTCTGCTGGGAATTGTGGTGAAAGCTGCATTTTTAATTTACCTTACTTTATTGTAATGGTGCCACAAAAGCAGAACAGTTGCTTATTTTTGCCCTGCTGTAGGAAAACAAAACCTGTGATCTGATTGGTTGCCAAAACTGCCACTCTTTTCCTTGCTATCTTTAGCCCCTGTTTGCATCTGGGAATAAAGGAAACCTATTATTCTACAAGGCATGTAATTGCTGCACAGCATTAGGTACACAGGAAGCATCGGTGTTACCTGTGAACTCACACCTGCCTTTGCTGGTATAGGCCGAGCTCACATTTTACCTGTGTTTAATTAGCACACACTTGACTGCTGTTTGGAACAATAAGAGCCTATGGTAACAGAGCAACAATCTGGGCTCTTCAGTGTCAGACAACTGGTTCAGCAGGTTGTCTGTACATGTGACTATAGAAAACGTAACAAGATCGCACTTTGTTCACATAGATGAAGCTGGGTAAATAGTACAGAGAAGTTCGTCACTCACAGGTTGAGGTCAGCAGTTAGTCACTGCAGGAACAATTACTAGTACATTAGCTTTTATATCCAGATCCCATGAGAGACTTACTGCTGTAATATAATGTTTTGCTTTGACCAGAGATTCCTATATCTTCAGCTATGATGGTAGAACGAGGGATCGAAATATATGGGCAGACCTCTCCCAAACAAGTAGAGGCATATCTGCCTGTACCTATGGGGGGCCTATCATTTCATCTTCCCTCTCTGATAGTGAACAGTGGTTTACTCGCTATTCCTCTGCAGAAAAGGTAACAATTGGAAAACATGTTCAAAGATCTATCTGTATGCTGGAAAATATATACATGGAATGAGCTCCAAGTCAAGTATTGCTTTACATCACCGCCACCGAGTGATGCTTGAAATTATTGTTTTAGATGCAACCTGTTGTGCCCCTGCCCCAAACCCCCCCCCCGATGCTTGGTTTGATGGAGCCCACAGAAATTCCCGGTATGGGAAAGCATGTGACCTTCTCCTCTTATGCGGGATACATATGAGAAGTTTTTTTTTTTTTTCGTTCAACCTAGCGGGCTGAACGAACAAAAACTTACAGATTGCCATACTAAAGCCTCGTACACACGATCAGATTTTCAGCAGACAAAACCTCTGACTTTTGTCCGAAGGCGTGTGCCTGGATTTTGTCTTGCATACAAACGGCAAGGAATTGTTGGCCAACAAACACAAAAATAGTGACGTACTACGCGTTTTTTCAGCTCTTTAGCAACACCCTTTGGGCTCCTTCTGCTAATTTCGTGTTAGTAGAAGTTTGGTGAGTGTTGATTCGTGCTTTTCATTTCGCACTTTTCATTTAGCGTTTTTCATTTCGTGCTTTTTAGTTCGTTTCTGAACGGCCGTTCGTCAACCAGACATGTTGCGGAATCAGAGGAGATAGCGTGTTATTTATTATTGGCCTTGGAGTTATTGTTTTGACCCAAGTCCAGTCTAGGAACAGGAGGAGGAGGATTTCTTGGACCAAAAATTGGTTGCTTTATTAATCGTGACCAATTATGTCATATGCCTTTGCTGAGGGAGCTCCAGGAGAATAATCCAGATGATATTCGGAATTATCTCCGGATGACGGACCCTGCTTTCATCAACTCTTGGCATTGCTGACCTCCTATATTAAGAAGCAGGACACCTGCATGAGGCTTTTATTTTATTTTTTGGTTGAATAACAATGATTTGCTTTGTTATATTTTCTATATTTTTGGATGCATAGAATGCACTTTTTGGTTAAGTTCTAGTGGCAGATAGCATGTCTAATTTTATTTGTTTTCTTTTTTAAAAGCACAATAAAAAATGTGTAGAATAATACTTGGCTATGTGTTTTACTTCAAATGACATTTTGGGAGTAGGCAGTTACATTTTAAAAAATACAATGTAAAATTGACAAGGGACACCAACATAGTTGTATCTTTGATCTTAAAAACAATGGGATAATGGTGTTGTGGTAACTTGCCCAAAAAAAAAAAAAAAAAAAAAAAAAAGCGCAAAATAATATTATTCTTGATATCACTAGAAAAAAAAAAGCCTTTGAAAAATTTGCTATAACTCCATCAGTATAACCAGCAAAGCAACTTCATAATTATCCTATTAAAGAAGAAGAGAATTGTGCGCTGCATTTCGAGATTTCATAATTTGCCACCTCACGAATGTTAATTCTCCATGACGAACGCTAATTTACAAGACCGACCGCTTCTGGTTCCTCCTTGCTTCCGAGCATGCGTGTTTGTACTTTGGACTTACACACTCGGAAAATCCGACAACAGACATTTGTCCGCGGAAAATTTTAATGTTATATTTTAATACCTGCTATCCAACATTTGTACGCGGAAAATCCAACAACAATTGTCCGATGGACCGTACAAATGTCATCACACATTTCCCGTCGGAAAATCCGATTGTGTGTACGAAGCTTTAAACATCTAATGTTAGTGCGGCGATCTCCTTGCTGAGCTATTGTGTTCTGACAGGGAGACTGAACCCCCCCCCCCACTAGCACACAGTGATCATTGTCCATTGTCTGAGAGCTCTGATTGGATGCTGGTTTTCCAGCATGCTTTTTCGACAGAAGCCGCTGTTCTGCCAAGAACTCCAACCACTTCACTTCCGGTGACTCTCCAACAGCAATAACTGCAGATTTTGACGAGTTGGCTGTTTTCACAGAACACTGGCTAAGGAGTACAAAAGTTGTCACTGCCTTGGAGGCAGCCATGTTTTTGGTTACTAGCAGGCAGACTAACAATGTCCACTCATTATGTTGTTTCCTGTAGTGTATACGCTGCTGGTGTTCGGTGAAAACAGCCAACTAGTCCAAATCTTCAATTACTGCTGATGGAGTCACTGGAAGTGACTTGGTTGGAGATTTTGGCGAGTTGGAGTTTTCGGCAGAACACCGGTCATGAGACCGTCTTCTGTCGGACGAGGAGCTGTACACACGGGCCGAAAGTCGGCTGGTAACTGGCGAACTGATAATTTTCTGACATTTTTTGGCCCATGTGTATCTAGCTTTACTCTCACTGTCACACGGGGGCGGGAGAAGATCAGTAACCTGGTGTAAGCTCAGGCTAACATGGAGTTTTCACATGGATTAGACTTGAGGCTCTAAAAGAATTAATGGAGAGATGGAAGCACTGCACAGCCAATTATCTGTCAGGGGTGAAGGGGAGGAGTGCTTGAAGGGGTGGCCTGTTAATGGAACCTATCATTTTGGCATGAATGGGCAACGTGATAGATCTTTTAACAAGCGATTGCCTATCAAGATATCCTATCATTTGCATTAAATAGAGTTTGCCAATTTTCCCTGAATGGGCAACGTGGCAGATTCTGTTTAATGCAAAAAACAAAATAAAAAAAGGGATAATCCTACAGGGAAAACTGAAAGTGGGGCTCCTGTATAACGGTTGCAGTAGTTGGGTAGCAGTAGTAACTGAGGCACAGAGTCCTCACCATCAAAACCCTTGGCATTTAAAAAAAGCCAATGAGCGACTGAATCTGGCCAACATTTTGAATTTAGAAGTTAAAGTTTATGTGAACCCTCATCTTGTAAAACAACCCATTCAGTTTAAAATAGAACTGAAAGGCAAAGCATTTGTGTATATATATTTTATATGCATACACACATACATACACACACACACACACACACAGTATCTCACAAAAGTGAGTACACCCCTCACATTTGTGTAATTATTTTATTATATCTTTTCATGTGACACTGAAGAAATGACACTTTGCTACAATGTAAAGTAAAGTAGTGAGTGTACAGCTTGTATAACAGTGTAAATTTGCTGTCCCCTCAAAAAAAAACTCAACACAGCCATTAATGTCTAAACCGCTGGCAACAAAAGTGAGTAGGCTTGTAAGTGAAAATATCCAAATTGGGCCCAATTAGCCATTTTCTCTCCACAGTGTCATGTGACTCGTTAGTGTTACAAGGTCTCAGGTGTGAATGGGGAGCAGGTGTGTTAAATTTGGTGTTATCACTCTCACTCTCTCATACTGGTCACTGGAAGTTCAACATGGCACTTCATGGCAAAGAGCTCTCTGAGGATCTGAAAAAAAGAATTGTTGCTCTACATAAAGATGGCCTAGGCCAGTGATGGCGAACCTTGGCACCCCAGATGTTTTGGAACTACATTTCCCATGATGCTCAATTACACTGCAGAGTGCATGAGCATAATGGGAAATGTAGTTCCAAAACATCTGGGGTGCCAAGGTTCGCCATCACTGGCCTAGGCTATAAGATTGCCAAGACCCTGAAACTGATCTGCAGCACAGTGGCCAAGACCATACAGCGGTTTAACAGGACAGGTTCCACTCAACATGGCTGACCAAACAACTTGAGTGCACGTGCTCAGCGTCATATTCAGAGGTTGTCTTTGGGAAATAGATATATGAGTGCTCCCAGCATTGCTGCAGAGGTTGAAGGGGTGGGGGGGTCAGCCTGTCATTGCTCAGACCATACGCCACACACTGCATCAAATTGGACTGCATGGCTGTCGTCCCAGAAGGAAGCCTCTTCTAAAGATGATGCATAAGAAAGCCCGCAAACAGTTTGCTGAAGACAAGCAGACTAAAGACATGGATTACTGGAACCATGTCCTGTGGTCTGATGAGACCAAGATAAACATATTTGGTTCAGATGGTGTCAAGCGTGTGTGGCGGCAACCAGGTGTGGATTACAAAAAAAAAGTGTGTCTTGCCTGGTGGTGAGAGTGTCATGGTCTGGGGCTGCATGAGTGCTGTTGGCACCGGGGAGCTAGAGTTGAGGGAACAATGAATGCCAACATGTACTGTGACATACTGAAGCAGAGCATGGTCCCCTCCCTTTGGAGACTGGGCCGCAGGGCAGTATTTCAACATGATAACGACTCCAAACACACCTCCAAGACGACCACTGCCTTGCTAAAGAAGCTGAGGGTAAAGGTGATAGACTGGCCAAGCATGTCTTCAGACCTAAACCCTATTGAGCATCTGTGGGGCATCCTCAAACAGAAGGTGGAGGAGCGCAAGGTCTCTAACATCCATCAGCTCTGTGATGTCGTCATGGAGGAGTGGAAGAGGACTCCAGTGGCAACCTGTGAAGCTCTGGTGAACTCCATGTCCAAGAGCCTTAAGGCAGTGCTGGAAAATAATAGTGGCCACACAAAATATTGACACTTTGGGCTCAATTTGGAAATTTTCATTCAGGGGTGTACTCACGTTTGTTGCCAGCGGTTGAGACATTAATGAGTGTGAGTTGAGTTATTTTGAGGGGACAGCAAATTTACACTGTTATACAAGCTGTACACTCACTACTTTCCATTTAAGCAAAGTGTAATTTCAGTGTGGTCACATGAAAAGGTATAATAAAATATTTACAAAAATGTGAGGGGTGTACCCACTCTTGTGAGATACTGTGTGTGTGTGTGTGTGTGTGTGTGTGTGTGTATATATATATATATATATATATATATATATATATATATATATATATATATATATATACACATATACACACACACACACAGTGGGGTAAAAAAGTATTTAGTCAGCCACCAATTGTGCAAGTTTTCCCACTTAAAAAGATGAGAGAGGCCTGTAATTGTCATCATAGGTATACCTCAACTATAAGAGACAGAGTGTGGAAACAAATCCAGACAATAGCATTGTCTGATTTCTTAAAGAATTTATTTGTAAATTATGGTGGAAAATAAGTATTTGGTCACCTACAAACAAGCAAGATTTCTGGCTTTCACAGACCTGTATCTTCTTCTTTAAGAGGCTCCTCTGTCCTCCACTCATTACCTGTATTAATAACATCTGTTTGAACTTGTTATCAGTATAAAAGACACCTGTCCACAACCTCAAACAGTCACACTCCAAACTCCACTATGGTGAAGACCAAAGAGCTGTCGAAGGAAACCAGACACAAAATTGTAGACCTGCACCAGGCTGGGAAGACTGAATCTGCAATAGGCAAGCAGCTTGGTGTAAAGAAATCAACTGTGGGAGCAATAATTAGAAAATGGAAGACATACAAAACCACTGATAATCTCCCTCGATCTGGGGCTACACGTAAGATCTCACCCCATGGGGTCAAAATGATCACAAGAACGGTGAGCAAAAATCCCAGAACCACACGGGGGGGACCTAGTGAATTACCTGCAGAGAGCTGGGACCAACGTAACAAAGGCTACCATCAGTAACACACAATGCCGCCAGGGACTCAGATCCTGCAGTGCCAGACGTGTCCCCCTGCTTAAGCCAGTACATGTCCGGGTCTGTCTGAGGTTTGCTTGAGAGCATTTGGATGATCCAGAAGAGGATTGGGAGAATGTCATATGGTCAGATGAAACCAAAGTAGAACTGTTTGGTAAAAATACAAGTCATGTTTGGAGGAGAGAGAATGCTGAGTTGCAACCAAAGAACACCATACCTACTGTGAAGCATGGGGGTGGCAACATCGTGCTTTGGGGCTGTTTCTCTGCAAAGCGAACGGGACGACTGATCCGTGTACATGAAAGAATGAATGGGGCCATGTATCATGAGATTGAGTGCAAACCTCCTCCCATCAGCAAGGGCATTGAAGATGAAACGTGGCTGGGTCTTTCAGCATGACAATGATCCCAAACACACCGCCCGTGCAACGAAGGAGTGGCTTTGTAAGAAGCATTTCAAGGTTCTGGAGTGGCCTAGCCAGTCTCCAGATCTCAACCCCATAGAAAACATTTGGAGAGAATTGAAAGTTCGTGTTGCCCAGCGACAGCCCCAAAACATCACTGCTCTAGAGAAGATCTGCATGGAGGAATGGGCCAACATACCAGCAACAGTGTGTGACAACCTTGTGAAGACTTACAGAAAACGTTTGACCTCTGTCATTGCCAACAAAGGATATATAACAAAGTATTGAGATGAACTTTTGATATTGACCAAATACTTATTTTCCACTATAATTTGCAAATAAATTCTTTGAAAAATCAGACAATGTTATTGTCTGGATCCACATATTGTCTCTCATAGTTGAGGTATACCTATGATGACAATTACAGGCCTCTCTCATCTTTTTAAGTGGGAGAACAAGTACTATTGGTGTTTGACTAAATACTTTTTTGCCCCACTGCTGTGTATATATATATATATATATATATATATATATATATATATATTTATTAGAGCTGCACAATTAATCGTCAAGAATCGTTATCGCGATCTTGACTAAAGTGTTTCACAATTCTTTCTATGCAAAGAATTCTCTCTGCTCTTCTGAAGCCACAGCCATCAAAAGAAAGGGAGAAAAAAAAAACGGGCAGTCTGCCAAGAAACAAAACATTCTTTATCAGTTGAACTAAGTATGAACATTATAACAATTTGTCAATGGAATAGACTTGTGTGTAAGTGAAAAAAGTTTAACCACTTAAAGAGGAGGGCCAGTCAAAAAAAAAAAAAAATAAATAAAAGTCAGCAGCTACAAATACTGCAGCTGCTGACTTTTAATTGGACACTTACCTGTCCCAGGGTCCAGCGATGCGGGGGTTCGAAGCCCCGCTCGTCTCCCCCTCCGTTCAGTGGCGCCGACATTGCAACTGTGGGCGCCGGGCTGTGGCTTCACAGCCTGGCACCCACTGCGCATGCGCGAGCTGCGCCGCGCGCCGTGATTGGCCGCTCAGTCACAGATGGGGTAATGGGTCCCAGATGATTGACAGGAGGGAGGGAGCAGAGCTGAGCCCTTCCTGTGCCGAGGGGGAAGTGATGTCACCAGCCCAATCACTGGAAGAGGCAGACTACGAGGGACCCCCTAGCAACAGGCATTTAGAGGTAAGTAAAAAAAAAAAAATATCCAAATGTTTTTTTTTATTTTTTTTTAGGCACAATCATGACTTTTTTTTTTTAGGGTGGACCACCACTTTAAACACTAAACCTTTTTCTAACATTTGTAAGTTTCAAGATAAAATATTTTTTTTTTGCTAGAAAATTACTTAAAACCCCCAAACATTATATATATTTTTTTAGTAGACACCCTAGAGACAAAAATGGTGGTTGTTGCAATTTTTTTATGTCGCACTGTATTTGCGCAGCGGTTGTTCAAATGCAATTTTTTGTGAAAAAATTACTTTAATGAATTAAAAAAACAAAAAACTAACCAGTAAAGTTAGCCCATTTTTTTTGTATAATGTGAAATTATTTTGGCCAGAAATTAATGTGAAATCATTTTGGCCAGAATCATGCAGCCATAATATATATGTATATGAATATATATATATATTCTGTACAGGGTTTTATTGTAGTCCTGGGATCCAGAAACCAGGAAAGCTTCTTGGGTCACTTTTTAAATATGTGAGCCCAGACTAAAATGCACCGAAAGCCACAGAATTTCCAATGGCCTTGTTTTATAGTACCACTTATTTTGTGATAACAATTTTTTCATGCATTGCATGTGTGATTACAGAAGGCTTAAAAATTTCCAAAAACACTGCGCTTACTCAGTACAATAGCAGCTCACACAACAAACAAGGAAATTTGTGAATAATGCAGGTGTATATAGTGTAGCGCAGATTCAGATAAGGATTTTTTAAAATACAAAAAATCAATATATCAAACAATTGTTCCTAATACCATGCATCTCAAAATGATATTGAGAAGGAATTCCAATAGGCATCTATTGCATATAAAGTCTAAAGTAAAAAATTAAATTGAAATGTCTGAAGACAAGAATAAAAAGTCCCACACAGATGGTGGTGTTATGCACCACGTGGATAACAAACTGAAAAGAAGTGATATGAAATAAATGGGTCCTCCGTATGGAAGCAATGCAGGCTTACCGGAATTGTTGGACTCAGAGGGACATATGTCACCTGAGTCAGTAATGCTTGTATTGCCACCAGACAATGAAATGGGGTTTCCCAGTGGAACGTTATGGAATCCAGATGTTGTTCTAGGACTCTCAGCAAACTTCTTCCATATGTAACCCGATCTCGTAATGGCCCCTTAACTAGTAGAGGAGGAACTAAATACCTTCCCAGCAGCCAGCTTCAGGTGGAGACCGATTACAGAAGGCTTTACTTTAGGAAAAGGAGGAACTTTTCTGCTTTGCAAAAATTAACAAATGTGATAACTTCCTAAGTCCTCAGTAAAATTCTGCTGTAAGAGACAACCGGCATTTTTTTTATGCTCCTGAAAGCAGCTTTAGGTTATCTAATGTGCCTATGCACATTGTGTCATTTACAAGTGCATTTTAAAGCAGCATTCAAGGACATGGAAAAATGCTTTCGGAGTGGAGTTTTCCAGCGTAATTTATGCCCTTATGCGCATAAACGCATTTAAACACACCTAATTGCGGGCATACAGTCTTAAATTTATTCTAATGGCTATAATTAATATTCTAGCCAGTAGAATGATTTCACTATCATATGCATCTAAGCACAGGGCACACGTAAATGTGCAATAAAATGCAAAGTTCTGGCCGAGAAAATGCAGATTATTTTTATATACCCGGTGTGCATGAGGCCTGAAACTTACTCCTTACATTATGCACATTAAGAGACTCATTTTGTATATACAGATTACAAAACAGAGGGCTGGGATGGTCTCTCTGTGCATGAGTGTGATTTTTGGTTCCTTTCTGGTTGTAAATCACTTCACATAAGTTATTGGATCGTAAATGTGTCATTATGTCTAGTCAGAGTTTAATAACACAACAGCAGTCACAAATCGGCGCTGTCTTGTGGCCCTTTACATCTCTTCTTTCAAATTACATGTTGATAATTAGCCTATTAACTAAATCATTTGCTTTACCTGTAAGCTTTTGTTTATGTAATTTACTCTTTTCAATCCAGTAATTAAGGCAGATTGGTCATTGCTATCCAGCTCCGGATAGAGGGCAGTTTACCATAAAACCGATGTTTAAAGAATATATAAACCTAACACTTCATATTCCTGATGTGTGCCTGCTGCACCATGTACTTGTATGAAAAAGTATCCTGCTCTCTTTGTATTGCTTCATTTGTGTGAAATACCTGGTGTTCCTGCCTGTCCCTCTGCTTTCCTTTTAAAAACTGACCACACTAGGCTCTAATGCAGCCTGCTCTCCTTCAATGATCACACTTGTGCTGACCCGACCCCTGCACAGCCATTCACTGGGACGATCAGTGTGCTGCTGCCCCCCCCCCCCCCCAAAAAAAGTTGAAAAAATGTGTTTACAATGATTGATATATATATATATATATATATATATATATATATATATATATATATATATATATATATATATATAGCTACATAGCCCCCTTAAATTATTATTATTTCAGATTTTGGTAGATCCTTGAAATTATTATTTTTTTTTTTGGATCGCTATTGGAGATTTTAGTGCATGTTACACCCCCCCCCCTCCCCCCAGCAACAGCTCATCCATTGGATATTTTTGGTGGACTATTTGCCACTGTTTATATACAGTAGCTCTTTTTTTTCTCCAAGTTTTGTTACCATATTTTTTAGTGGGGGTTAGTCATAAAATGTCGTCTGGATAGACATTATGATACGATTACCTGGAATTGGAATAATGGTTGTGTCTCTGCCTTTGCATGGGTGTGGAAATAAAAAAATAAATAAATACTTGTTCAAGGGACTAAATCGGGGTCCCAATCTACTTGTCCTGATAAAATCCTGATAAAAAAAAATAAAAAAATAAAAATAATAATAAAAAAAAAACAAAACACATTTTAACCAAAAGCATATTTAAATCGGAGGTGCTTTTAGGAATGTCTGGAGCTTTTAAAAACAAAAGAGGCTTTATGGCTATTTAAGGGGGTTGTAAACCCTCAGCCCGGGTTCACACCTATGGGTTCACACCCACATCTAATTCGCATAGTAGGAGAATGTGACTGGCTCCCTATGGAGCCGGTTCACATATCTCCGGGGCAGCTGGAGCGCACTGCACAAAAACGCTGTGCGTCTTTGGCTCAGTTTCAAGGCCGAATTCAGGCATAGAATCGGCCCTGATTCGTCCCTGAAACGGGGAACAGGGACGCACAGCGCTCCTGTGCGATCCGCAGCCCGTTATAGTGTGAACCCGGGCTCAAAGTTTTTCACCTTAATGCATTCTATGCATTAAGGTGAAAAAATGTTTGTAGTGCAGCAGCCCCCCGGACCCCCCCTTTTACTTAACTGAACCCGATCGTTCCAGCGACGGGGAAGAGCACAGCAGCTCCAGTTTCTGTCTCAGGTCCTCATTGGATAAATTGATTGCAGCAGAACTCATTGGCTCCTGCTGCTATCAATCAAATCCAGTGACACAGGAGCCGGGGCCGAGTCCTGCTGTCTGTGTCAATGGACGCAACAGTAGGACTCGGGAGCGCGCCTGCATGAGTGCCCCCATGAAAAGCGGCTCTCCGCGGGGGGGCACTCGAGAAGAGGACGGGTCCATCTTCAGTGCTCCTGGCGCCTCCCTCCTGTTGAGTGCCCCCACAGCAAGCCCTGAGCCGAGTTACAGCTCTCTGTGTCCATTCAGAGAAGGGGCCGCGGCCCAGCCCACTCTCTCCTCATTGGTTGACTGACTTTAATTAACAGCACCAAGAGCCAACTTAATGCATAAGGATAAAAAAAAATTGCTTTTACAACCACTTTAATGCTCAGCAAGTAAATGAGATGTGGACCAACGAGAAAAAAAAAACGTTATATCTTCAGGTTACCCTTGCACATGGAAGTACTTGGGTGCTCAGTACAAGCACATGCTGAGCAGCCAAATCAAGCTCCGGTGTTTTCTCCGTTAAGGGGCAGCCCCCCCCCTCCCACAAAGAAGTCTGCTGTTTGCACGCAGCAGGGCTAAATGCAAAAACTACCCACCTGCCTTATTCCCGTTACTGCATGACCGTCCCTCAGGGCGATACGATTTGCGTATCCCCAAGTCATCATTGAGCTTCTGCCCCCTCTCTAAGCTGACCGTACTTTTACTACTTTGAATAAACAATTAGTAATAAAGAAAATCAGATAAGGCAGCGCTTTAAAATGGATAGCTGAATTTCATATCTAATTTTATATATGTACACACACACAGTGCCTTGAAAAAGTATTCATACCTATTGAAATTTTCCACATTTTGTCATGTTACAATGAAAAACGTAAATGTATTTTATGTGATAGACCAAGGATATAGGCAAAAATAATTCTGCGCTGCCAAGGTAAAGATAAGCAGCTAACACGACCAGCAAGGGTAATAACAATAAAATACAAAATGAGTGTAGCGCTATAAAAATATGCAAAAGTCCAATGTCTTAAACATTAAGCTGGCAGTTCAAAGTAGAATAGACAAAGAAGAGTCTTCCCGAGTAATAGGGCAAAAAAATCTTCAGGAGCTAGACACTTTAAATTCATAAAAATGGCAAAGAACTAATGCGCAAAACCACACTCACAGAGACCATGGACAATGGTACCAAAAATAGAGCAGCTGCCAACATAAGAGGTGTCCTCACCCTCCCTAATGGACAAAATAATATGGTAAAACAGTATGTGGCGCTAATCTAGGTGTACCACTTACAATAATAAAAAACTTCAAAGTAGCATGAAGCTCAATACTACCTTAATAATGCACGTGTTGCCTAAAATGTAGCGACCAATGAACACCTGCAAAGGGTAAATATGAACCAGTGTGCATGTTATGTTGACATGAACACTGCACTTCAGTACACACTCCTATCTTCTCTCGTTGAGGAGCAGCCAAATTCTACTACAGTGGTAAATAATAGTGATCATTCCTGATAAATAAATCACCCAGTGTGCATAACACACTATGTGAAATTATGATCAATAATATAAAATGGGTATTGCTGGTGAATGAAATATTAAATAAATAAATAAATGGCAGTTCCTAAAATAAATCATACAGTGTGCGTAGTAATCCACAGCACAATATGTGAAAATATACAAGAAATATAAGTTAATGGTGAGTAAATAATGTGTAGAAAACTCCAATGCAATAATAAATTAAAAATGTGACTCTATACACCACATCTATACATAAATGATCAAGTGCACAGTGACAATAGTGCAAATACATGCATATATGAATGTGACTCTATAAAATGACTCCAAAAATCAACACCCCTCCCACCTGAACAAAAAAATTGAAATTGAAAAACTGCAAACAAAAAACTGTGACATATAATGTGATCAAGTCTAAAAATGTTGCTTCATGCAGTGCGACTCTTGATATCCATACAGATAGTCATTAGTAATGTGCCAGTAAGGTGACTTTGTGCTGAGTTCATTCACTTAAAAAATTGGTGCAGCACACAAGTATTTCCCCCAGCCTCTCACCTCAATTGGCGACCCCCAATGGGCCAAGTCAAGCAGATGGTTAATGCTTATATGCAAGGTCCAGAAGCTGTTCACCTCCTCCAGCGGGTGTGCGTGGGTCAGGCTTTCTATAGTAGTTACCACCGCTCAACACAGACCCCAGAATGACAATAAGGAAGAAGGAGATGCTCCCATAGTGAAGTATTTCAATCAAAATTTATTGTGACATAAGTAGTAACTTACATTTAAAAACGAGTGTAGCAGCAGAAACGAATACCTTCCGGGTTCGGCCGTCCCCGGGAAGCGTCGGCACCTGGCTCCTCCTACCCTGACGCGTTGCGTCACACCACGTGACTTTATCAAAGGGATGACCCCAATGGGGCGGATGGAGGAGATCTTTTCAGGAAATCAGTCTTCAACACTGCTCCGAGTGATCCGATCTACGTACCAGTTGTTTCACACTCCTCGGTTCTGGCATCTGTTTGGTGGACACAGCTACGTGAGAGCCATCCATTGCTCCTCCGGGCCGTCTACAGAGACACACACCACCTAAGCCTATCTGACCCCTCTCGGCATACGCCCTGGCGGGTCCATTCAATCCGGTAAGCCTCTTCACTTTTGGTGGTGCTGTGTATATTTCCATCTCAGATGATATATGAATTTAAAGTGTCTAGCTCCTGAAGATTTTTTTGCCCTATTACTCGGGAAGACTCTTCTTTGTCTATTCTACTTTGAACTCCCAGCTTAATGTTTAAGACATTGGACTTTTGCATATTTTTATAGCGCTACACTCATTTTGGGTTTTATGTGATAGACCAACACAAAGTGGAATCATATACAGTGGGGACGGAAAGTATTCAGACCCCCTTAAATTTTTCACTATTTGTTATATTGCAGCCATTTGCTAAAATCATTTAAGTTCATTTTTTTCCCTCATTAATGTACACACAGCACCCCATATTGACAGAAAAACACAGAATTGTTGACATTTTTGCAGTTTTATTAAAAAAGAAAAACTGAAATATCACATGGTCCTAAGTATTCAGACCCTTTGCTGTGACACTCATATATTTAACTCAGGTGCTGTCCATTCCTTCTGATCATCCTTGAGATGGTTCTACACCTTCATTTGAGTCCAGCTGTGTTTGATTATACTGATTGGACTTGATTAGGACAGCCACACACCTGTCTATATAAGACCTTACAGCTCACAGTGCATGTCAGAGCAAATGAGAATCATGAGGTCAAAGGACCTGCCTGAAGAGCTCAGAGACAGAAGTGTGGCAAGGCACAGATCTGGCCAAGGTTACAAAAAAAAATTCTGCTGCACTTAAGGTTCCTAAGAGCACAGTGGCCTCCATAATCCTTAAATGGAAGACGTTTGGGACGACCAGAACCCTTCCTAGAGCTGGCCGTCCGGCCAAACTGAGCTATCGGGGGAGAAGAGCCTTGGTGAGAGAGGTAAAGAAGAACCCAAAGATCACTGTGGCTGAGCTCCAGAGACGCAGTCAGGAGATGGGAGTAAGTTGTAGAAAGTCAATCATCACTGCAGCCGTCCACCAGTCGGGGCTTTATGGCAGTGGCCCGACGGAAGCCTCTCCTCGGTGCAAGACACATGAAAATCAGCATAGAGTTTGCTCAAAAAACACCTGAAGGACTCCAAGATGGTGAGAAATAAGATTCTCTGGTCTGATGAGACCAAGATAGAACTTTTTGGCCTTAATTCTAAGCGGTATGTGTGGAGAAAACCAGGCACTGCTCATCACCTGTCCAATACAGTCCCAACAGTGAAGCATGATGGTGGCAGCATCATGCAGTGGGGGTGTTTTTCAGCTGCAGGGACAGGACGACTGGTTGCAATCGAGGGAAAGATGAATGCGGCCAAGTACAGGGATATCCTGGATTAAAACCTTCTCCAGAGTGCTCAGGACCTCAGACTGGGCCTAAGGTTTACCTTCCGACAAAACAATGACCCTAAGCATACAGCTAAAATAACGAAGGAGTGGCTTCACAACAACTCCATGACTGTTCTTGAATGGCCCAGCCAGAGCCCTGACTTAAACCCAATTGAGCATCTCTGGAGAGACCTAAAAATGGCTGTCCACCAACGTTTACCATCCAACCTGACAGAACTGGAAAGGGTCTGCAAGGAGGAATGGCAGAGTACCCCCAAATCCAGGTGTGAAATACTTGTTGCATCTTTCCCAAAAAGACTCATGGCTGCATTAGACCAAAAGGTCCTACTAAATACTGAGCAAAGGGTCTGAATACTTAGGACCATGTGATATTTCAGTTTTTCTTTTTTAATAAATCTGCAAAAATGTCAACAATTCTGTGTTTTTCTGTCAATATGGGGTGCTGTGTGTACATTGAGGAAAAAAAATGAACTTAAATGATTTTAGCAAATGGCTGCAATAAAACAAAGAGTAAAAAATGTAAGGGGGTCTGAATACTTTCCGTCCTCACTGTATATACACACACCTACACACTCACACGAAGCAATAGTAAATCTAAAAAAAAAAGCTATCATGCAGTAGGCTTGACTACTGCATGTCCCTTCTGATATTCAGCTTTCTGGGCGGTGAAACGCAAGTCAGCTCTGGGGACAATCTGAGCAGAGCGGCGGTGCTCTTAGGGCTTGTTCACACTTGACTAAATTTCTAACGCTTAACAAACACTTAGTGTAAGCGTTAGACATGTGTTAATGAGCTTTAGTATAGACTTTAGACTGGTGTTTTACAAGCGTTAATGACGAGTTAAAACTGCTCCACAAACACCTATTCCATTATAGGAAATAAACTAATCCAAACGCCCCACAACTACAATGCAACTGCCTGCCAGAGCATTTGTGAAGCCTTACCATAGACTTGAATGGCTTCAAACGCCTCCTTATGCCCCATACACACGATCAGAAATTCCGTCAGAAAAAACTTGGATGTTTTTTTCAGACGGAATTCCGCTTAAGCTTGCCTTGCTTACACACGGTCACACAAAAGTTCTCTGAACTTTCGACCGTCAAGAACGCGGTGACATACAACACTATGGCGAGTCGAGAAAATGAAGTTCAATGCTTCCGAGCGTGGGTCAAATTGTTTCCGACCACGCCTGATTTTTTGCACGTCCCAATTGCATACAGAAGGGGTGGCTGCCCTGGGCACAGTGTGTATTGGAGGAATGGGGGGGTCACAAGTTCCTTCTACTATAAGGCTGACAGGAATAGTGACAGTGGCATAACTATTTTAGTCAGCCCAGCGCGCTGTAAGCCGTAAGGAGAGAGCTGGGAGGAGGTGCAGGCTGTGCTCTCTCCCCCTCATTCTCATAAGCTTACACATAATGAATCGGAAGGGGGGGTGCAAATTTCCATCTGTGCCTTAGGCACTGGATGATCTTGTCCCGGCACTGAGAGCACCTTCATTACATGTGTTAAGCACAGAGTGGCACATGAGGAATCTTTGTTGAAGAAGTACAGAGACTTTGCATATGCACTTTATTTTTCTCAGCACTTTATGTTTTGCACAATAATTGAAGGACACTTTCATGTTATATAAATGTATTTCACTTTGATCTATTGCACATTAGTTTTTATTTAGATTCATTTTTTTTAATATTGGATTTGTTTGTTTATTGCTTAGTGTATATATCTATATAGATATATACCTATATCTGTATAAATATAGATATAGATCTATATTGATATAGAGAAATATATCTATCCAGATATATATATATATATATATATATATATATATATATATATATATATATATATATATACTGTACATATACACACACACACACAGGTGCATCTCAAAAAAATAGAATATCATAAAAAAGTTAATTTATTTCAGTAATTAAATTCAAAAACTGAAACTCATATTTTATATAGATGAGTTACACACAAAGTGATATATTTCAAGCATTTCTTTCTTTTAATTTTGATGATTATGGTTTACCGCTAGTGAAAACCCCAAATTCAGTATTCCAATACTTGGTTTAATGATTATAGTATCACTGTGCTTGATTGGCCAGAAAACTCACCTGATCTAAACCCCATAGAGAATCTGTGGGGTATTGTCAAAAGTAAGATGAGAGACACCAGACCCAACAATACAGATGAGCTGAAGGCCGCTATCAAAGCAACCTGGGCTTCCACAACACCTCAGCAGTGCCACAGGATGATCACCTCCATGCCCCACCGCATTCATGCTAAAGGAGCCCCGACCAAGTATTAAGTGCATACAATACTGTACATGAACATACTTCTCAGTAAGCCAACATTTCTGTATTAAAAATACTTTTTTTTTTTATTGGTTTTATGTAATATTCTAATTTTCTGAGATACTAAAATTTGGGTTTTCATTAGCTGTAAGCCATAATCATCAAAATTAAAAGAAAGAAATGCTTGAAATATATCACTCTGTGTGTAATGCATCTATATAAAATATAGGAGTTTCTCTTTTTGAATTTAACTACTGATATAAATTAACTTTTTGATGATATTCAATTTTTTTGAGATGCAACTGTATATATATATATATATATATATATATATATATATATAGACACACACACACACACACATATATTCGTATTAACACTGGTATAGGCAAGCAGCTTAAGTGTTTCTTTTTTTTACACTTAGGAGCAGATGTGTTATATTTTCATTCAAATGATCAGTGATGCAGAGCTGTGTGATAGAGTTACTGGTTGCTAGAAAACATACAGGGCACCAGCAGCTCTATCACACAGCCCAAACAGCACTGCTTGTCCATTCACAATAGTAAAAGATCATTTAGACCCCTTTCACACTGAGGCAGTTTTCAGGCATTTTAGCTCTAGAAATAGAATCTGAATAGAATCTGAAAACAGCCAGACAGCGCTTCCAAAGAGCCTTAAAAGCGATTAAAAAGCGCCGCAAAACAGGTCTTTTTTCCGTTTTTTTAAAAACTTTGCATTGTCACGTGACCTTAAAAAACCTGCCCTGTTAGTGCCTGAAAAGCACCGCTAAAATGCACGGCAGTGTGAAAGGGGTCTTAGGGCTGCGGAACTGTGTGATCCATCTGCTGGAGCTGTACATGTTTACGAAGATAGATCACACAGCCATGCAGATCGTCACATAGCTGAATAATATGTTTTGATGATAATGCTATTTTCCAGAGCGATTCCTGCTGCCAGAAACCAGAATTGTCAGTCACAATTTTGTATCCTTGATAGCAGCTTTGTCAGAAAGCAGTGGGTAAATTGTCTGAACACGCTGCTTAGTAATAACAGGAATGATCAGAATAGAAGCAAATGCAACCGGTCCTCTGTGGGAAATAAGTAAAAGTTCAGGAATTTTGGTGAGGTTTCTAATTTAAAACATATTTGAGTGTGTTTCGCTTTATTTTTTACTATGTTATTATTGCTTCTTTGTACTATCCAATACAATACAAGAAGTTGGAACACGAAAAAGTTGAATGTAACACCCAAAACCCCCACATGGACAGGAGCAGAGTTATTATGAAGTATCCAAGATCTGTTTAAAACCAGACACCGACTACGCTCACCAAGCTTTGCTTATAACTAAAATATCACTTTTGGGCGAATTCCATTAAACTACAGGGAAAACTGACTGCTGAATTGTGTATGGTTTTAAACAATAGTGTTTTTTTCCAATATATAATTTAATGTGTGGATATATATAATTATATCTGTAGCACTGCACCAATTTGTGGCATTTTAGTGATTTGCAACTGGTAGGCTGTGATTGGTCATAGTGTGCTGAACACTTACAAACACAGTGCTGCTATTCTAAGCCTACTTATAATCAACGGCCCCAATATTCATACTATTTACACTATCCCTAGTCCTTCACCATAAACCCAGAATACAATCACCACCACCATTTTGCTGTAATGTGCTGTCAAAAAAAAAAAAAAAATTACTATTTGCTGCCACTCTGGTGTTGCTTCCGGTAAAGTGCATGAATGAATGATGCCATTTGTTAAATATTAGCACAACATGCCAAAAACAAAAAACAAAAAAAACAGGCTGCTTAAATGTATTCTGAAAGGAACCTGTACTTTGACAATTCTCGGCTGTCAGAAGCAAAATTACCCTGGTACCTCCAAGTATGTAGGACTACGTGACTCATTCCTGTTCCTTCCACACGCCATAAAGAGAACCTATACTGAAATCTTCACCCAAAGTCATTTTAATAGTTTGACTGCGATGAATAAAGACGGCAACAAAAAAATAAATATTAGCCTTCCTTAGAGAAAATGCTGATCCATGTTCATTTCAGTGCAGGCAATATATCCATTTGGGCAAATCTATTGTCACAGTACTACTTACAGTGAGCCCATAGGTGAGCAGGTGACACGGGATCCCCCAGGGCGTGGAGTCTAAGGGCCAGCTGGTATTCTGCCAGGGACCCCCTCACGAGGGTTTGGGCTTAGCTGCATGCTGACCCCAGGTCACGACCCCCGGGTTCACCCTACTCGCTAGGAAAGTACCAGGAGACACTGTCAGACAAGGATGGATGGATAAAGCAAAATGAGAGCTGGATAGCGAGCCAAGGTCAGGGCAGGCTGCAGACAACGTAATCAGAACAAGCCGAGTCGGTACACAAGAGTTCAGTTGACGAGAGGTCAGATTTAAGGCAGGTTACACAAAGGGAGCTCCGAAACAAATGTTGCTCAAGCAACCAGTAGCTGGTTTGAAAAGGATTTAAATAGGGAAGCACATGGGGAGCTGGACAGGAAGTAGCAGGAAGGAATCATATATTAGGCAACAGGTGTGGCCAGCGACACCCATAGCTGCAGAGTGCACAGAACAGAACACAAGCTAGTGGAACAACAGGTGCCAGCCGGCCTGCAGCAGTAAAGGTGAAACACAGATCAGCTCCGCAGCTGATCTGTGACAGTACCCCCCCCTTACGAGGTCCCTCTACTCGTCTGGGGGCTGGCTTGGAGGGAAATTTCTGATGGAATATGGTCACCAAACGCGAGGCTGAGACATGGTGGCTGGTGGCAGGTACCCAAGACCTCTCCTCCGGACCATAGCCCTTCCAATCAATGAGATAGAGTAGCCTCCCCCAGGAGTACTTGGAGTCCAATATTTCTTTAATCTCATACTGATCCGAGGTATCAGCCACAGGAGTGGGGTGAGAAGGGCGAGAGAAGCGATTGAGGACCAGTGGCCTGAGCAGGGAGACATGGAAGGCGTTGGGTATCCTGAGATGAGAGGGCAGACGGAGCTTGAAAGCAACTGGATTGATCTGACGGAGAATGGGAAATGGACCAATGAAGCGAGGGGCAAATTTCATTGAGGGCACCCAGAGTCGGATGTGCTTGTTAGAGAGCCAAACTCTATCGCCAGGCAGGAACTTAGGAGCCGGATAGCGATGATGATCTGCTGCCATTTTATGCCTGGAAGCAGCTAGATGAAGATTCCCTGAGACTTCTTTCTAGATTGAGTTGAAGGACCTTTGGGTCTCAGCTGCTGTTGGTACAAGAGGAGAAATGGGAACAGGAAAGGGAACAGATGGATGCTGCCCGTAAACAGAGAAGGGAGATTTTCCAGAACTGGCATTGGCGTGATGGTTTAAGGCAAACTCAGCCCAGGGCAAAAGGTCCACCCAGTCATCTTGGTGGGCTGAGATGAAGGCACGGAGAAAACATTCTACATTTTGATTGACACGTTCCGTTTGCTCATTGGACTGGGGATGAAAGGCAGATGAAAAATCCAATTTAATCCCAAAGGAGCTGGCCAAGGCTCTCCAAAACCGAGCAGTAAATTGAACTCCTCTGTCAGACGATATGAGAAGGCATCCCATGAAGACGAAAAATCTCCTTAATAAAAGTTGTGGCAAGACTGGGAGCAAAAGGTAGACCTGGGAGAGGAATCAAGTGACACATTTTAGAGAACTGATCCACCACTACCCAGATGACTGTAGAACCTGTTGAGGGAGACATATCTGAGATAAAATCCATGGAAATACAACGCCAAGGTATATCGGGCACTGGTAAGGTCAACAGCAACCCAACAGGGGCAGACGTGGAAGATTTGGATAGTACACAAACCGTACAAGCTTGAACGTATTCCTTGATGTCCTTACGAAGAGAAGGCCTCCAATAATGACGCTGAAGGAGATCACAAGTACGAGGTATGCCAGGATGTCCAGAGAACTTAGAGTTATGTGCCCAAGCAAGGAGTTTGGGACAAAGTGTGGGAACTACAAAAGTTTTACCTGGAGCAGGCTACGTAGACTGGAGCTGAGTAGTGGCTGGAATACGATGCAGAGGGATGATGGGACCAGGATCTAAGTGATTCTCAGAATCATTGACATCAAACGACCTGGACAAGGCATCGGCAGCGAAAAAGAGGGCCCAGCGAGCTTGACGTGGGTTCAAGCCTCTTGCGGATTGTAAATACTGCAGATTTTTATGATCAGTATAGATGGTAACACAATGGGGAGAACCCTCTAGAAGATGTCGCCATTCTTGAAGAGCTAGTTTAATAGCGAGTAGCTCACGGTCCCCAATGGTGTAGTTCTTCTTCGCACCAGAAAACTTCTTGGAAAAGAATCCGCAAGGCTGAGACTTGCCCTTCTGAGCTTGGAGCAGGACGGCACCGACTCCTACTGAAGAGGCATCTACCTCCAAATAAAAAGGTTTAGTAACGTCCGTACGTAGAATTGGTGCGGAGGGGGAGGCTGCCTTGAGTTTGAGGAAAGCATCAATGGCTTCAGGGGACCAGAGCCGAGCATTGACACCCTTGCGGGTGGGAGATGTAATAGGGGCCACCAAGGTGGAGTAGTTACAAATGAATTGACAATAGTAATTGGTGAAGCCCAAAAAGCATTGGGTGGCTTTAAGACCAGAGGGCTGGGGCCACTCGGAGATGGCCCGAAGCTTGGCTGGGTCCATAAGGAGACCCTGAGACGAGATTATGTAGCCCAGAAATGGAACTTGTTTGTTCAAATAGACATTTCTTCAATTTTGCATATAGACAATTGTCCCGTAGACGCTGTAGCACAGCTTTCACATGAAGACGATGGGTAAGTAAGTCTGGTGAGAAAATAAGAATGTGATCCAGTTATACAATAACATAGACATACAGAAGGTCGCGGAAGATCTCGTTAATGAAATTTTGGAAGACCGCTGGGGCATTGCATAAGCCAAAGGGCATCACAAGATACTCATAATGTCCGTCCCTGGAGTTAAAGGCGGTCATCCATTCGTCTCCTTCCCGGATTCTTATTAAATTATAGGCACCTCTAAGATCCAATTTAGTAAAAACATGAGAACCTTGCAGTTTGTCAAAGAGTTCTGAAATTAAAGGAAGAGGGTATCGGTTCTTCACGGTGATGGCGTTAAGACCCCTGTAGTCGATGCAAGGACGGAGTGAACCATCTTTTTTCGCCACAAAGAAGAACCCGGCTCCGGCAGCTGAGTTAGATTTCCTGATGAAGCCCTTTTGCAGGTTTCCCCGAATGTATTCAGACATGGCTTGTGTCTCGGGGGAGGGTAGACTCGGCCTCAGGGAGGACAGGTGCCAGGTAAGAGATCAATGGAGCAGTCAAAGTCTCTGTGAGGGGGAAGGCGATCAGCGGACTTTTTGCAGAAAACATCTCAGAAGGACTGATATTAGGCAGGCAACATGGTAGTTGTGGAGGTCTCAGCCAGAGGAATGGAAGAAGGAGGTAGCACCTTGGAAATACATTGTTGCTGACACGGAGAACCCCAAGCCAATACTTGTCCAGAATTCCAGTCAAGATGCGGGGAGTGTTTCTGCAACCATGGAAGGCCCAGGATGATGGGACTGGAGGATTTAGGCAGAATTAGGAAAGATCTCCTCACCTTGCAAAACCCCAATGCGTAACTCAATAGGAGGGGTTTTAAACCGGATGGGACTCATAGGCAAGAAGGAGCCATCTACTGCGGTCACGGAGAGGGGTATAGCCAACGCAACAAAGGCAATGCCCAACTCAGAAGCTAAAGATTGTTCAATGAAATTTCTGGCAGCACCAGAGTCCACGTATGCAGAGAGTAGATAGGCATTTTGAGCTTAGTGGAGAGCCACGGGAAGGGTAAAACGAGGGAAGCGAACAAAATTAATGGATCGGTCTAGATCACCTCCCTCCGAGTGAGCTAGACCCTGGAGTTTCCCAGACAGACTGAACAGGAGTTCAAAAGAGGTCCTTTATCGCCACAGTAAGAGTACAAGCCCAATCCCATGCGTTGGGAACATACCTCAAGAGTGAGGCGGGTTCGCCCAAGCTGCATAGGTTCTACCAACGTGTGAGAGGTTGAAGACGGAGAGGATTCCACAGGTCTTTGGACTACCTGTGCTGGACAGCCAGCAGGGGGATGACTGGTTCTGGATTTCTCCAGGGACCGCTCCTGAAAACGAATGTCTATTTGAATGCTTAATGCAATTAAGTCATCCAATGTGGTAGGAATGGTGCATCCAGCGAGTTCATCCTTGACAAGCTCATATAGGCCTTGCCAGAAGGTAGCAGTAAGGGCCTCATTATTCCATTTGAGATCAGCGGCCAGCACATGGAACTGAACTGCGTATTGGCCGACTGTCATTCCTTGCTGACGAAGACGAAGGAGGGCCCCAGCAGCCGAAGACACTCTGCCGGGCTCATCAAAAGTTTTCAGAAATGCATCCAAAAAGAGCTGGAGGTCGGAGGTAATAGAATCGCGTGATTCCCAGAGTGGGGAGGCCCAAGCTAAAGCATCACCGGAGAGGATAGAGATGATATATGCGACTTTGGTGCAATCAGTTGGAAAATGGTGGCTGGAAAGTTCAAAGTGGATGGAACACTGATTAAGAAAGCCGCAAAAAGCCTTAGGGTCGCCAGAAAAATGAGATGGCGATGGCAGATGCAGGCAGGGATTGCCAGGTGTAGCAGGTAACACGGGAGCAGCAGAAGCAGAAACGGGAGGAGCTGAAGTTGCAGCGAGTTGCAGACGATCCAGATGGGAGGCAAGATCCTGAAGAACCAGCATTATTTGCTCTTGATTTGCTTGCTGGGAGTTAAGTTTCTGAACTAGATGTTGCATTTGATCCTCGGTCAGTGGCCAATTCTAAGAGGTGCTCATGGCTTGAGCAAACTGTCACGGTACTACTTACAGTGAGCCCACAGGCGAGCAGGTGACACGGGATCCCCTAAGGAGTGGAGTCTAAGGGCCAGCCGGTATTCTGCCAGGGACCCCCTCACGAGGGTTTGGGCTTAGCTGCGTGCTGACCCCAGGTCACGACCCCCGGGTTCACCCTACTCGCTAGGGAAGTACCAGGAGACACTGTCAGACAAGGATGGATGGATGAAGCAAAAGGAGAGCCGGATAGTGAGCCAAGGTCAGGGCGGGCTGCAGACAACATAATCAGAACAAGCCGAGTCGGTACACAAGAGATCAGTACACGAGAGGTCAGATTTAAGGCAGGTTACACGAAGGGAGCTCCAAAGCAAATGTTGCTCAAGCAACCAGTAGCTGGTTTGAAAGGGATTTAAATAGGGAAGCACATGAGGGGTTGGACAGGAAGTAGCAGGAAGGAATCATATATTAGGCAACAGGTGTGGCTGGCGACACCCATAGCTGCAGAGTGCACAGAGCAGAACACAAGCTAGTGGAACAACAGGTACCAGCTGGCCTACAGCAGTAAAGGTGACACACAGATCAGCTTCGCAGCTGATCTGTGACAGCTATTAACTTAGCTTTATATTTCAGTATAGGCCCACAATAAACCTAACCTTCTGGCCTGATCTCAACATCAAGTCTGACTGGGATTACATGAAGAAACAGAAGGATTTGAGGCAGCCTACAGCCATGGCCAAAAGTTTTGAGAATGACACAAATTTTCACAAAGTCTGCTGCTTCTGTGTTTTTAGATTTTTGTCAGATGTTACTATGGTATACTGATGTATAATTACAAGCATTTCATAAGTGTCAATATTTGCAGTGTTGACCATTCTTTTTCAAGACCTATGCAATTTGCTTTAGCATGCTGTCAATCAACTTCTGGGCCACATCCTGAATGATGGCAGCCCGTTCTTGCATAACAAATGCTTAGAGTTTGTCAGGATTTGTGGTGGTGGTGGTGGAGGGGGGTTGGTTGCCCGTCTCTTGAGGATTGACCACAAGTTTTCAATGGGATTAAGGTCTAGGGATTTTCTTGGACATGAACCCAAAACTTCCATGTTTTGTTCCCCAAGCCACTTAGTTATGACGTTTGCCTTATAGCAAGGTGCTCCATCATGCTGGAAAATGCATTGTTCCTCACCAAACTGTTCTTAGATGGTTGGGAGAAGTTGCTCTCGGGGGATGTTTTTGTACCATTCTTTATTCATGGTTGTGTTCTTAGGCAAAATTGTGAGTGAGTCCGCTCCCTTCGCTGAGAAGCAATTTATCTAATCACTCTTCTTAAAAATCTGGAGTATATGCTAGCTAAAGATAGTTTTCTATTGAAGACACATTGATAATTTAGTTTATTCAGCATGAAATGGAGCTTAGTTGTGAAGCATGAGGCTTTATATTCTGCAATAATAAAATTTTTGGTAAACTCATTCAATGAATCCAAGCTCTGCAAGATAACATGCACTGCATCAATGCATTCACACAATTTCACAGGAACCATGAGATAAAACAAAGTTCAGGAATATTCCTTTATCCCATTGTTTTGCAAATCTATGTGCACTACAAACTATATGATTGAATCGGTTCTGATACCTCTGTTTTACTAACCTGACAGCTTATTATTCTAAATAGGAAACCTGTTTGCAAATATTAAAGATTCTAACTACCAGCAAGAATGAGTCCTTACATTTAAAGAGCACCTGTCATTTCATATCCATCATGGCAGCGCCTGTTAGCAGGCATCCACTCACCTGGCCCGCCACATCCCTCACCTTGTTGTGTCACTGCTGCATCATCAGCTGTCCCATTAAAGTGAACGGGACTGTCGGTGAGTCAACAGCGGGTCAGAGGATGATCAGCTCGCTGCGGGACAGAGATGACAGTTGCTCTTTAACCACTTACCCACTAGGCACTTAAACCCCCTTCCCTAACTAGACCAATTTTCAGCTTTTCGGTGCTCTCACATTTTGAATGACAATTACTCAGTCATGCAACACTGTACCCATTTGAAATTTTTGCCCTTTTTTTCCCACAAACAGAGCTTTCTTTTGGTGGTATTTAATCACCGCTGGGTTTTTTATTTTTTGCGCTATAAAAGAAAAAAAAGACTGAAAATTCTGTAAAAAAATGCATTTTTCTTTGTTTCTGTTATAAAATTTTGCAAATTAGTACATTTTCTTCATAAATGTTGGCCAAAATTTATACTGCTACATATCTTTGGTAAAAATAATCCAAATTGGTGTATATTATTTGGTCTTTGTGAAAGTTATAGAGTCCACAAATTATGGTGCCAATCTCTAAAAATTGATCACACCTGAAGTACTGACGGCCTATCTCATTTCTTGAGACCCTAACATGCCAGGAAAGTACAAATACTCCCCAAATTACCCATTTTTGGAAAGTAGACATTCCAAGATATTTAGAAAGGGGCATGGTGAGTTTTTTGAAGTTGTAATTTTTTTTCACAAAATTGTCATATTAGCAGGTTATTTCTCACACACAGCATATGCATACCACAAATTACACCCCAAAACATTCTGCTATTCCTCCCGAGTATGACGATACCTCATGTGTGAGACTTTTACACACCGTGACCACATACAGAGGCCCGACATGCAGGGAGCAACTTCAGGCGTTCTTAGAGCATAAATTACACATCTAATTTCCTGACTACCTCTTACACTTTTGAAGGCCCTGGAGAACCAGGACAATGGAAACAATGACCCCATTTTGGAAACTAAACACCCCAACGTATAATCTATGAGGCATAATGAGTCTTTTGAAAATGTCATTTTATTTCTACAAAGTTTTGGAAAATGTGGAAAGAAAATGAAAGCGCATTTTTTTTAACACAAAGTTGTCCATTTATACAATATTTCTAACACATAGCATGTACATACCAAAGATGACACCCCAAAATAGATTCTCCTACTCCTCCTGAGTACGGCGATACCACATGTGGGAGACTTCCATAGCCTGGCCACATACAGAGGCCGAGTACGGCTGGGTATGGCTGAGCATGGCTGAGCATGGCTGGGTACTGCTGAGTATGGCTGAGTACCGCCGACTATGGCTGGGTACAGCTCGGTATGGCTGAGTATGGCTGGGGGTGGATGGGATGGCTGAGCATGGATGGATGGATGCGTATTACTTAGTATGGATGGCTGAGCATGGATGGGTGGATAAGTATGACAGAGGGGTGGATGAGTATGGATGGATGAGTATGAATGGCGGGATGGCTGAATGTGGATGGCGGGATGGCGGGATGGTTGAGTGTAAATGGCAGAGCGTGGATGGCGGGATGGCTGAGCACGGATGGCGGGATGGCTGAGCATGCATGGCGGGATGGCTGAGCATGCATGGCGGGATGGCTGAGCGTGGATGGCGGGATGGCTGAGCGTGGATGGCGGGATGGCTGAGCGTGGATGGATGAGCGTGGATGGCAGGATGGATGAGCGTGGATGGCAGGATGGATGAGCGTGGATGGCTGAGTGTGGATGGCTTATACAGAGGGATGGATGGATGAGTGCTGGATTTGTCACTGAGCAGCGCTGTGGGCACTAAACATCAAGCACTCAGTGCTGCTGCATCCAATCTCTCCCCTCCCCCCTGTACAGAGAGGGGAGAGAGGAACGGATATCACGCCGGTTTGTTTACATGTGAATTCTCTGTCATTTTGATGGAGCGATCACGTGGTAAACGGCCGCTGTCAGCGACCATTTACCGTGATCCGTTATGGACCCGGCGGTCACGGATGCTCCCGTGTGCGTGCCCCAGGGGAGCGCGATTCTGGAAGGACGTCATAGTTATTAAACCACCCTGTAGCCGTCATTCGTCTATGGGTCGGTTGTTAAGTGGTTAAAAATTATGATTTAAATCGAGTTGATTTAAATCAAGCTTTTTACTAGTGATTTAAATAGACTCTGACACTAACACGTCAGAAAAGAATAAAAAAAACATTAAAAACAGAATCACCCCCTCGTATCAGTATTTTGTTGAACCACCCTTTGCTTTATTTACAGCCTCTAGCCTGCTGGGATAGGTCGCTAATAACTTTGCACATCTAGACTTTGCAATATTTTGCCTACTCTTTTTTGCAGAACTGCTCAAATTCTGTTACATTTGTTGATGCGATATTTGTTGAGCCGCGGGCAGCGTTAGCGGTAAAGTGTCACTAGTTTTAGCGGTACTTTACTGTTGTTTTAGAAGCACTATTCGGCCGCTAGCGGGGTGCTTTTAACCCCCGCTAGCGGCCGGAGAAAGGGTTAAACGTGCCCTAAAAGCGCCGCTGCCGAATCGCTTTGCTGCAGGCGCTTTGGCAGCGGTGCCCATTCATTTCAATGGGCAGGAGCGGTGTATACACCGCTCCTCCACCGCCCATAAGATGCTGATTGCAGGACTTTGTTTAACATCCTGCCAGCGCAGCGACCCATTGTGAAAGCACTCAGGCTTTCACACTGGGGCTGCAGGGGAGGCGGTTTTCAGGTGCTTTATAGGCGATATTTTTAGCCCTTTAGCGCCTAAAAAATGCCTCAGTGTGAAAGGGGTCTTAGGGTGCCATTTAAAATGAATGGCACTGCATCTCATAGCACTACAGATACATTACCACAACATCTGGGCGTGAAGCTAAACTAAAGATTTTACCCTAAGTTGCTAGGGTTTGCTTGTCTTTGATTTTCACCACTGCAAAAAAAGGCATATTTATTTGTAATGTTTGTAACTTTGGAAATTAGTTTGTATTTGTATACGCTAAATAGTGTTTTAGAAAATATCAATTTCATGAACATTTGTGCAACTATCATGGGTTGTACTAAATCAAAAGCACCATCTTCTAATTTCTATCCACTCTGAACTTAAAAATATATAGTTTGGGAGGGTCTTTTATTAACTTTCAAAGCTGTAAGTGAAAAATAGCAAAAAATGGTCTGGCCGGCCTAAGTGAAAAATGAGGGGCTGGGTCGAGGAGCAAAGGGGTTAAAGAGCCTTCAGATAATGCAGGTCTCCCTTTTTTATATCTAGGAAGGTTACCTTTCCTGTGACCAATGAGAATGGAATTTTTCAGAACCAGTGTCAGTAAACTATTCAGCATTCCAAATAACTCTGACTCCACCTAGACTGACTCCCAAGAAAATAGACATGACGCATTATGATTTTTTAGGTGGGGCAGTAAATGAATTTAATTAACCCTGTTTTACTTAATAAAATCAAAACAACTCTCGTTTCACAACTACACTAGCAAAAAATAGCATGTGAAATTAAAGCTGAACTTCAAAGACGAAAAATCTTTAACTTCAAAGTTAGTCCCCCTCCCTATTGCAAGGGTTACCTGCTTGTTTTGCCTAGCGGATGATGTATATAGTGATATACCGTACTTACCTTATTTCTCAATATCTCAGCAAACAGCTGTCCTCTGCTCTAGAATGTGGGCGGGCCCTTGGCATCCTCCCATACAATGCAGGACTGCTGGTTCTGCATTGTACAGAAAGACATCTGAGAGCTATAGTCGTGCAGCAAAAGGGAAGAAGCTTCAATGTACTATTTTCAATAAGCGATGAAAGCCTCTGGGAGCAAAAAAAAAGGTAAGTATATTCTTGTGATGATCTCCTAGGCAAAATGAGCAGTTAACCTTTGCAGTGGAGATGGGAGACCACTGCATTTGTAAAGGTTTTTTTTTCCTCAGAGTTAATCTTTAAAAGGTTCACTTTCAAATGCAAATTCTAATAAAAAAAATCTGTATTAAGAGCCAGTTTACACCAAAAAAATGCAGTCGTGATGCGTTCCAGATGCTTTTCTGCATGCACGTTTCTTTGACGCATTTTAATGCGTTCCGGTGCGTTTTTGATGCAGTCTGGTGCATTATTTACCACTCTTTTTCCCCTTACCTTAAATAAGGACATGTGTGTTTTCGATGCGTTTTACAGAGTTCCATTACAGTCCAGTGCAGGAAAAATGTAGCATGTTCTACTTTTTTCTGAAGCTGGAACGCACTGGAAATGCAAGCACTGATGGGAACTATGCCATTGAAAACCATATAATCTAATTTCCATGTGTTTTTGATGCAGAAAAAAAAACACACTGGACCTCCCTGGTGTGAATGGGTGTTTAAAAAAATGAATGATCCAAAAACTAGACTTGAGTAGGTATTTTGTTGACCTTAAAGCAGCTGCCTGGCAAGCTTTTGCTACAGCTAATCATTTGGCTGCCATCTATGTTTTGCTGCCATCAAAAAAACTGATGGCGTAGTCCCCTAAATGGAATGTATAGCTATATACTGTGTTACCTTCAACGTATATTTTTTACATAAACACGGAGTATTAGTGGGATCTAAATCTGTGGTATTGTTTTACAACTTAAGTTTTAAAAGCATAGTCTACCTTTCTCGTCATGTTTCAAGTTACACCCATATTAAGGCTAGAACATGAAACATGGTCACATTCTCCAACCCCCACCCTCAAACTGCTCCCCCCATCCCTACTTACAAGGTTCTACTCCCTGTACATACATATTTTGCTTGAATTTAGCGTGACCGTGCGTGGCTTCACCCCCACAACCTCATTATTCATTTAGTGCCGGTTCACACTAGGACGGCTTTAAAGTCCCCGACTCTGAAGCCGCCCCGTACAGAGCGACTTCAGCGTTGCTTGCAAACAACTTCTGTAATAGAAGTCAATGCAAGTTGCTCTGAAGTTGTCCCCAAAAGGTACAGGAACCTTTATCTAAGTTGGAGCGAGCGTGAACCGAGCCTAATGCCCTGTACACATAATCGGACATTGATCGGACATTCCGACAACAAAATCCATGGATTTTTTCTGACGGATGTTGGCTCAAACTTGTCTTGCATACACACGGTCACACAAAGTTGTCGGAAAATCCGATCGTACGTCGGGACTATAAACGAGGCAGTAGCCAATAGCTTTCATCTCTTAATTTATTCTGAGCATGTGTGTCACTTTGTGCGTCGGATTTGTGTACACACGATCGGAATTTAACCGATCGGATTTTGTTGTCAGAAAATTTTATATCCTGCTCTCAAACTGTGTGTGTCGGAAATTCCGACGGAAAAAGTCAGATGGAGCCCACACACGATCAGGATTTCCGACAACACAATCCGATCGCACTTTTTCTGTCGGAAAATCCGACCGTGTGTACAGGGCATTACAGAGATCTCAACAGTTGCCAGTAACACCTATGGGTGAAAAGACCATTCTCCTGAGTTCAGGCATTGTCAATTGAGGACGTTCGCCTATGAGATTTCCACACCTAAAATGTAGATAGTGGACAAGGCTGGAATATAAAGTTCTGTCCAAAACAGAATCTGGCCAGCTATTCTTTGAGCTGCAAGACCTGCGGTTCATTCCCGGTGATTGATGTATGCCACTGCTGCGGCATCATTCAACTGAATCTAGTCTGATGACCTTGCATGCAAGAGGACCAGCACGGAAGGGATAACTGAATTACTTGTAAATGTTTAATGGGAGACAAACTACTTCTGGACACCGCATAGGTGTTGAAGACTCCTTATTAGCTTGTCAAACTGGCATCTGTCATGGGAATCTTCCTTCCGATGTAAGGAAGGATTTCCCCAACTCGTACACACGATCGGACATTGATCGGACATTCTGACAACAAAATCCTAGGATTTTTTTCGACGGATGTTGGCCCAAACTTGTCTTGCATACACACAGTCACACAAAGTTGTCGGAAAATCCGATCTTTCTGAACGCGGTGACGTAAAACACATACGTCAGGATTATAAACGGGGCAGTAGCCAATAGCTTTCATCTCTTTATTTATTCTGAGCATGCGTGGCACTTTGTGCGTCGGATTTGTTTACACACGATCGGAAATTCCGACAACAGATTTTGTTGTCGGAAAATTTTATAGCCTGCTCTCAAACTTTGTGTGTCGGAAAATCCGATGAAAAATGTGTGATGGAGCCTACACACGGTCAGAATTTCCGACAACAAGGTCCTATCACACATTTTCCGTCGGAAAATCCGACCGTGTGTACGGGGCATAAGGCTGCACCTGTAAGCCAATAGGCCAGAGACAACCTGGTCCTGGTTGTCAGGAAAAACGGTTAATCCAGATAATGTACCTTCTAGTCCAATACCAGAATGCTAAATTGCAATATTCTGAAGCAGAGTTGAGCATATGGAACTGCCTTGAAGAAAGGCTACCATCAAATCGAGAATACTCATGCATAAGCAGAAAGTTGCAAGGCTCCTGAACTGTAACATGGGAGTCCAAACATAGAAGTTTGTCTTGCAAAAGAAAAACCCTGGACTGAGCAGTCTCTAGAAGGAGGCTTAAAGAGGAACCACAGTCTGCTCACATAATTTGTAATAAAAACATATTTGCGATTGTGAAGCTTTCCTACAACCACTTTGCATATTATTTTATATATACTGTGATTGTGTACTTGCCAAATATGCTGCAGAAATCTCCCTCCACCAAGTCTGGCTGCATCCATTTTAACTGTGAGCAGCTGAAGCTGCTGCCTGTTCACTTCCTGGATTTACACAGACACACAGAGGCACACCCCCAGCTCTGCAGCTCTGATTGGCTCTCTTATGACTCATCCCCCCTCCCTTTCTGGCAAACTCTCACGAGAGTGAGCGAGAGAGCTGTGCATGATGTTATAAACCTAGGCTAATGACCAGACAAGAAACAGGAAGTGGGCTCTATAAAGGTACTTACTGGCAGAAAAAAAAAAACGTTTTACTATCCAAGGTTACAACAACAAGGACAGAAGATTTAATAGATGGAAAATTGAAAAAATGACTGAAGGTCCACTTTAAATACATGCATGCAATGAGTCAGTTTCCAGAGCTGACTTCTAGAGGGTCAGGATCCAACCAAAGTGCTGTTTCCTCAGTAGGAGGTCATCCAGGTATCTCACTACGGGGATAACCTGTAGGCATAGCAAGGCTAGCAAATGGGCTAACTTCTTTTTGAATATTCAAGGTGCAGTGGACAGACCAAAGGGAAGGGAAACATACTGGTACTGATACATGCCCACAGCAAAACATAGGTATCATCGATGCTCTGGAAAGATAAGGACATACAACTAGGTACCTTTGATGTCTACAGAAGTCAGAAAGTCTTTTGGATACAGTAAACCAGAGACTGACTTTGGAAATTCCATGTGGAACTTTGTGAAATCTAATGAAGAAGTTGTGATCTTATAGATTCACAATAGGGCATTTTCCCCTTTTTCTTTGGGAACTTCGGACAGGTTTGAGTAAAAAACTTACAAACCATTTATTTTCTGAAACCACGGCAATGAATGTGAAGGTCTGTAATGCCTTGTACACACGGTCGGACATTGATCGGACATTCCGACAACAAAATCCACGTATTTTTTCCGAAAGATGTTGGCTCAAACTTGTCTTGCATACACACGGTCGCACAAAGTTGTCAGAAAATCCGATCATTCTGAACGCAGTGACATAAAACACGTACGTTGGGACTATAAACGGGGCAGTAGCTAATAACTTTCATCTCTTTATTTATTCTGAGCATGCGTGGCACTTTGTGCGTCGAATTTGTGTACACACGATCAGAAATTCCGACAACGGATTTTGTTGTTGGAAAATTTTATAGCCTGCTCTCAAACTTTGTGTGTCAGAAAATCCAATGGAAAATGTGTGATGGAGCCTACACACGGTCGGAATTTCCCACAACAAGGTCATATCACACATTTTCCGTCGGAAAATCCGACCGTGTGTACGGGGCATTAGTCTTGCAAAGGCACAAATGAAAAGTCCAGCTAGTTGCCACTGGACATCACTTCCTGTACCCACATATCTGAAATGCTTCTGGTCCAGGTCATCCCAATGGCAAAGGATGCCCCCACCCACACACTGTGAAAAGTCTGGGCATCCCCTCCCTGTGAGGAGGACAAGCTCACAGGAGGGTAAGCTCATAGGTTTAGAAAGTTTGGGAATCTAAGATTTGTGATAGAATGGAGTCCTATATATTTTCCTTGCATCGGAGACTAGCCTGAGGCTTAGATTTCTTTATCTGGGGCATAAGGGTACTCTTTCCTCCATGGAGGCACCAAAGAGACATTCTCACCTCAAAACGCATACAAAGTAAGCCTTTGTTGCACTGTTGTTTTGCAGGCCAATGTGTAAGTCAAAAAATTCTCCTCATATGAACAGACAGAAGACTTATCCTGTATGTGAGATGTACAATATCCGCAAGCCCATAAACATGGAAGGGTAGGGCAACAGGCAAGATTGATTGATGTGCTTTTGTCATATGCTTCGTCCAGGCACTTGTTAACCAGAATGTCCCTGACAAGAACAGTCAGTGTTTTGTTAAGGTAAGAAATGGCAGGGTCCACAATGAGAAAGGACCACTATTTAATTTAAGGCCTTCTGAATAAGGTATTGCTTAGCAAGCATGGGAGGAGAAAATAGCTTGTCGGAATTAAATCGGTCACCATACAACACCCGCTGCAGTAGTTAGAGTACCAAGAAAGTTTTGACAGTTTTAGTGGAGTTTTAGGGGTGTCTGGACTGGTAACCTGAGAGAATTCAGATGTAGGCGGCTCCATATCTAGACAGGTATAGACAGCATCAATTAGAACCAAAATGATATCTTTAAGTCCAGGAGTTATGTTGGCAGACTTAAGGTTAATACACATGGGATAAATATCGGCTGGTATTGGCAGGTTCCACAGAAATCAGTCGATATTTGGCTAGTGTGTACAGCAGCCTGTCTAGCTTCTGTCAGACAGGCACGCTGGAAAACCAGCATCTGATTGGTGCACAAAAGCTCAGCGGGGAGATCACTGTACTAACATCACATAGTTAGTACAGTGAGCTCCTCAGTTGTTTTTTTTCGTTTAGCCCACTGGCTTGAAGGAAAAAAAAAACTACCAGCTGTACCAGGCTTTAGTCTCCTCAGGCACAAACTCATCCAAAATGATCAGATTATACTCCTCATTAACCTTAGCTGAGCGTACATTAGCAGCTGCAGCCATATTACAGTCAGACTCCATTCAAGCTGCTGCCGCCACACCCCCCACCGCCATGTGAGAGCTAAAATACTCATTGGCCATTTAAACACAGACACTTAGACCCCTTTCACACTGGAGGCGTTTTTCAGGCGCTTTAGCACTAAAAATAGCGCCTGTAAAGCGCCTGAAAAATGGCTCATCTGCAGTCCCAGTGTAAAAGCCCGTAAAGCGCCACCTCACTGCCGACACCCTTGTGCTGTCAGTGTGAAAGTGCAATAATTGTGATTTAAAAAGCCACAAATGTGGGAAATCAACCTTTAATTTCCATTTTAACCTGTGTGTGCCATCTTCTGTGTCTGTACCAAGGCCAAACATTCCAGGGTATGTAAACTTTTTATCAGGGCCATTTGGGTGATTTATGTTATCATTATGATTTAAAAGGGATAAAAAAAACTACCGTATATACTAGAGGTCGACCGATATATCGGCCGGCCGATATATCGGCCGATATTTGGCGTTATTTACTTAATCGGCATCGGCCGATTGTGCCGATTGTAACTTCAGCCATGACTTGAAAATGATTTCTGTAATAGAAGTTAATGCACGTTGCCTTAAGTTATCTGTGAAGTTTTCTTCTCTCCTCCTCTGGGCAGCCTGCCAAGTCTGATAAGAAGATACATTTGTATCTTTCAGGTTCTTTTTATCAATAGACTGAACTCTGTGGAGAAGTTTTCAGTTTAACCATTTAAAGACTAAATCTTTTCTGACACTTGTTGCTTACAAGTAAAAATCCTGTATTTTCTGCTAGAAAATCACTTAGAACCCCCAAACATTATATATATTTTTTTAGCAGAGACCCTAGGGAATAAAATGGTGATTGTTGCAATATTTTATGTCGCATGGTATTTGCGCAGCGGTCTTTCAAACGCAATTTAAAAAAAAAAAAAAATACAGTAATGAATTAAAAAAAAAAACCTAAGCAGTAAAGTTAGCCCATTTTTTTTCGTCCAAAAGTTTTGATTACCTGTTTTTGTGTATTTAATATTTAAGATAGTTTTTTTTTTTTCGTTTTCTAAATTATACATACAAGTGAACTGATTGGAGGTTTGTTTTGTTTAATGTTTAAATGAAAAAAAATTTCTGTATTACTTAAGGCTGCTTTCACACTGGAGCGGGCAGGCGTTGATGGTAAAACACTGCTAGTTTTAGCGGCGCTTTACCGTCATTTTAGAGGCAATATTCGGCTGCTAGCGGGGCGCTTATAACCCAGCTAGCGGCCGAGGAAGGGGTTAAATGCGCCCCTGAAGCGCCGCTGCCAAAACGCTTTGCAGGCGCTTCGGCAGCGGTGCACATTGATTTCAATGGGCAGGAGTGGTGGAGGAGCGGTATTGCACCGCTCCAAAGATGCTGCTTGCAGGACTTTTTTTTACATCCTGCCAGCGCATCGCCTCAGTGTGAAAGCACTCGGGATATCACACTGAGACTGCAGGGGAGCCGTTTTACAGGCACTTTACAGGCGCTATTTTTAGCCCAAAAGCGCCTGAAAAACGCCCCAGTGTGAAAGGGGTCTAACTGTTAGATTTTATGAGATGAAGGGAAAAAAGAAAAAAAAAAAAATCGGCCAAATATATCGGCCCAAAAAAAAATCGGCATCACATATCGGCCATCGGCCACCGCGATTTCTAAATATCGGCATCGGCCAGAGAAAAACCCATATCGGTCGACCTCTAGTATATACTCGAGTATAAGTCGAATTTTTCAGCACTTTTTTTGTGCTGAAAGTGCCCCCCTCGACTTATACTCGAGTCAAGCACTTTTCTGCAGCAAAAAATTTCATTTTCCGTACCAACTTTGGGGCCCCGTATCTCAGGGCCACTTAGTGCTAGGGACCCCAAATTTGGTGTGCAAACCCAGTGGAACTGGTCCCATAACATATCCAAAGCTGAAGTTACTAGCACTAAGTGGCCCCGAGATACAGGGCCCCAAAATCGGTTCGGAAAATGTCATTCTCTGCTGCAGAAAAGTGCTTGACATTTTCTGGACCGAATTTGGGGCCCCATATCTCAGGGCTACTTGGTGCTAGGAACCCCAAATTTGGTGTTCAAACCCAGTGGAACTGGTCCCATAACATATCCAAAGCTGGGGTTCCTAGCACTAATTGGCCCTGAGATACGGGGCCCCAAAATCGGTTTGGAAAATGTCATTCTCTGCTGCAGAAAAGTGCTTGACATTTTCTGGACCGACTTTGGGGCCCCATATCTCAGGGCTACTTGGTGCTAGGAACCCCAAATTTGGTGTTCAAACCCAGTGGAACTGGTACCATAACATATCCAAAGCTGGGGTTCCTAGCACTAAGTGGCCCTGAAATACGGAGCCCCAAAACCGGTTAGGAAAATGTCATTCTCTGCTGCAGAAAAGTGCTTGACATTTTCTGAACTGATTTTTGGGGCCCTGTATCTCGGGGGCACTTGGAGCTAGGAAATCCCAGCTTTTTTTTAATGGTGCTAGTTCCACTGGGTTTGCACACCAAATCTGGGGTTCCTAGCACTAAGTGGCCCCAAGATACGGGGCCCCAAATTCGATCAACTGTGTCCATCTGCAGCAATGTCATTTCGGGACCCTTTGGGTTCAGAGACCCCAAATTTTGGCTGCAGCTAGGGGGCATCTAGGAACCCTTAACTACCGAGTTTGAAGTTCAGGGGACCTATGGCTGCAAATGGGCACAGTGAGGCATGCAAATGGGCACAGTGATGCTGCAAATGGGCATTGTTGACCCTCTTTTCCACTTACAGTAGCTGTGCATTTCTCACCCTCGTCCTATACTCGGGTCAATAAGTTTTTCCCATTTTTTTTGTGGTAAATTAGGGCCTCGACTTATACTCGGAACGACTTATACTCGAGTATATACGGTATGTGCTAATAAATGGCTTCATGTAATTGCTATCCTTAAATAAAAGACAGTTTTTTGGCATGATCAGTCATATTTTCAATATTAATGCCAAAATGTCAAAATTTCTGCCAGGGTATGCAAACTTTTGAGCAGGACTGTATATATATATATATACACACACACACGCACATTTTTGCTTTACATCTCTATTTTAAACTGAATGGGTTGTTTTACAGGGTAAAGATTTGCATATATTTTTTTTATCCTGCCCAAACCTTATCTGTTGTCTATCATTAATGAGGGATCTAAAATCTTAAATGTATTGGTGCATGTATGCAGTTATCGTGTAAGATTTCTTTGTCACTTCAATGATTAGCTCTGGAATCACTTTGAATGATATAAATTAATACTTACATATGATTATGGTCAAAGAACATTAAAAGAGACCATAGAAAAGTTCAAATACTTTACTGCTGTCACCTCTGAATGATGTTTACCGTAAATCATTTTGAAAGTAATGTTGACCATACACCTTACAGCATATAACTACACGATCTCCTTATACTGTACATGGCAAAAACTAAGTAGTGTAAGGATATGGCTGATTGTATACAAATTTGATGGACTACTTTGGTAGGTCCTACATCATTTTGGTAAAGTCAAAGGAGACAGGGGGATTGACAGGCTTCCATGTTGTGTTATTTTACCAAAACTTTGAGATGCTCAAGTATACATTTTCTACAAAGACAGGCACAGTGAATATTATTGAACACTATTAAACCTCACAAAATGCATACTCGGGATAACAGAGCAGTAGTCAGATGGCACAATTATTAGATAGATAAATCACTTACCTCAGGTGTCTTTCCAGCCTGATCTGAATGGTTGGACACTGACTTTGTAGCATCCAATAGCGCACTGATTTCAGTCTGTGGTACAGAAGGGCCTTTTGTAGGAACAATTTCAAATGTTTCATTTGTATTTCCAAGTTTCACAGGAGGCAAGACAATTTTTTTTTCTAAAGCCCCATTATCCAGTCCCCTACATTCTAATGGGGAAGTTACGCTAGCCTTTGATTGTTCTGATGAAATATACTGATGGGAGTCTCCAGATATGGTGCCAGAAGATGAACTCTCCTTGTTGGAAAGAGAAATGGAAGACAAATCACCAAAATCTGCAACATCAGGTTTAAGCAACTTCCTTTTAGCAGCTATTGGCTGGGTTTGTACATGAGGTGAATGTGTGCCATCATATTTCCTCTGTTCTTCAGATTCCAAAGTTCTACTGGAGCTTTGTAACTCTAGGCGACTTCTAGTCCTGGGAGTAGGCAAGACCTTTTCTGTGTTGGACTGTTCGGTTAAGTCTTGGGATTTGACCTCGTGGTCCCTTATCCCAATGTCATTAGCTAACAAAGAATCATCATTTGATACAAAATCTGCCCCAGTAGCTGTTGCCTCCTTGTGTTCATGTACACCGTCCGGCTTTATATCACTAACTTCTGCATAAAATTTATCTTGGTCAATTGAACTGTTCGTATCAGTCTCATAGTTGCCCACTTTATATGTGCTTTTACTGCTGTTCTCCTCAATTTGGACAACATTTAACTCTTGTCCACTAAAATGTGCCCGGATTTGATACAGATAGGTCATAACAGTCAACTTGTCTGGAATTGCTAGTAAAACCATGTCAGAGGGCTCCAGCAGGCGGGAAATTCCTAAACTGGCAAAGCCATCATAAGCCTTAAGTGAAATAGAAAAAAAAAAGTTAGTTAATCTTTAATTTTTGTAATATGGAATACGTTACATTCTAATATATGGTTAAGACAAGATATTAAATCCCAACTGAACCAAAACTTTTTTGATTTAATTTTGGATAGAGTGGGGAAGGATTAGAAATTGTGTCACTTTTGTATTGCTGTGTCGCCCGTGTGGGAGTTTTCTATTACTTCCCATCAAGGTGACAAAACAGGAAATGAAAAAAAAAATATTAATGGACACAGCATTCAAATTCTACAGAAGTCCTAACGTTTCTCCTTTCTATTCAAACATGAAAAATAAATTGGCTTGAATTAGACTTTAGGATAGGTATTGAAAGGAGTTTTAAATGTCTTACAACATACTGTCTATATAGATAAAGAGTCTCCAGGGTGAAATTACACACTACTTTTCTCTGTGTGCACAGTAAATTATTATGTCATTCATTGCACCATGCCTCAACCTCCATTTATAACAAAGATGATCAAATAGAGAATATTAAAAATACTGTACCAGGCCCTAAATCTGACCAGAGACATAAAATTGCAGCTAAATAAACACTAAAAGTATCTTTGCACTGACCTTAAACAAAACACTTTTACCCAATATAAACTACACCTATGAGTACCAAACACATTTTGTTAAGGGTGGGGAATGATTGTAACTTCTATCAGGTTGTATTTCTGTCTGTGTACCCTCTGGGGAGATTTCCCCTCACTTCCCTTACTATTGACATCCCATGTTAAAGACTGACACACAATGTCACTAGAATAAGGAAGTCAGGGGAAATCTCCACAACAGGGAAACCATTTGTAAAAAACAACCGGACAGAGGTTCAAAAATAAACTACTAACTAAACCAATAAAAAAAAAAAAAAAGAAAGTTTTGTCCAGAGTTAGGCTGAACTGATCACTCACTGAAGCATGAATTTAAAAAGTACAAGTAAAAGTTATTGCCAGGGATAACAAAAGCTGACAAAGGTTCTACTCTTCCACACTTTATTTAGAACTTAAAGGGATTATGTCATGAGAAAATCATGGAGGCTGTTGTTGCTTAAGGTTTCCTTTGAGAATGCTGGCGCCCTGACTGTCATGCTTATTCTTTGGCTCTAATGCTGTCTAAGGCTAGCCATAGATGGTTTGAATCTTGATTCGAACTGTGTATGGGCAGGCTGAATGTACCAAGTCGATCAATCAATCAACTGGGGTACAACCAGCCTGCCACATTTTACATGCGATTATCACCAGCGGCTGGTATAACTGCTAGCAATAATCACGGTCTTCTTCTGGTGGGGGTGGCTTCCCCTGCGCCCCCCTCCAGCAGAATACAATGTCTCAGTGGGAGAGACCCATGGTTGCAGGAAAGAAATTCACTGTGTGTATGGCCTGCTTTAGTTGCTGACATTGAAAAAGTGATTAAAAAATATTTATGTTAGACACTGCCAGGCTCTAGTATTTTCTTCAAGAGGCTAGCAAGTGCGCTGACCCCCCCCCCCCAATTTTTTTTTTAAATAAATAAAAAAGCACAGGACCCCCCCCCCCCCGGCCCATTCTCCTCTCCGTTCTCCACTGGGCTGAACAGGAAGTGTCCTGAGACACAATTGGGGCCAGTGTGTCCTGAGACACGATTGGGAGTCCTAAGACTCCATGGCCAATTGGGATTCAGGAGCTGCTTTCTGATTGGCCGGAGGAGAATCAGGAACAGAGAATATTCATTTGCTATTGAGAGGAGAGAGTGCACTAAATAGTCACGTCCGTAAATATTGAGGAAACAGTAGGGGGTACTACTTAAAGTATTACCAAAAGGTGCACTGTTCAGCTGTCTCCCAGGGGCACGCTTTCCATATGATCTCTTTCTTGCACAGCGGGCTAGATTTGGCTCTATTAGCCATAAGCATTGCTGGACCCTACTAAGGATCTTTTTCCCATACACGTTGGATGTTATTGCGGCTCTGCTGGCCCCATACATATTTGGAATATAGGCATTTTACTTGCCCCTGCTCAAAGAATTTGAAAAAATAGTTGAAATTCACTTATCAGTCAAACTTTCAAAATTCATCGCTCACCTAGATCGTGGGTATATACAATATTGTAGTCCAAATAAAGATAGAGAAATTTGTTCTCTTATCTGTTACGTCTTTGAACCTTGGCCGTGTCCTGAAGAAGCCTACCGGCAAAACGCGTAGACGCACAAGGGCTCACTGCACTATTAACACAGATGCATATATGTTCTGGTTTTTACCCTTTTTTTGAAGACAATATTGTTTATATTGTTTCCTTCTCCATTGTTTCTTGGCCTATAAAGTCCGCCTTATGGTAATACTTTAAGTAGTACCCCCTACTGTTTCCCCATTCATTTGCTATTGTCACACAAGTGGGTGTGCCCCGAGCCCACCTTTTTTTGAAGCCTATTAGAACTTCTAGCTCTAATTAGGTGCTTCTAAAAATTTTTTTTAAAAACCCATTGGAATCCATGCGTCCGGCACCCTGTATGTAGATTAGGGGGCCAGACGCATGGATTAGGGGGGCGGCGACATTGCGCCCCCCAATTATGGGCCATCACTGCAAGGCTAGTAGAGATCATTGCTATTACCCCTTTACAAATCAATGCTCCCAAAAACTCTTCAGACTGTGGAGTCCAAAGGCATCACAACAAGTACCAAAAGGCCACAAGCTGATCACAAAGTTTTATGTTTTGCCAGGTTCTGCACGTTGAACTGTCTATTCATGGCATAATGGACATAATTTAAAAGTTAAGCGAAAGATGCACTTAATGCATTAAACCCTACGTATAAATTTGCATGCATATCTCTTCTAATGCTTATACGTTCTACAGCTCTGCAAAGATTTATTTTTTTTTTTTTTATCCTTTATACTTCCTCTGAAGCCATTATCTAGAGATCTGCTATATAAATTCTCTATATAACAATTTCCTTTTACACCCCTGTGATATTTTCCAGACCACGTCCCTATGCTGATTGACAGCATGAGTCAGATCAGAGTTTATCAATCTGGATCAAAGGACGAGATTTCCAGTGGTGTAAAGCTATCACTACCAATCTGCTCTAGCTGAGAACTCAATTTATTGCTTTCATTATTTATTTATTTTCTTTATTATCACTGAAGATCGCTACTCACCTGTGAATCCTGTAATTTGTGTTCTTTCCGCAACGTAATGGACTGTATTTTCAACTAGCAGTATAGAGTTCATGCTATTTAAACATGTTTACTGATCATTCTCGGTTGCAATGGCTTGTGTTTGAAGAGATACATGTATAACTAAACCAATTCCACACTGATTTTTGTCCTTGTATTTGTCCGTTAAGTGAAGTCCACCTTTTATAGCACCACTAAAAGAGGCGGCTTCCATTTCAAATATTTATGGCTTTGCAAAAAAAATTCCAACCATTGACCAATTCTCTTATTTGACTACAAAATATATCCTACACTAAAATGTTATCCCTTCATATAAAACTCTATTTCAAAACTCAACTTTTTTTAAAGGTAGAATCTTCTGTCTGAAACATCTTAAAGCTCAATTCCAACCAAAACATTTCTTTTACTTTTGGATAAAGTGGGAAAGGTGTATTATCTATTTCACTTTTAGGTGTACATAGTCCTAATTAGGCTAAGAAGCTGCTATAAAATACAAAACAATAAGAAGTAAAAAAGACCTAATAAATAGTTCTTTGAGCTTAAGCAGCGCTATAACATTTAAAAACCATTAATCAATTAGTAGTAGTGTAAATCCAGGTGAGAGATGCTAATCCAGAATGTGTATGTGACAGTTCATATGGGAAACATCAGCTGTTTAGAAGTTCAGCCATCATCACCACACCAAGTGATTCCGCTCCCTTAGGAATTGCACTCATTGGATTCCCAATAAATAAACGCCTTTGTATATGCCTTTACAATCACTGCTTACAGGGCATCTGTGCAGATCTTCAGTAACGATCAACCAAAGAATCTCAGACGTTCTGGTCCTATAGTTCACTCAAGTTAAGCATGTCAACAACCCTTTGAATGAACTCAGGCATAAGGAAGGAAGAAAGATCCTCAGTGTGAAACTGTAAAACTTTTATTCATAAAAAAGCCCCTTACCTTATGCCTATGCACTTACAAACATATTTAAAAAAAGTTCAGTGTACAATATTGCACTGTATCTACAGTTCCGATGCAATCATCCGTGGTGATTCCCGGGAGGAGATCGGAGCCAGTGACAGATGCAGCAAGTTGTGTGGTCACGCCTGGAAGCATTTCGTCATTTCGTATTTGTCAATAGGTGTGACCACACACTTGCTGCATCTGTCACTGGCTCCGATCTCCTCCCGGGAACCACCATGGACGATTGTGTCTTCACGAGAGGTGGTGAGAGTATCAGAACTGTTCATACAGAATCACTCTGGCTGATCCTGCAGCTGAAGGAGAAAAAGGTGATAACACAGCAGCCCCAGGTGTCTTTAGCTCCGGCCATGCTGCAAGTTACTGCACATGTCAACAGAGTCCTAATCTGCCCTATACCACCCCAACCTGGCACTATGCCACCGCAACCTGCCCTATGCTATGCAACCTTATCTATGCCACCCCAACCTGCCCTATACCAACCTAACCTGTCCTATACCACCATATACTATCATTTACAGGGGCCGTTTGGGGGTGCGACCCATGACCGTGCGCTTCCTGCAGGGCACTGGGCAGGACAGACAGGGGGGGGAGTGACACCATGTTTTGCTACACCAGGTGACACCAACCCTAGTGACACCACTGTCCTCGAGTCCCCTAATGTTGGAAAATTTGCAACTCTGGCACTCTATACACTACTCAGGTAATCTCATGTCCCCTTTCCTACCTTTCCTTCCACTTCTAATCAATCCCCTCTTGCCCCTGGGCCTTGAACAACCGGAAGTGTTTACTTGGTGGTCCTCGCACAGCTTCAGGCTGTCCTGGCTCTCCATTCAAGAGACTTTTGAATCACTACCCTCTGAATTTTTCAGCTACCTCTAGCTTCGCCACTGGTTGACTTCTTTGCGATGTACCTCCACCTTCCCTTTCCAAAAAACAAGCTTTGAGCACATTTGTTTGCATTCCCCTGATGCCTGGGGCACTATTTCAGCAAACTACTCATCCTTCAACACTACTGGCACTCCTCATCCACCTTTGACATTTCTCTTTGGGAGCGTGATTTGGCAACTCCCACTGAACCCGAGGAGTGGAGTAAAGCCTGCTCTATGACTGCAAAATATTCTTTCAATACTTCGACCTTGGAGTCGGTATAAAAGGTTCTTTTAAGATGGTACTGGGCCCGTATTACACATGCAAACCCTTCCGATAGTGATAGATGCTTCAGGGGCTGTTCTTCACACTTGGTGGACTTGCCCACTCATAACTGAATTATGGTCCAGGATCTTTGGGCTTCTACACACCTTATTTTACTTACAGTATCTGTACATAAGGACCCAAAGCTGGCCTTAATACACCACTGCCCTATCCAAGGTCTGTTTTATCAAAAAATAAATAAAAAATGGCCACCTATTTATTTCTTGCTGCCAAACATACCATAGCCAAGACCCGGAAGAAACCCACTGTTTCATTTATGGCAGTGAAAGACTGTTTGACCACCATGATGATCAATGAAAACTAAAGTGTCCAGCATTCTACATGACTCCCACTCCAAATTTCTAAAAATAGAAGAACCTCGGCTAACTTAAGCATTCCTTGCGCTATACCCAACCAGCTTAGGTAACTTATAACTGATACCCAAGCCTGCAGGAACCCCCCCCCCCCTCTTTTTTTTTCTTTCTTCTTCTGTATCTTCTTTCTTTTGCTCTATACTACGGGTTTCATTACCTTTCTTCCTGATTTATTCTCACTTTTCTCATCTCATGCTCCTTCGCACCTGGGCCATCCGGTCACTACACTGCAAGACCGTGTTGTTCAATCCTTGCAATGTTATTTATTATTATGTTATGTATGAACCCACCTTTGCTGACTACCATAATCTGTGTATACATGTAACTTTCATATATGTATGGCTGTTGTTGGCCCCCTTAGTGGGTAATCTCTTGTTTTGTACGTCTCTAAAATCTTTCATAAAACTTTATTGTACCAGAAATGTCCCACTGGGTATTTCTGCTTGAATTATCTAGAAGTGGAAGTTAAATCAAAACTCAGATGCGATTTAGGAAAATATGCTCCTAAAGACTGGCACAAACCAGAAGGACAGTAGAAATTTACCAAATTACTTTGAATACCATACATAGCAAAGACTAGAATGTGCCTTTTAACCATATCAAAATCCCTGTATAATATTGGTTCTGAATGGGAAAGAGGCACAAAATAAGCCATTTCTTCAGAAAGAAGCATGTCTGAAAATCAATTTTTGAAAAAAAGCATACATTGTGATCCTGTTAAAATGCAAAGAAAGATTCTGTGGACAGATAAGTTCAAGACAGAGCTTATAGGTCAAGGTTGACTGTAAATCATATGGTTTCTAGAGACTTGTTTTCCATAAATGAATGCAGCAAACCCCTCACTATACTTCATTAAAAATGATTTGCCAAACTCTGACCCTTCTGGTGCAGCAGAAATCAAAATTTGTTAGATCACTCAATTTACTGTTTCATATCACCAATTTTTGACAGTCGTGGCCCCAATTAAACCCTTTTACATGCTCTTAGTTGACACTAACCCCAAAATGGTCGTCTTCTGCCTGCTGTAACCTTTTCCCCTCAGTTTTACATCCTTTGTGTTTAGAGATGTCCTACCACTATTGAACAGTTGTGATCTTCCATTAGGCAAAAACACATTTAGCCATTCTTCCCAGACCTTTATCATTACCAGACTGTTTTTACCCACAAAACTGACCAATCAAGGGACTTTTTTGTTTATCACATGAATGTCTGTAAACTTTAAACACTGTAGTTTATCAGAATGCCAACAGGTTTCTGAGATGATGCAGCCATCATGTAAAGGACCAACAGTAAGCATTTCAAAAACAAAAGCTGCTTAGATCACATATCATTCTAGTGTTTGATAAAAAAATATTAGACCACGTCTAAAGCTATACGTATGTTGCAAAAAGATGATCCGTTTGCCTATTTGTGATGTGATGTAATTATTAAAGTGGGCAATAAGTGTACAACTGTATTTAAAGCGGGGGTCCACCTATCGTTTTTTTTTTTTTTGAGTTCATTCACAAACTTTTCTTCTCAGCATTACATACTCACATATTGTGTGTAATATGTCCGCCTGTCTCAGATTTTGTCGGAAAGAATAACTTATATTATTCACTGCAGGCGGTTTCCATCTTCATTGTGGGCATTTGAAGCCCACAAGCATTTATTTCCTGGATGTGGTGAATGCTGTGCTCCCAGCATTCATCGCTCATTCCCGCACATGCTCAGTGGCATCCTGGGAAGCCTGAGACTAGCTCCCAGGAGTCTGGGAGAGGCTAGAAACACGCCTACTCCCACGGGAGGAGAACCAGGAAGTGCAAAGAAGAATAGAAAAATAAAAAGGTAATTACGGCGATTAAAATTTTTTTAAACAGCATGTCAGCATCTAGGCAAGGAAGAGAATACATACAGATATTGTTCAAAATTTGGGTGGAACCCCGCTTTAAAGGGCTAAAAGAAAACATAGTCACATGACTTTTAATATATCAGCATCATCCATTTTCCGCATTAGCGCTATATAGCCAAGGAATACTTTTCTTTCAGGTCATTTAAAGCCACCTATAAAAGTTCATCAGTAATGATGTTGGCTGAGATAAGAAGCACAAAACACTAATCTGTCTTTGGCTTTATCATTGCTGATCAGCCTTCCCCTCTTGCCTGCTGTGTAATTGGAGTGATTTGTTCTACATAAAAAGTACATCCGAGATAATCAAACCAATTCAAATACAATCACAATTATCTGATACAAACTTACACCATGTCAGATGGTGACAGCTGCTGGATGTAAAGGTTTAGGGTGATACACGATATTGGTAAATAAAAGCAAGAAAAGGCAATCAAGAAAAAAATATTTCCAAAAACGCACAAGCATCTGTCACTAGCCAGCCTAATAAAAACAGCCAACCAAGGGAGCGGTGAACAGGAATGAAAGCTGAGGAGAAGGTACATCCCAGTATTGCAGCTGATGTTCATTTCTATGTGCCAGACAAAAAAAGCTCTGCCTTGATGACCGCTTGTATACTGAGTGCTCAGTTAAGTACACTATTAGTAAAAGGCATAAGGTGCCCTGCTACACAACTCAGCGATACAGCTGATAGCCAGCTGGTCGGCCAGCGCTAGGTTTGCATTAGGCACATGAAAGAACCACTAGGGCCCACAAGCCTCGTGGGTACCAAAGCAGGAAAACTAATTATGTAAACAAATAAAGGGTACCTTGGAACCTTTTTTTGATGTTACTACATGGGTCTATGTTACATTATAATTTGATTATAGCAATGCATCTCCATGAGATGTAGGCCTTTCCAAAATTACCACTGGATGGAGCTCAAAATAAGGAATACTTTGGGGGAGCTTTACTAAAACGGGAGCACTCCGAATTTGGTTCAGCTGTGTATAGTAGCTAATCAGTTTCTAACTTCTGCTTGTTCAAATAAGTTTCAACAATAAAATCTGGAAGCCGATTGGTTTCTATGCAAAGCTGCAGCAGATTTTGCACACTCCAGTTTTAGTAAATCTCGCCCTAAGTGTTCATGCTGTGGTTTTAAAGGTTATCCTCTTGTCATGTGGGCAACTTACGATTCCACCTTGTGAACAAACACAGCATCTTAATAAGCTGCAGACTTTCTCAAAACGGCATTTACTGATGAGGCACAGACAGCCATGTGATAGCAATGGCTATGGTATGGGAAAGGTTATGGATTCTTTTCAGGTATACTCAACTTGCACTTGAGATCAGGTTGAGATGCTTTGGAGATCAACCAGAACTTTAGAGGTACATTTGACCTTTTTTTCTTTTTACTTTGCAGCTACCTGCTCCAAGCTACTTTTGCATTTACCGTATATACTCGAGTATAAGCCGAGTTTTTCAGGACATTTTTTTGTGCTGAAAATGCCCCCCCTCGGCTTATACTAGAGTCAGGTTAACTGCCGCCGTGTCAGTATTGATGCGGGGGAAGGAAAGCTATATTACGCCGTACACTGTCCCCTCCTATTCACAGTAGCGCTGTGTGTATATGAAGTCTGCGCCGTCCACGCCTCCTCCTCATCCGTGAGTGACGAGGAGGAGGCGGAGCTTTGTTACAGTGACTGTGTGTACAGGAAGTCTGCGCCATTCCGCCTCCTCCTCGTCCGTCCGTGACGAGGAGGAGGTCGAGCTTTATTACAGTGGCTGTGTGTATAGGAAGTCTGCACCGTCCACTGTAACAAAGCTCCGCCTCCTCCTCGTCACGGATGGACGAGGAGAAGGCGGGACAGCGCAGACTTCCTATACACACAGCCACTGTATTAAATCTCCGCCTCCTCATCACGAACAGACGAGGAGGCGGGGCAGCGTGGACGGCACAGACTTCCTATACACACAGCCACTGTAAAAAAGCTCCGCCTCCTCCTCGTCACGGAAGGACGAGGAGGAGGCGGGACAGCGCAGACTTCATATACACACAGCCCTGCTGTGAATAGGAGGGGACAATGTACGGCATAATATGGCTTTCCTTCCATCCGCATCAATACTGACACGGCGGATAAGGTACATGGGCACAGTGAGGCTTGCAATGGGCATAGTGAGGCTTGCAATGTGCACAGTGTGGCTCGCAATGGGCATAGTGAGGCTTGCAACGGGCACAGTATGGCTTGAAATGGGCATAGTGAGGCATACAATGGGCACAGTATTGCTTGCAATGGGCATAGTGAGGCTTGCAATGGGCACAGTATGGCTTGCAATGGGCATAGTGAGGCATGCAATGGGCACAGTGGGGCTTGCAATGGGCATAGTGAGGTATGCAATGGGCATAGTGAGGTATGCAATGGGAAAAGTGAGGCTGAAAATGGGCACAGTGAGCCTAAAAATGGGGACGGTGAGGCGGCAAATGGGCACAGTAAGGCTGCAGATGGGCATTGTTGACCCTCTTTTCCACTTACAGTAGCTGCTGCATTCTCAGCCTAGGCTTATACTCGAGTCAATAAGTTTTCCCATTTTTGTGGTAAAATTAGGTGCCTCGGCTTATATTCGGGTTGACTTATACTCGAGTATATACAGGTATATTGACTTGTATGAGGAAAGAAGCAGTTCTAATGTGAACAAAAGGCAATGTACATATGAGATTGGTGAAGGAAGGAGAAGAGCAAAGAGCTAGTCGCAGTTGGGCAAAGAATTGGGGGAAATTTCTCCAGTGGGGTCCTGATGAGCAGTGAAAAGCCCAGAAGATGATAGAGCCCTGCTCTACAAAGTAAACATTTCTGGATGGCTTTGTTGTTAAACTCTATACATTTCACAAACATACTCCTTACTAATAGGTATACTGTAAAAAAACAAAACACAATGATTGTACTGCATTTAACACATTCCATGTAGAAAGCTAACAAGTGACCCAAAAAAATTAGTCACTGAACCAAACTGAAGAACTTCCAAGAAGAATACTTGGGGGAAGAAAGACCTGGTGAAATTCTTATAGCAGACATCAAGTTGCACATGGTTTGAAACATTTCTCACTTAATATAGCACAAAACCAACCTACTGTCCTTGTTGTCAGTACTTGCAATGCCTGTGGGCAAATGCAACAGTTTGCTGACCCCACCTTCCTACCCTTCAATTGATCTTAATAGTATTGCCAAAGGGGTATGATAGATAATTCATGTCCAGGAGAAAAAAAAGCAATGTAATTTCTCAATTCATTAAAAATAAATAGAAAAATGTAATCCAGTGCATCATAATGGAGTATTTAAACCTGAACACTGGGATAAGTAGATATTGTCAAAATACAAGGGGCATGTGCATTTTCACTTGAATCTGGGTGTGCTTTGTTATTTCTCCCAGATCTGTGCAGCAATAGAGAGTACAAACTTCACCTTTATGCAAGAGGTTTTTAAAATAAAGCTAAACTTCAAGGAAATTAAAATACTAACTGTGCAGTAGGGCTACCTTGGCTCCTTTTGCTCTTAGTCTAAATCTGTGAGAGGGGGGGGGGGGGGGGGGGGTAAGGCCGAGCTGGGTTGAGTATCTAAATAGATGCAAACAACCCGACTCAGGAGCGATCCTGCACAAGTGCCCTATAGGAAGCGGCTTCCTATGGTGGATACTCGGTGGGAGGGAGGAGCCAGGAATGCCAGGGGGGGGCATCAGGGGAATTCTGAAATAGTACCCCAGGCATCAGGGGAATGCAAACAGAGGTAGCTGAAAAATTCAGAGGGTAGTGATTCAAAAGTCTCTTAAATGGAGAGCAAGGAAAGCCTAAAGCTGTGCGAGGACCACCAAGTAAACACTTCCGGTTGTTCAAGGCCCAGGGATAAGAGGGGATTCATTAGAAGTAGAGGGAAAGGTAGGAAAGGGGACATGAGATTACCTGAGTAGTGTACAGAGTGCCAGAGTTGCTAATTTTCCAACTAGAAGAGGATAGTGGTGCTCTCTGCAAAAACCATTGCACAGAGAAGGTGGGCATAACATGTTTGTTATTTTTTTATTTTTCTAAAGAATACCGTACAATCACTTTAAATGTGGTGGCTACATTTGTGTTCTTTTTTTAGGATCCATTTACACAAGCAGCTGTGTTACAACGCAGCATCTGGTGCGAGTTGCGGTCCTAGCAGTGCTGATCCTGAGGAATCTCAATGTTCGCTTTTTTTTAAAACAAACTTTATTGAAATATCACACAGTGACATTTCATAAAGTTCTATTGGCCGGTGTGCGGCGAATGTGTTGCCCTGAGAAAAAATACTGCATGCAGTACTTGTGCCCGCACACCAATGCAATGCAGTGAGTTGAACCAGCCACCCCGCAAATGGGGGTGTGGTGGGACTGCGCTGGAATTGCCACCCAACACAGTCTCACTGCGCTTGGTGTGAATCTACCCTTAGAGCTCCTTCACATGGGCAGAAAAAATGCTGCATTTAGATGTTTACAGTGTATAATTTTATGCACATTTAAACGCAACACTATGGAAACAATAAATCCATACACACAGCTGTGTCTACATGTGAAAATGTTTGCTGCATTAAGCTGTGTAAAAAATAATTAAGACACAGCTATGTCCAGGGCCACTTGGAATGAAAGAATAACAGTACATGTCTAACTGCTGTACGCTTCTGAACGTGGCTAAACGTGAGTACTTTAGGATGTATTTCTGCACTCCCGTGACCCAAATGCAGCCAACAGAGGGCTAAAGCTTGCTATCAGCTGACGTCACAGAGCCGGTCAAGGCTCTGGAAGGATATGGACATTAATGTTGGGATCCCTTTAGATGCCTGACCAGTGGCATGCTCAGCCTCTCAGCGTGCCGCTGAGAGGCTGAGCAAGCTGTTCCCACTCCCTCCACAGCCGAGTGCTAGAGTGAACACTGGAGGGGCAGGGCAGAGAGCGGTGACTGACAGTCACCAACTTGGCTCAGATCGGACCCTGAACTGAGGACACACAAAGCCAGCTCAGGAGAGAGTCCACAGAGGGAAGGAGCCAGAAGCGCCAGCGAGGGACCCAAGAAGAGGAGGATCAGGGCTGCTCTGTGCAAAACCATTCATGTGCCCTAAACATCCTATTATTGTCTGATAATAGACACAAGGGCAGATCTCTCATACAAATTACACAAAGGTCTTCTTTCCATAAATATATTAGTTCATTAATGTCCCCATTGTTCCCGAGATTAGTGTGCTGTTAATGAAAGCTGTCCAGAAATTCAGCACAATACACTCACAGAACTAAGCAGGAACCCTGCTTTTGCTTGCATCTCTTCTGCACAGTGGTGTGTGGGCAACTTAAGCACAGCACGTTATATGTGATGTCGTTCAAAGAAATCTGTTCCTCTGCTTTTTCTGACAGAGGACAGCTTCTAACTAATAGAAACATGACGTTTATTGTTTATGTTAGAACAACAAAGCCAGCCATACATGGATTGAAACTCGGCCGGTTCAACAGGGACCGACCGAGATTCAATCCATCTATGAGCAGGCTGATTGTACTCAAGTGGATCCATCGATCCATTGAGGTACACCCAGCTGGATTTTTTTTACATGTGATTAATGCCGGCGGCTATAACCACTAACAGTAATCATGTTCTGCTGGCCAGGAAGGCTCCCCGTGCTCCCCAGTGGAAGAAAAAAAAAAATCATTTATGGGCTGCTTTAGTCAGTGAACACAGACCAATAATTAGGATAACTATCCCCAAAACAAAAAATGTAATGGAGAAGCCAACAGGAGAACCTGTCGGTAACACTGCTCTAGGTGCTTAAGCCTGACAGATGGTAAGACCGCTGGACCAGAACCAGTAATCCAAAGATCTCCACCTTGGCCACAGGCTAGGGAGAGGATGGACCGAGATGGTGAGCACAGTCATTGCAGGTGAGAAGAACTCCCACTGGAGACAGAAGCGCCGCTGGGGACTGAAGCCTAGAACCCGGAACAGGCACAAGCAAAGAGACACCCTGTTGAGAGCTGGATCCCAGAGCTGAAAGTTTTCTGCCTTGCTGCTGGCACCCTGATGCAGGGAAGAGTCTTTTATTTAATTCAACTAATGTGAGTAAATTTGTAGCGGTCTTATATTGTGCTAATAAAGGAGATATACTACGCTATTGGCGGCTCTCCTCGCTTCTCTTTCTTGAGCAACATAGAGTCGCTGCACATAAATAGAATCGTCCTGTGATAGAATTAGTCTATGCGGAAGAACAATCCTTGGGTTACGATACTCCACTGAGGACCCATTTGACCTAAACACTGTAGACCTTTATGTTTATATGGGTCCACTAATGAGGTGAGTGCGCCATGTAGCTGGTGGTGGAGCACTAGTTTATGTATGGTGGAGTACGGCATACACGACTATAAATAGTGTTATACACAGAAGACACTTCGTTTAAGCACTATAGTTGGACTTTTTTTAAATAGAGTTTTTGATGAAAGCATTGATATTAATTGTAAGGCTAGTGGTATTTGACATTTATTTTTACATGGAGGAACATTATTAATTTGCACTATATGGTATATTTTATACATTAACTTGATATATATTACGATTTATATGTTGAAGATTAATATTGATTCACATATTGAAGATCATTATTTGTTTTCTATTTTTGTTTATTATAGTCAATTATTGGTATTGTTTATTGATTAATGAGTTAGAATTAGATTTTGAGTTTTAGCAGCTCAATCACTTATTGTTGTTTATATTTGGTATGGTGTAGAAACACATTTAGTGGTTGCTGCAACCATTATTGTAGTCATATTAATTATAATATGGCAGTGCACTCCAACACTATTTTAACTGATGCAGAGACGCATTTCGAAGCGTAATCGCTTCTTTCTCAACCTGTCCCAGGTTGCATTTGTTTTCATTTTCAGGCAGGCTAAGAACATTTTCAGTAAAAACAGAAAACCACGAATCTTCCCCAAAATACTGCATCCTTGTTATTTCATGTAAATTTAACTTAATGCAGAAACAACCTTCTCTTCCTTTTGTAAACTACTAATCTCACCATTAACCCCTTTATAATGGAGATAAATAAAAGCAGATATAGTAGTCCAGCCAGGGACTGGATGTGTGTTATTGCAGGGTTACCAGGTGAAAATAAATTAAAAAAGCCTTAAAAAAAAACAAGAAAAAACTATTGTAGCCATTGTATCTAAAGACCCATATGCTCCATTATATCCCATCTTTGTTTCTGAGAATGGTTTTAATCTGTGCAAGTAGCTTCTAGTTTAAGAATATTGCACAATACCAAATTGAAGTTGTTTAATGGGGCAGAACTAGACAAAATCAGCCGGGGTACTTGGAGCCTAGGTTCACACTAGATGCGGTGCAAATTCACAGTGAATTCGCTGATGATTCGGCACTGCATCTAAATCGCATCCCGTGCATGCGAACCGATTGCAGAGTGTATGTTAACAATACCCCACAATCGATTTGCAAAACGCAGCACAATTTGCAGAATCGGATCGCATGGGTGTGAACACCCATGCGATTCGATTCTGGTGTGGACAGAAAAAAAGGGTCCTGCACCAGTTTGGTGGTGGTGCGATTTGAGCCACTCAAATCCATAGCTCAAATCGCACCCCAGAGACACCACATGTAATAAGCATAGGAATGTGCTGCAATTCCTGTGCGAATTACATGTGGTGTCTGAACCAGGCACAAAGCTGAAAAAAAACTGTGAAAATGGGCATTGCTATTTATTTTATAACTCATTAAGGTATTCACTGGTATACGGTTTATGCTGGCCATACATAGGGTAATTTTCAGGCAATGAAAGTGAATAAATGGCTCAAGTGAATCTAACCCAGCTTCAACAGGAACTAGTGGTAGTAGGTTGCATTGACTGATTTGGACATTTCTGTGATTACAAGTGAATTGAAAGGTCACAAAAGCCTAGGAGATCCAAATGGAAGTTCGGCTCCCTCTCTTCGTCCGCAGCCTTCTGGGACACATCACAAGCCCCAGAAGGCTGCAGGACCATTCACTAAGTGCAGCGTGGATTGTGTGTATGCAGTGGGAAGTCCCACAGTAAACATGCTGGCGTCGGAGACTTCAAGACCGGCAAAGTACCGTCCCGCTGAAGACAGTGCTGGATCTCTGGGCAAGTAAGTGTCTTTTTACTAAAAAAAAAAAAAATATTTTTTTTCTAGGGTAAACATCCTCTTTAAAGTATACATGAATCCAACAATGAACTTCTCTTATTTGGTCCATTCTGAGATGTTAAAAATACCATTTAACGGGTTTGAACAAATCGGTTTAATATGTGCAATATATTGGGTTCTCCTGTGTACTCTGCAGTATTATCTTGAACAGTGTTGTAAGAAAGAGTGTTAGGACTACAGAATACCTCCTCCCTATGTTTTGAAGATGAGGAAAAAGTGAAGATGTTCTCTAGTGTAGCCAAAAATAAGAGAAGATATACAGCAAGAATGTACCATGAAATATTTCACTTTTAAAGTAATCTAGCAGACATCTCCATATATACAACGCAAATGCAATGCCACTGTTGAAAGTACCAGTGTGACTCAATGCTGTGTGTTCTGCCTGGAAATGTCAACATGAACCAATATATGACATATTACACATACTTTTTTTTAAATGGGATATTGCATATTTGGATAGCATGACTGACAGCCATCAATAGCTGACTGTCAAGAAAAGCACTACAGGCAGTTTCTCAAACATGACTCAATTATATGACACACTGACATATTGGACCAGATCAGGTGACACAAGTAAATGGCTTCCTTTAAATCGACTACTGCCTCTGGATTTAAAGAATGAAAAGCATTGTTTGATGGTACTTGGGAGCGGAAACAAGTAACTATGCTAACTTTAGAAACACCAGCAGGTCTGTGTAAATTGTACTGATTTATACTGAGCCTTCTAGAATGGACAAGAAAGGTCATTTGTGTTTATATGGCATACATAATTCACAATAACCAAAACTACATATTATATATACTTTAAGAGAGTTCTCCTAATCTCAGCTCGTTGCCTGTATAGAAGACACCTGGGAGCCAGAATTCTTGCTGACTGATAGGGGATCAAATACTTATTTCACTCATTAAAATACAAATCAATTAATAACTATTTTGAAATGCGTTTTTCTGGATAATTTTGTTGTTATTCTGTCTCTCACTGTTAAAATAAACCTACCATTAAAATTATAGACCGATCTTTTTATGTCAGTAGGCAAACGTACAAAATCAGCAGGGGGCCAAATACTTTTTTCCCTCACTGTACACACAATTCCAAAACCGGGGGGTTGCAGCTTACATAGCACTTATTTAAATGTACATTAAACAAAAAAGTTACAGTTTGGCTACAGTTTTAGACAACAAGTGCCTTGAAACTGTAGCCAAACTAACCTTTTTGTTTGATGGACATGTGAAAAAAACTTTATATATGCTGCAACCCCCCAGTTTTGGAATATTGCTACATAGTGAGCCTGGTAGACAGGGCTCTGGTTATGTGACTCAACTATAAAAGTCGCAGGTGCTGCGACTTTTATAGTTGAGAGATATATATATATATATATATATATATATATATATATATATATATATATATATATATATATCTATCATTTACTGATATAAAATAACAAACATGTTATACTTACCTGCTCTGTTGCAGTGGATTTGCACAGAGCAGCCCAGATCCTTCTCTTCTTGGGTGCCTCTTCTGTGCTTCTGGCCCCTCCCTCCTGTTCAGTGTCTCCACAGCAAGCAGCTTGCTATGGGGGCACCCTGTGTCCATTTAGACATGGAGCCTGGCCCAGTCCTGCCCCTCTCTCCCCTGATTGGCTAGCTGACTTTGATTAAAAGCAGTGGGAGCTGCTGTCTCTCAGCCAATCAGGAAGGAGAATCTCGGATGGCTGAGACACTCGTGGACATCGCTGGACAGAGAGGGACCTCAGGTAAGTGTTAGGGGGGCTGCTGCACACAGAAGGCTTTTTATCTTAATGCATAGAATGTGCAATAAGATAAAAAAAAAAACTTCTGCCATTACAACCACAGGTGCAAAAACACAGTGGAAAAAAGTGCTCTTTATAAGCAGCAAAATATACAAAGCTGATGTTACCAGTTTTTTTTCCCCTAAGTGAAAACATGGAAAAAATAAAAAGCATTTTTATTACCCATTATTAAATGTGCCTGCTTATGATGACACAGTGTGAAGAAATGCATTTGAGCGTAATTATGCCACATTTTTTAGCAATAATCTGTTTTTTAAATATAAAAACGCAGCTAAATTCAGCAGATTAACTTTCTTAATCAAGCTATTGTGTGTTTGTGGGTGAGGCTACAGTGGCCTCTAAAAGAGAATGATCTTGGAACCAGTCATACAAAAAAATCTATTTTCTTGGGCTTCAAATCAAAGAAAATGCACATGCAACACAAACAGCACAGATGGCAAATGTAGAGTTTGCAAAAAAAGATCCAAACATGAACTGCATTATGTTGTTGCTGCTCTTATCAACTGTTAAGCAGTAACAAATGCTCTAATTGACAGAAGATGACAATATAATTGAAGAGCAGTCACTTGCCACTTGTATGGTCCCCTTTGCATTCATTTGAGTTGAGGGCACAGGGGTTATCAGAGAACCACGGTGTCAAGCAGGAAAGAAATCTGCAGGAAGCAAGTTGCATGTTCCATGTTGCTGTCATGCTTAACTCTCCAGAGTGATGACAGCACATACAACTACACAATACCACAGACTAATTACATTTGAGAAATCAGGAATGGTATACCACTAGTGAAAGGATGTAAACTAAGATAGCAATAGCCAGATTGTGTTTCCTCTCATTTTACCCCAAATTCACTGCACCGGAATGACCGTTGTTGGTCTCAGCCCTACCACAATGGCTGCCAGAAAAGACTTTATACCACAGATGGCAAAGTTCACAGAACAAGAGAAGCTTGCTTGATTAGTGGAAGTCATGCCCAAAAGGATTTGTTTTTCAAATTGCCAAATCTAGCATTTCAAGAGAACCGGTCATTGGACTGTGCTTTAAAATGACGTTTTTATAAATGTGCCCCTATATATGCTATATACTACAGATAGTAAGCATCAGCATACTTCACAACTAATACAGATTTTTTTTTTGTAACATAAGCAGAACTCAGCAGACAGACAACTTCTTGGCAAGGCAAACAAAGCGGATTCATAATTATATTTTAGCTGAAGTTTAAAAAAGGCCCTAGGCTTTAGCTGGAGGTCCAACTCGACTTTTATCACTGTAACATTAATTTCAGTAAAGGGCTGTTAAGGTAAGCAAACATTTGATGCAATCTAAAATCCTTAGAGATCACAAAAAGACATAATTTTGGACAAAAGTTTATAAATAGTACAGAAATAAATGTGAGATAATTTAATAAGAAACGTTAAATAGAACTCCAGCCAAAAGTTTTGTTTTAGTAGGTAAAAGTCCTAGATTGTAAGCTCTAACGAGCAGGGCCCTCTGATTCCTCCTGTATTGAATTGTATTGTACTGTCTGCCCTAATGTAAAGCGCTGCGTAAACCTTTGGCGCTATATAAATCCTGTATAAGTGTAAGGCTGACTGCAGGTCAGCCTGTTATTGTAGGAGGAGTCAGGCTGCATAAAGCCTGCCCTCCTTCTTCTCCTTCCTATGGTCGTAGGATCTCGTGTTGACAGGTCACTTCCGGGTTAGGGCAGGTCACGGCAGATCACTTCCTGTTTGTCGCTTGCAGGGCGGCAGCATGGTTGGCTGCAAGGTTTTCTGTTTGGATCTCTCTCCCGGTGGTCGTGGCAGGTCTCGGCAGCATTACCATGCGGCAGGGTCTTGTGTGCTGCGGGCGCAGGGATAGGGGTAGTATTCTTCTATCCGTTTTCACTTTACTCCGGTCAGCTTGGGGTTCAGATAGCACCATGTGTTGGGGTTGCAGGTTGGGGGGAGTGTGTTTGGGGGTTTTCAGGAGATGATGGCAGAGTCTCATATGTCACGATGTCCCGCCTCTGTCATTAGCACTGCATAGCACGTTTATATTCCTGGAATACAGGTAAGCAATCCAATGAAACGTCTTTTTTCTAGCAGGGACCCATGTTTGTCCAGTTGTAATAGTGTAGGTCATTGCATTTAGTCTTTGGTATTTGGGTCTGCTGTCACCACTGTTAGGTTACAGCATAGGTATGTATGGGCAGGGTCTCCTCTCTCCCTAGCCTCATGGTGATTCCCCCCCCCCCTCCTCAGCTTCGTGTGATGGGTTCCCCCCCTCCTGAGCGCCACATAGTAGGTCGTGTCCCTCCCCGAGCTCCACGTGGTCTATAGTGTGGGTCTTCAGGGGTTAATTCAGGCTGTGGGGTTGTCATGACACTTGCTCATTGCCGGTCATCTCATGATTCTGTGGGGGTCCTTTGGGGGCATGCAAATTTCCATTTCTCATGTAATTTTCGGTTTTCCATGTATGTCACGATTTTATGCGATTTACGGTTTCTCATGGAATGCTGGTTCTCATGTATTTTACGGTTTGCATGCGATCTACGATTTCTCATTCATTTTACGATTTTTATTTTCATGCAATTTACGTTTCTCGTGCATTTTACGGGTATCATGTGATTTATGATTTCTCATTTATTTTACGGTTTTTCATGCATTTTACGGTTTTCATGCAATTTGCGATTTCTTATTCATTTTACGTTTTTTTTTTTTCATGCAATTTACGGTTGCTCATGCATATTAGTTTCGTATGCAATTTACAGTTGTTCATGCTTGTTACGGTTTCTCGTGTTTTTTTACAGTTTCTCATGTGATTACGGTTTTTTATGCATTTTACGGTTGCCCGTGCATTTTACGGGTTCTCGTGCAATTTTTTCAGTTTCTCATGCTATTATGTTTTTCATTTGATTTTCAGTGTTCTCATGCAATTTTACAGTGTTCTCATGCATTTACGGTTGTCATATGATTTCTCATTTATTTTACGGTTTCGCATGCATTTTACAGTTTTCATGCGATTTGCGATTTCTTATTCATTTTACGTTTTTCATGCAATTTTACGGTTGCTCATGCATATTAGTTTCGTATGCAATTTACGGTTTTTCATGCTTGTTACGGTTTTTCGTGCTTTTTTACAGTTTCTCGTGTGATTACAGTTTTTCATGCATTTTACGGTTGCCCGTGCAATTTTTTACAGTTTCTCATACTATTACGTTTTTCATGCGATTTACAGTGTTCTCATGCAACTTTACAGTGTTCTCATGCGATTTATGATTTCTCATTTATTTTACGGGTTTTCATGCAACTCATGGTTTCGCATGCATTTTACGGTTTTCATGCGATTTGCGATTTCTTGTTCATTTTACGGTTTTTCATGCAATTTATGGTTGCTCATGCATATTAGTTTCGTATGCAATTTACGTTTTTTCATGCTTTTTTACAGTTTCTCATGTGATTATGGTTTTTATGCATTTTACAGTTGCCAGTGCAATTTACAGTTTTCTCATGCAATTACGTTTCATGCAAGTTTTTCAGTGTTCTCATGCAAGTTTTTCAGTGTTCTCATGCAAGTTTTTCAGTGTTCTCATGCAAGTTTTTCAGTGTTCTCATGCAAGTTTTACAGTGTTCTCATGCAATTTGTCACTTCTTATGCCTATTCATGTTTTTTTCCTATTTTCTTTGTTTCATGTTTTTTCCATGCTTCTCGTTTTCCCGTGCTTCTCTCGTTTTCTCCCGTGCTTCTCTCGTTTTCTCCCGTGCTTCTCTCGTTTTCTCCCGTGCTTCTCTCGTTTTCTCCCATGCTTCTCTCGTTTTCTCCCATGCTTCTCTCGTTTCCCCATGTCTCTTACGTTCATGTCATATGTTTTATGTCACAGCCTTTCGTTCGCTGCATTACCGTTAGCTAGTGCTCACATTCAGGGTCTGTCACGTTTACAGATCCGTACAGGCTGAGGTTTCGTTTTTAATTGATTGTTGTCCCACAATCTTCTCGCCTGTTTTCCATACGTCATACGTGCACGTTCACCATTACACCTTTACTACTACCCACCACGGTCTGTGGGTACTTTAGCCCTGAGTGTTCGTTTTTAATTTTCCTGTCTTGGCGTGGCAGGTTGCTCGGGCTCGCTCACTGCATACAGTAGGGGGGTGTCGTCATTAGGTTCATTTTTTACGCTCTTGGTCTTGTCATTTCTGCACTCACATCTTCATACTTGTCAGGTATTAGGGGTGTTATGTTTTGGGCTGGTTGTTTGTAATGTTATCTGATTGCTTTCATACAGCTGAATTGTTTCATGTTCTTCCACTGCAGATTACCCGTCACGTCTATGGGTTTAACAGATTGAGGTGATCGTTTTTAATTGGCTTGTTCAGTGGCAAGTCTTCTCATCTGTTCTTACGTTGCTTATGTATTTCGTACAAACTTACGTTTCTCATGCAGTTCACGTTTCTCATGCAAATTACGTTTCTCATGTAATTTATGTGTTCTCATGTTATTTACGTTCCTCATGTTATTTACATTTTCATGCTATTTACGTTCCTCATGCAATTTTATGTTTTTCATATAATTTTATGCTTTTCATGCAATTTGTTGTTTCTATGTTAAACTCACTTTTATGTTTCTCTCGTTTTTTCCAGGTTTCTCATGTTTTCCCAAGGTTACTCTCGTTCTCATGTTCATCACACGTTCATTAATTCACGTTCTCATGCTACTGGTATTTCGCAAGTAGTCTGCGGTTTCTGGCAGCCTCGGTTTTTTTTTAGGCTGCTCACTTTTCGTAAGCTCGCACTATACATGGGTTTCGTTCCTTCACGTAGCTTTCGTTCCTGGTGCAGGTTTTCTCAGTATGCTCATGTTTCTCTCGTAGTTTATGTTGCTGTCCCAGTGGTGTGTCACTTACACAAAAATAGGTTACCCAGGGGACTGTGGTTCCTCCTTATCCATGCACACGACCTTTTGTTGCCTAGCTACTCTTGGCTAGGGTTGGCAAAGCATGGAACTATTGGTTAGTCAGCCATGGCAGCTCCAGCAGCCTTTACGGGCTCAGGGGTTTTTGTGGGTTCTGAATTTTCTCAGTGCCTAGGCCAGTATCAGCAGGCTTCCTACTTGGTTCGGTTTTTGCCTCTTTTAACTCATATCGGCACAGCAGTGTCGGGGCGTATCTGATTCATGTCGTTAGTAGACCCGGACAGGTTTTCTTTATTTGCTGTGCATTCTATTAAAGCCATCCTCAGGGTTCCTGAAAGTAGCCCTCCTGCTGTGATCAGCAGACTTCTCATCATGGGTCATATTTTCCGTATCGTATCTATCACATTCCCATGGTCTCCTTCGTGTTGGGTACTAGCTCGGTGCTCAAGGCAGGCCTATACCCGGGGTTGGGTCATAAGAGACAGGAGCAGTTCGGCATATTTGTGCCTGGGACTTCAGCCGTATTGGGTAAGTGCAGGTCGTCTTGAGATACCACAAGCGGTTGGTATTTGGTAGATTATACGTAATTTCAGTGGGCTATAATTTGGCTTCATATTCATCCTACTGGTCATTTTTGCCCCCTTTTAGGCATACTGACCATTTGACCAGGGCACAACTCAGGTCTATGTTCTTTGTTGCTTTTGTTCCTTTGTACACTATCCACAGATTGACTCCGAGTACAAGTGTAAGGCTGACTGCAGGTCAGCCTGTTATTGTAGGAGGAGTCAGGCTGCATAAAGCCTGCCCTCCTTCTCCTTTCTATGGTCGTAGGATCTCGTGTCCCACCCACCCATTCCCTTTTTTTCTTTTCTTTTTTCATTTTATTTCAATTCATTCTTGGGTATGCCCCCTTTTAGGCATACTGACCATTTGACCAGGGCACAACTCAGGTCTATGTTCTTTGTTGCTTTTTGTTCCTTTGTACACTATCCACAGATTGACTCCGAGTACAATAATAAAAAATAATAATATGGTTGTAAATGCTGATGGCTTCTGAATCTGCATTCACCCATATAGAGCATACAGTGCACCCGGAAAGTATTCACAGCGATTCACGTTTTCTACATTTTATCTTACAGCCTTATTCCAAAATGGATTAAATTAATTATTTTCCTCAAAATTCTACAAACAATACCCCACAATGACAACATGAGAGAAATTTGTTTGAAATCTTTGCAAACAAACAAAAAAAAAAAAAATCACATGTACATAAGTATTCACAGCCTTTGCCATGACACTCAAAATTGAGCTCCAGTGCACCCCGATTCCACTGATCATCCTTGAGGTGATTGGAGTTCACCTGTAGTAAATTCAGATGATTAGACATGATTTGGAAAGGCACACACCTGTCTATATAAGGTTCCATAGTTAACAGTGCATATCAGAGCACAAACCAAGCCATTACGTCCAGGAAAATGTCTGTAGACCTCCAAGACAAGATTGTATCAAGGCACAGATCTGGGGAAGGGTACAGAAAGCTTTCTGCAGCATTACACTGGGGTGAAGGTTCATCTTCCAACAGGACAATGACCCTAAGCACACAGCCAAGTTAAGAAAGGAGTGGCTACAGGACATCTCTGTGAATATCCTTAAGTGGCCCAGCCAGAGCCCAGATAGAACATCTCTGGAGAGATCTGAAAATGGCTTTGCACTGACGCTCCCCATCCATCCTGAAAAAAAAAACGGGAGAAACTGCCCAAAATAGGTGTGCCAAGCTTAAGACTTGAGGCTGTAATTGGTGCCAAAGGTGCTTCAACAAAGTATTGAGCAAAGGCTGTGAATACTTATGTACATGTGAGTTTTTCGTTTTTTATTTTTAATAAATTTGCAAAGATTTCAAACAAACTTCTTTAACGTTGTCATTAAGGGGTATTGTTTGTAGAATTTTGAGGAAAATAATGAATTTAATCCATTTTGGAGTAAGGCTGTAACATAACAAAATGTGGAAAAAGGGAAGCGCTGTGAATGCTTTCTTTTTTTTTTTTTTTTTTTTTTCCTTCCCTTTCTTTTCTTTCCTTCCCTTCTCTTAAATAATCTTTATTAACAATTCATGATTTACATACATCATTTTAAAAACATCTACACGTTCATATGGGCGTACTCCACTACTGAGGAGGCCATAAGTCCCTCCTTCGCTCCTCCCCGCATCCGTTACATCTACATAGCCCGTCCACAAACTAAGCTTCATACGGTTTGTTGAGGTGACATGTATTTATTTTCTCCCCTACCCACCCTCCCTTCCCTTACCTTCCACCCCCCCTACGCCAGATCCTTCCTTTTATTCCTGACACCCCATACTTATTAACCACGGGTTCCACATCTTTTCAAACTTCTTAAGGTTCCCTCTTCTAATATATAGGGCTCTCTCCTTCCAAATTACATCATTTATTGTTTTAACCCACTCATCCACTGCAGGGGGAAGAGCTGTTTGCCATCTTTGCATAATAAGCTTCCGGGCCTGGTAAAGGCATCTCAAAACGGCTGTTTTAGCCGCTGTCTCCTCCCGTCTCCATGCCCTGTATCCGAGGATACAGAATCTGACGTCTGTCTCCAGAGAGATCCCCCACTTGCCCTCGATAGAGCCCACAACCCCTAGCCAGTAACGTACTAGTTTGGGGCACCTCCATACCATGTGTATCAGGTCGCCCTCCTCCCCACACCTGGGGCATGTGGCGTCAGGTCTTACACCAAAACGGAATAGTTTTTTTGGGGTGTAGTATGCTCTATGTAGCAACATTAAGTGGGAGAGTCTCTGTGCAGGTGAAACTGAGACCTCCTGTCCTGCCTCCAGTATTTCCCTCCACTGTATATCTGTCAACGTCCCCACATCCTTCTCCCACCCCTCCCTGCAGCCGAGATGCTCTGATCTGACAATTACTTCCTTGCACAGCTGCGCATATATTCCAGAGATAAAACCCTTCATCTTCCCAGGTTTAATCACCCTCTGCAGTAGTGCAGCATCTGTCCAGGCTGGGGGATTTACCCTGAATTGTACCTCCAATGCCGCTCTCATTTGCAAATACCTGAAGAATGTTTGTCTTGGAATACTATATTCCTTTTGGAGGTCCTCAAACGTTTTCAATACTCTCCCTCTGTACAACTGGGATAATCTATTTATACCCCACCTCGACCATTCCTTAAATTCCCCCATAGCCACTATCTCCTGTAGATTCCTGTTATGCCAGAGGGGAGCGTATTCTGTAAACCCAACATATCCCATTAAGGTCTTTGTTGCCTTCCAGACTTTTGTTATTAACTTAATCGTGGGGCCTCTACCAGGTAGTGAGTCTGCCTCCAATGCTTCCACTATGGTTTTATGGGGTGCCTCCAGAGTTAACAAACCTCTGTCCGCACTTTCACCTCCTAGATGCTGCAACTGTGCTGCCAGAAAATAGCACCTCGGATGCGGGAGGGCTATCCCACCCTCTCTAACTGGTAACTGTAAGTTCTGAAGACTAATCCTGGCCTTCCCCCTCCTCCACAACAACTCCCTAAAAAGTGAGTCGATCTTTTGGAACCACTTTTTATTCACCCACACCGGTGAGTTGTGTAACAGATACAGCAGTTGAGGCAACCAAACCATCTTGATTAGGTTGCCCCTTCCTGCTACAGATAGGGGTAGCCGGCTCCAAATATCTATTTTACACCTAAATTTACCCAGCAGTGGATCTAAGTTATCCACAATGAACTGATTGGGATCTTTTGACATATTTATGCCCAGGTAGCGGATCGTTGAAACTACTTTTAAGTGTGGGATTTCCGACAGGACCGGATCACTATGGTTATCTAATGGCAGTAATGCAGACTTCCTCCAGTTCACCACCAGTCCAGACACAATGCCAAACCTATCCATTATGTCCATTACCTGCCTAAGAGAGCCTCCCGTATCTCCAAGAAACAATAGGACATCGTCGGCATACAGGGCAATCCTCTCCTCTCCTATTCTTCTTACAAAACCTTCGATCTTTGAGCTAGACCTAATATGAATTGCTAATGGCTCCATAGCAAGAGCGAACAACAGGGGGGACAGGGGACATCCCTGTCTCGTCCCCCTCTCTAGGCATATTTTCCCTGAAAATTCTTTATTAACCCTGACCTTCGCACTTGGGCCCCTATACAGTATTTTTAACCACCTTCTAAAGACAGGACCCAAGCCAAACTCCTCCAGCACCCGCCAGAGATAGGGCCATTCCAAGCTGTCAAAGGCCTTGGTTATATCCAGGGATACCACTGCTCTTGAGCCCATGTTCTCCGTCGGGGTCTGAAAATTCATGTATGCCCTCCTAATGTTCATACTCGTGGTCCTATGGGAAATAAATCCCGTTTGATCCACGTGAATGAGTTTATGCACAATTTTATTAAGTCTAGCAGCCAATACCTTAGCCAGGATTTTGGCGTCTGTACACAACAGAGAGATAGGCCTGTATGCCGACGGTTCCAATGGATCACCCCCTTCTTTATGAAGCAGGATAATGTTTGTTTCAGTCATGGAGACAGGCAGACACCCTCCCTGCAGAGCCCAATTCAATGTTTTCAGCAACTCAGGTAGGAGGATCTTCCCGTAGAGCTTATAAATCTCCACCGGGAGACCGTCCGGCCCTGGAGATTTTTGATTTGCCATTCCATTTACAGCTTGTTGTAGTTCAGCTAATGTAATTGGCGCATCTATACCCTCCCTATCCTCTTCAGTAACTTTGGGGACCTGTATATCCTTAAAAAAATTTTCCATGTCCTCCTCCCCCGCGAGCCCCTGCGACCTATACAAATTTGCATAATACCTCTCAAATGTGACTGTGATTTCTGAACTCTGAGAGGATATCTCACCATTAGGAGTCCTGATTGCCGGGATCGCCGAGGAGGAGGAGTTGGTTTTAACCAAATAGGCCAACATACGTCCCACACTTTCTCCCTCCCCAAAAGTCCGTTGCTTCTGGAAGAGTTGCTTGTTTTCACCCCTCTTCAGGACTGCTGTTCTATAGGCCTCCTGTTTCCCCTCCCACAATTTCTGCCTCTCTGGTGTAGGGCCATCTATAAATTGCTTCTCTGCCATCTCCAATTCCCTCCTAATTCCCTCCTCCCACTCCCTTGCCCTCCTTTTGACTCCTGCCACCTCCTGGATCAAGATACCCCTAAGGAATGCCTTCAATGTGTCCCATTGTACACCTACTGTCGTTGAGCCTTCATTAAATTTTAGAAACTCTTCTAGCTTTGTTATTGTCCTCTCTGGCTCCCCTATTAATTCCAACCAATACGGACTCAGCTTCCAAAACCCTCTAACCTCCCTGGCCCCTATACTCACTGAGGTCACCATCAGGGAGTGATCCGAGACCCCTCTCGGATAGTATACTACATCCTTTATTATTGGCGCTGCCTCTGCATTCCCCAGGGTCATGTCAATTCTGGAGAAGGTGGAGTGGGAGGAAGAGAAGCAAGAGTATTGCCTAACTCCAGGATTCCGGACCCTCCACATATCCAACAGGCCTGCCTCCTCCAGGAAATGACCCAACCGGCCCCCTGCTACACTGTTTACTTGGACTCTCGGTGGAAATCTGTCCATCTCTCTGTTCACCACTTCATTGAAATCCCCTAATACTATCACCGGGGTATCTATTTTATCCAACATAAACTCCATTAAGTTATACAGCACTTCCAATTTAAAAGGTGGGGGGATATAAATGTTAGCAATGACAAACATTCTGTTTTCAATAGAACAGTATAAAAAAACATAACGACCCAAACTATCTATCCTGGTCTGCCTACAGGAGAACATCACACTTCTTGTTACCAATATACTCACCCCCCTCGAGTAGGAGGAGTACACCGAGTGGTATTGAGCCTGGAACCTTCTACTTGGAAGACATTTCATCGTATCCTTTGTCAAATGAGTCTCCTGTAGGCAGACCAAGCCCACCCCCCTTATTTCTAGCAGTGAAAAAATGGAGGCCCTCTTATTTGAATTCCCCATCCCCCGTACATTCCAGGAGCCTATCTTGAGAATTTTAGACTGCATCGGACAGACAACAAGCAGGTATTGGCCTCAGAAAACCTACGACAGTGGACATCTTCAACTTGGTATATTGTCTTGTGCCAAAAAATAACACCTCCTTACCCCTTAAAAAAAAAAAAAAAAAAAAAAAAAAAGGAGTGTTCCCTTAGTTACCCTCTGTGCTTCGTTTCTATTATTTCCCTTTCTAGTGAACTTTCTTGGTGTTCCCCTTTCCTTTTTCCCCATGTTCCTATTCGTAGTGTTTATATTTACCACACATGTGCTTAATCCTACATCCCCCCTCCCCCCCTTCCCCCTAACTACCCCCGCAGTTACTAAGTGCATTTTAATTCCAAAAGTAAGTTTGCAACCCCCTTTCCTCTCCACCACCCACCCCCCCTCTCCCTCCCCCCCACCAATCCCCCCCAACCCTTCCCCCCTCTCTCCCCCACCTTACCAGGTTTGCCCCTGGGGCTTTATTCGTGACCACCTCATATATTCCCTTCACAACACTTCTTCCTAACATTCCCCCCCCTCCCTCTATCAATAATATCCACATGTGCCAAAATCTAAGTATAATATCCTCCTCCTCCCTCATTCCTACTCTACCATACCCCATCATTCTTCCTCTCTATACCAAGTTCAATTATTCCCCACAGTCCAGGTTTCCTTATCTTCTTATCAGGCGTCCTGCCTCTCTGGGCTCCGTTCTTTGAATTTCAATCTTTGCTTGTTTTCTTCATACCAGCGTGTTGCCCCCGCCGGGGAATCGAAAACGAGAACCTCCCCAGTTGCCTCAACCCGTAGCCTAGCTGGGTACAATAAGGCATACTTGACTTCAAATTTTTGAAGAGTGCGTTTGATCTCCCCGAACCCTTCCCTGCGTCTCTGCAGCTCTGGCGAGAAGTCCGCGAAGAATGAGACCTTTGCTCCGTTATAAAGAATAAGTCCCTTCTCTCTGGCTCTGCGTAGTAGAGTTAACTTGTCACAATGATTCAAGAATTTCATTAACAAGGACCTGGGGCGCCCTCCAGGGAGTGGAGCTCTGAAGGGGACCCGGTGGGCTCTCTCAATCGCAAATTGTGCCGTAAATGCATCTCTTCCGAATGTTTCTATGAGCCATCCTTCCAAAAAAGCAATGGGATTATGCCCCTCACATCTCTCTGGGAGGCCTACTATTCTTATGTTATCCCTTCTCAGGCGATTTTCCATTTCATCCATTTTCTCATTGATTCTACCCAGTTGCTGCTTCATGGTTTTAACATCTTGCTGTAGGGGAAAAACATCATCCTCCACTTGGCTCACTCTTCCCTCTAAGCCCGTTATTCTATCCACTGCTTTTTGCAACTCCTGCTTTATTAATAACAGTTCATCTTTAACCTCTTTAATTTGACCACTTAACCCCTCCACTGATGCTTTACAGGAATTGATCGCTTGCAATACTTCCCTCAGGGTAGGTTCTACCTCAATGGCGGAGACGGTGGTTGGCAGTGGTAGCTGAGTTTTTTCCCCTGCCCCTGTACCTTTATTAACATTCGGGTTTTTATGCCCTGCTCCAACTGCAGATGATGATGCCTGTCCTTGACTTTTCCTGTCCCCAGTAGCCTTGGGTTGTGGAAGTTGCCCGTTTTTGGTGGGGGTTTGTTCAGGGGTATGTGCAAACCTCTCCAGCTTTGCTGCTGCTGCTGCCGCCTGGTTCCCCTTCTCCTTTGCTGACCGTAGTGACTGGGGGCCCAGGTTCTCCATATTACCTGGCTCCTCCCCTCTCCTCCTGGACATTGCCTTTGTCACTTTTATTTCTTTTATATACCCAGGTAGTCAACACCACCAGGAGAAACAGGCTGAGGAAAAGCAAAGACCAGGGGACAGCAAAAAAGTTTTGGCTGAACTTACACAGACAAATACTGCCCCTTAATGCATAAGGATCTAACTGCAACCCTGCAATCAGCCGGTGTACTTATTCGGCAATCTGAGTATTTGTTGTGCTAGTCAGATGCATCACATATGCCCGTTCACTCACTCCTCCATTCCCCTGTTATAGTATAGGGTCAACTCAAACAGTCCTTTAGTCTTTATCCGAGCACAGTGAGCTATGGTAAAATGACAGGGTTAAACCCTCTTTCCAAGTCCCGCTCACCTGCTCCGGTCCCCACAGTCCCAGGGCCCAGCATCCAACTCCTTACCGGCCTCCACGGGGTATCCCAGACAGTTTGGCATAGAAATCAGCTCTGGACTTCTGTTCCACCACCACCCGTCCACCTCTCCTCCTCTCTCGGCGCTCCGTAGCGGCACACTGAAAGCCGCTCCACCGGCTCCCAAGCGCGCAGGCGCAGTAGCTGCCGCGGCTCCAGTGAGGGCGCCTCGATGCGGCTAGTATGTTCAGGCGGCCGGCTTCTCCGTCCAGGGGCACTTCCTCGCCCGCCCGCTTCGCATCGGCACGCCGAAATCCGAGTGCCCGCAGCAGCAGCCGACCAAACACTCCAGCCCTCCAGTATCAGCAGGTAGCCGGCAAGGTGGAGAGACTCTCAGCACACCGCTCGCTCTGCTCCACACTCCGTCCACACCCACGTCCGGTCACGCCCCGTGAATGCTTTCTGAATGCACTGTAAATCCCTGAATTCACAGATAAACTCTGATGTAGAAGTCACTAGCATTTTCACAAGTACAGTTGCATTCAGATATCTACTTGTATAGACAGCTGTATGCGGCACATGTGGATCCTAGGCACATGAAAGGGATTTTATGTTTGAGGACTTTGCAGCCTCTAGATGTCTATGTGCATCAGGCTGCATTCACACCTGAGTGTATCATTGTTAGGTGTTTAGGGCATTTTTCTGGCGTTTTTGTACAGGCATTTTGAGGTCCAAGGGTCACCAATGTAAAAAGCAGTAAAACTCCTGTAATCTGCCTAAAAGGACACTCATGTACTTTTTTGAGCTTTCTGTGTAGCTTGTCCAGGCCTCTTGGCTGTTTCTCTGATCAATGCTCTCCTTGCCCGGCCTGTCAGTTTAGGTGGACAGCCATGTCTTGGTAGGTTTGCAGTTGTGCTATACTCTTTCCATCTTCGGATGATGGATTGAACAGTGCTCCGTGAGATGTTCAAAGCTTGGGATATTTTTTTTAACTTAACCCTGCTTTAAGCTTCTCCACAACTTTATCCCTGACCTGTCTCATGTGTTCCTCGGCCTTCATGATGCTGTTTGTTTAGTAAGATTCTCTAACAAACCTCTGAGGGCTTTACAGAACAGCTGTATTTATACTGAGATTAAATTACACACAGGTGGAACTCTATTTACTAATTAGGGGACTTTTAAAGGGAATTGGTTCCCCTAGATTTTAGTTAGGAGTATCGGAGTAAAGGGGACTGAATACAAATGCACGCCACATTTTTCAGATATTTATTTGTAAAACATTTTGAAAACCATTTATCATTGTCCTTCCACTTCACAATTAAGTGCCACTTTGTGTTGGTATATCACATAAAATCCCACTAAAATACATTTAAATTTTTGGTTGTAACACGACAAAATGTAAAACATTTTAAGGGGTATGAATACATTTTCAAAGCACTGCAAATACAATTTATTTATATATAGATATATAAAATTCATATAAACACTATTCTTTGTTTCTGTAAAAGAAAAAACAGGATTTTTTGTTACTCGCCACAAAATCCCTTTCTCTGAGTCCATTAACAGACACGGCCTCTTCTTATTCTTGACCATAGAATTTACAGCACCACCTACAGGAGTAGGACACTAGACTGAAAATAAACTCGGCACCGCCTATGCGCAGTCGTCTTCCTCTCTGCCATAGGCAAACCAGTTAACAAGCAGCATCAACAAATAGCAATCCAAAGGGATGTCCCAAAGCAGTGCCAAAAATAGAGGGGATGTGAAACTGGAGTCAAACAGCTAACAGGTGCCCAAACAGGCCAGCAGGAAAACCACCCAAACAGTCCTCAAGAGGAGCAGGAAACCTCAAATGGCTACCTGCAAATTTTATCGGTCAAAAAAAACTTCCAAGAACGCAAAAACATCCACCTTATAAAACTTAGTAACAGTGTGCACAGACTACCAATTAACCACCTTACAAAGTTGAGACACAAACACTTCATGTCCGAACCCCCAGGAGGCACTTATCGTCCTGATAGAATGTGCCATAACAGGTAAGGGAGAAACCCGAACCTTAATAGTGTGATTCTGAATAACCGCCTGCCTGATCCATGTAGAAATGGCGGCAGAGAAGGCTGCCAGGCCCTTTTTTGGCCCATCCTTGACCACAAAGAGAGAATCCTATCTCCGAAAGGAAGCTGTAGTAAACAAATACACCCTATCTTCCTTGGTGTCCCTGAGTGCACGTATAGTATCACGCCTCTTTACACTTTCGCGGTCGGGAATGGAGGGCCTCGGCGTCACATCATAATGCCACCAGGCGGCTTCTGCACATCTCTGAATCCTAAAGGGAGTGTCGCGATGTATAGTGACTTAGGATCGCTCATGCATGTGCACCGTGATTCTGTCCCTCTGAAGCAGCACGGCACAATGATCATTCTTCAGTGTTTGGGTATTTGTTTTTCATTATTTCAAGGTAATTTACCACCAATATCTGCACATTAATAGGCAATATTATTCCTTGATAATGGACACATTTCTTTTTATTTATTTATTTCAGGTACTTATATATAGTGCCGTCAATTTACGCAGCGCTTTACATAAACATTGTACATTCACCTCAGTCCCTACCCTCAAGAAGCTTACAATCTAAGGTCATACATTCATACATACTAGGGACAATTTAGACAGGATCCAATCAACCTACCAGCATGTCGTTGGAGTGTGGGAGGAAACCGGAGTACCCGGAGGTACTCATTGATCATTTTATTGCAGGCCAGCACAATATTCTAAAATCACCATTGTTGGGACATTTATTTATACTATTTATTATTTACTGCTTTGGATTGATTTGTTTGAATAGAGATATCTAGATCACCTTAAAGCACTGGCACTTTGTACGTTTTGCACCATCTATAAGGATACGTTTTTGATTTCTATTTCTCATTTATTTTATGTATTTAAAAGCGGGGGTCCACCCATCTATCTTTTTTTTTTTTTTTTTTTGAGTTCATTCACAAACTTTTCTTCTCAGCATTACATACTCACATATTGTGTGTAATATGTCCGCCTGTGTCAGATTTCGTCGGAAAGAATAACTTATATTATTCACTGCAGGCGGTTTTCAACTTCATTGTGGGCAATTGAAGCCCACAAGCATTTATTTACTGGATGTGGTGAATGTTGTGCTCCCAGCATTCACCGCTCGTTCCCGCACATGCTCAGTGGCATCCTGGGAAGCTTGAGACTAGCTCCCAGGAGTCTGGGAGAGGCTAGAAACACGCCTACTCCCACGGGAGGAGAACCAGGAAGTGCAAAGAAGAATAGAAAAATAAAAGGTAATTACGGCGATTTAAATTTTTTTAAACGGCATGTCAGCATCTAGGCAAGGAAGAGAATACATACAGATATTGTTCAAAATTTGGGTGGAACCCCGCTTCAATGTAATTTAGAGACAGTGGTGTAGTGGTAGCACTCTCGCCTAGCAGTAAGAAGGGTCACTGGTTCGAATCCCAACCACGACACTACCTGCTTGGAGTTTGCATGTTCTCCCTGTGCCTGCGTGGGTTTCCTCCGGGTACTCCGGTTTCCTCCCACACTCCAAAGACATGCTGGTAGGTTAATTGGATCCTGTCTAAATTGTCCCTAGTATGTATGAATGTGAGTTAGGGACCTTAGATTGTAAGCTCCTTGAGGGTAGGGACTGATGTGAATGTACAATGTATATGTAAAGCGCTGCGTAAATTGACAGCGCTATATAAGTACCTGAAATAAATAAAATAAAAAATGAAGAAGCTTTTACACATTTTTTTCACTAACACATGATGTTGATTATCACGATTTTAATGGTTTTTTAGTGTCAACACATACTCATGCGATTTATTTATTTATTATGCGATTTTATGTGTTATGGGTATTCAGTATATATAAACTGATTCCAGACGGAGATTTACAGCTTTTTTCTGGTTAGCGCAGCACCTCCCCCTCTTATATTTCAACCTTGTCTATAATTTCAGATGTTTATATATGTATCTCCTGAGGAAACAAACATTGTCTCGCGAAACGCTTAGAGAAATTTATCATATATACATTTACACCTTGGACTGTCAGTTATACCTTGATTTATGTAACTATGGAAACCCATGCATGTGTGTATGTAGCTATGTCTACCAGAATTATTTTTAATTGTATGTATCAAAAGTTTATAAATTTTCAATAAAAATTGTGTATATTTTATACCATGTGGTTTGTGTCTCACAAAGTCCCTTGGGCATCCTTCTTCTTTGTATATATACATATCGGGACTAAGACACTCTCATACCCAACACACGCCAGTTCTCTTTTGCGTAGATACACCCAAATCGTCTTCACCAGATTCAAGGAATGCAGAGCAACTTCCTTAGGATGTGAGAGACGCTGGTGCAGGAAAGGCAGGACAATAACCTCAATTAAATGAAATTCGAACACGCCTTCTGAAGGAAGAACAGACATCTGTGTACCAAAAGAAACGACTTCCCTACCCAAAGGGCAGGAGAACGCCGCCACCAAAGCAGAGATACTCTGGTCTTTTGACCAAGGATGTGGGGGATGTGTCCCATTTGGACAAAATTTCCTTCTGCAGGACCCTTGTGTGGAACTGAGCATATAGGAAAAACCTCAAAGGTAGACACCATCAGGCCTAGAACCTGCATGCAAGAGCACAGGGAGGGCAGCCTGAGGGACATCAGTGGACAGATCACCGACAGAAGCTTCAAAAGTTTGTCAACCCAGCAGGGCCAGCCAACCCAAAGAGCACCCGCACCCTATGCCATGAAAGGGGGAGGGGCAGCTACTTACAAGTTTCATGAAGGATGCGAGTGCCTCTTTACTGACAAATCCACCTCCCACTGAAGTTGGGGCTGTTGGCCAGGGTAGCGTTGTGACATGGGAATTGCCCGGTCATCCTGAGAGACTTTGAACTCCCTGGCCACCCTGGATGGGGCTGTCGCAATTGACCTGTAGCTAAAGGTCTGCATGCACTTAATCATTACCATTGCCATGATACCATGGTAATGATTAAGCACAAGTTGTATGTGTAAAACGTGTCTACGTGACTGAATTCTGGTGTTCTTGGTGTCATCACAGTGATTTTCAATAAAGGCATTTTGGAACCTTTGGATGTGCAGCCATTCTTCTTTTTCAAGTGTAGCAACCTCTACCTAAAGGTAGGTGCTAGAGTAGGCTTTTTCTAGCTTAGAGCTCAGATGCAGGTAAGTTTAGCCAGGCCTGTGCTGTATGTTAGGCCTGAATGTTGTGATTCTGGGACTGGGAGTGTTCGGTGTAGTGGTGGGTGTGGTCACCTGTACTTTGGCTCAGTGGTGCCTTCCCTGTTTTCAGAAGGATTGTTCTAGAAAGGGGGTTGGCGCTGATGTTTGAGTGGCAGGCAGCTCATGTGAGGAGCCCTGACCAATTATCTTTGCGTATTGGCAGGGGGCAGGCCTCCCATATAAGCTGGGAGCTTAAGATAAAGATCTTCATCCCTAAAGAAGTATCAAGCTGCTGTGACCGGGGGAAAACAAGACATGCATCCTGGAGGAGATCTGGAAGGAAAGTAGTAACAGTCAATCGGAGGAAAGAGAGCAGCTTTCTGTGACCGGGGACACAGAACTGTTATCCTCAGAGAAAGGTCAGTGTAGAATGCTGTGGCCGGGGAACACAGCATTAATAGTCATGGACTGGCTGAAAGCAGTAGTCCGTTCACTGCCATGTGTCAGGTCGTCGTGCAGAGGTACCAAGTCATCTCCAGCCTGGTTAGCACAATTGTAGTGCCTTCCAAAGACTGTGCGGAAGTCTGATTCTCTGGAGCATCGTGAAGAAGCGGTGTGTGCTTCTGGCTCTTTTGATTCACATGGACAATCCCATCATGGTCTACAAATGAGGAATTATTCAGAGTGATTCTTCTTTGTTCAAATGGAAGTGAAGAAATAGGATATCAGTGTGTTTTTGCAGTAAGGATATTCACAAAGAAAGTACAAGTAATAGTCTGCAGAAGAGTTATTCAAACTAAAAGAGACTGGGGTGTAAGGAGTGTATCCAGTTTTCTTGCAAGGCCACGGCCACCGAATAACTGAATACAACTTGCAATGTGCTAAATGTTATGGGCATCTCATATTATCCTTCTGCCCTCCAAATCGTGTCTTGCAATAAATATAACAAAATCATAAAACTGATTGTTCTTTGCTTTAATTGGTCGTGGGGAGGATGGCAGCAGGGTGATTGGCGGATTGCTAAGTAACCAAATTAGCAGCCCTTATGGGGGTACCGTTACACAAGTATCCTACGGATGCGGGCTGGGGCTAGCACTCCTATCAGGTTCCATTTGGGTCATCACTTACACCTGGAGGAGCGGATCCTTTTCTTTTTTGACTTAGTTTTAAGTCCCTAGGTAGAAATAGCTGGTATGCCTATAGCAGAGGGGGTTTATACCAGCTAGGAGTGCTGAGTTAATTTTCTGCCTAGTGTCCTACACTAGTAGATGGCACTATAAATCCTATGGTCGCGAATAGGAGGAGGCGATGTCTGTCAGTGAACGAAAGAGAAAACAAAAAAATCAACTGAAACAATCCATGATTAAGATTAAGTATCCTTTTGTTTAAACATTACATTACTTCATATCTTTTACACAATACACCACTGATGTGGCAAATAAATATTCAGTCTTCAACATAACAGGTGACTGCAACAGTGATCACTCACCAGCTTTTTTTCGGTCTATACCCTTGCTGTAGGAATAAGCACATGCCTCCCCTGCCGCAGCTGCATGTATACAAGGGGAATGCCTCGGCTGCCTATGATTGGCTGTTCATTTTGACAGCTTCCTGAAGGGATAGCTCAGATGGGTTCGGACTTTTCATCTGAGTGACAACCCTAAAGTGATTGTGATTGCATTCTATGCATTAAGATAATAAGCCTTCTGTGTGCAGCAAGCCCCACCCAGCCCCCTAATACTTGCGCAAGCCCCATCTCTTTCCAGCGATGTCCACGAGTGTATCGGCCATCATGGACTCTCCCTCCTGATTGGATGAGACACAGTAGTGGTGCCATTGGCTCCCACTGCTGACAATCAAACTCAGTTAGCCAATCAGAAGAGGGGCGGGACTGAACCGCAGCTCCGTGTCTGGATGGATGGAGCTGCAGCTTGGCTCGGGTGCCCCTATAGCAAGCTGCTTGCTGTAGGGGCACTGGACAGGAGGGAGGGACCAGGAGCTCCAGCCAGGGACCCGAGAAGATGAGGCTTTGGACTGCTCTGTTCAAAACCCCTGCACAGAGCAGGTAAGTAGAATGTTTGTTATTTTGTTAGGGAAAAAAAACGAGACTTTACAATTACTTTAACATCAGAATAGGAAGTTGTAGGAAACAAAAACTAGGCATGAGTAAAAATGGAGGTTGCCATAGGTAATCATTCATGAAATGCTAGTTGCTTGCCCATTATGTTTTGTCCGCTTGGTTCAATATTTTGAGTGTATGACCTAAAATTAGAACTTTTCAGATCTGGATACCAGTTCTGGGTCTGTGACTTAGAAAGCTCTAAAGCCAGAGGTCAGCATAACAACCAGGCAAATAACATTTAGAAGATGGTCAACAACAGCAGCCACCCTCACATAATTATAAGTTTATTAGAAGCAAATTATACTCTCACGATTTAATTGATGAAGTGGCTGTCAATTCATCCATATTTTCATTTTGTCTATCCTAAATTTAAAGTAAAGAATCCTGCTTAGCTTATGGCAGGGCATAGCCCTCTACTTACTGCTCTTACCTTTTTGTTGTTTTCTTTAATATCTTGAGGATTCAGAGACTTGTACTCACTGAAGGAGAAAATGGCAAAGTGGGTACATACAAAATTTGACTTGAAAAAAATAAATATATATTTTTAAACAAGTTCAGTCTAAAAATAATAATAAAAACAGACACAATAAAATTGTATGGCAAGTAATTTTTCAGGAATTCAATCAACAAAACTAATAGGGTGGAAAATTAAAAACAGGCAAAAATATATGAATAAATGCTATGGCTATGGCTGTTTCAGTGCCTACAGCTTTTTAGTCTAAAATAGGAGGCAAGGACCAGAGACGAGCTTTGACAGCCAAATTTGCCATGTGGTAATCCCTTGTCGTCAGCGTTCAAAGACCTACAGGCTTATTTCTCTCATCTCATTTCAACACGAACAAAATTTTTAATAGCATCTTGAGGTCAGTAGTTTCTATAGGATTAAGGAAGAAAAAATTATAAATGAGATGGGAGCCTAAAATGAAAGGGGGACATTGACAGTTGCATTGTAGGCTGTTAACACTTTCTCAACCAGCATTCCACATTCCATGATACAAATGGTATAAAGACCTCCCAAAACTTTTTGACAGATCTGAAATCATAAGGCAGGGCAGTAAAATTATCAACTTTCCAAATAGCATACATAAACTTTCTTGCTCCAGTGAGGTTCTTCGTGTTTTGATTGTGCCAATAGAAAATATTTGTGTTTTATTGCCACGAGGAGTAATAGACACAACCAAGGGCTGATTGATTATTACTAAATCCAAAAAACAGGCAGTACTTTTACAACAAGCAAGAACATTTCAAGTAGAACTGCAGACAAAAAGGTTTTCTTACTTTTTAATTGTTAGCTAGAACGGGGAAGGGTTTGCTAAGTTTTTGCTGCTCTTTGCATCCCCTTTTGGTGTATTGACCATAACTTTCTGTCCTGGTGGCACCAAATGCCACAATGCTCAATTAGGTGACTTAAAAAAAACCTGACAGAGATCCTTCTCTACTCTACTAAAAAGTGTTTTCATTACAGTGTTTCTTTTGTAAAAATTTCCCCTCATTTTCTCACTTGTGGCACAAGTTCCCTTGACAGAAAACCTTCCCAGTGATGACAAAGATAGCTAAAAAAAAAGGCAGTGGTTCTACACCTTTCCTACTCTATCCAAAATGGAAAAACAAAAACAAAACAAACATTTTGGCTAAAGTGCGACTCTAAACCTACACACTGGACAGCAGAGTTCAGCATCTCATAGAATTATACAGGCTGCCAGTAGCGGGGCTGGATGGTGTACCTTCCACAAGCACGGAAATGCTGGAATCTCATGCACAGGGGCTAATGCCTAGTGCGGATGAGGTCTAGCAGAAATCTAAAGTGGATGTTAACCTCTGATTTGAAAAATGAACAAAGCATATCCCTGTATAGGAAGTACTTGCCTCAATCCAAGGCACCTAGTGTGGTTTTATTCACTTGACTCATTAGAAATAATCAAGTTTCTTAAATGGTGTACATGTTTCCTAACCTAAATATAAACTATTTTACACATAGTATTCATGATATATAGCGAGCTGTGCATACCATGCTTTTTAATAAGAAAGCCTAGCACTAACTTTTTTCACTGGCTGACTCAATTTTAATGAATTATTACTGTAGGTTTTAACTACAGATTGGCATACTCATCTTAACCGAATGTATTTTGCAAAAGAAAAGGAAAATAATCAAGGTCTCTGATGACGCTAAATACATGCTGTATATTTATTTGTGTTTGTTGGGTTTGTCTATATTAAAATTGGAATGACGACTATGGATGTCATGGAAGTTACGGAAAGATGATTTTGTATACATTGTTTATGACTCCAAGGTGAGCTCAAAAGTCACTCTAAGCTTGTTGAGTAAATACATTCATGTAAAAAAAATTTTTATTAAACAGGAGGGTGGAGATGCGTTCTCACTCCATCTACATATGAGAAGAATTAAGAGAAGTAGGGAGGAGCCAGGTGTGGGGTAAGAGGGAAAGAACAGAGGGGGAAAGAATGGAGCAAGTTTCCAAGTTCTCACATGACCAATTTATATTGAAGCCCACAAATTCCAGGTTTGCTTGAACTGTCTTTGCATGTTGTCTAATATGTTCCTGTTGACTGTCTTGTAACTGCTTACCCATGAAGGTCCATATCGCATAGCAGAGTGCAAGAGGGCTGTCCCTAAATCCCTCCCTACTACTACTCACTAACTTAATTCAGCTATCTGTTTAATTTGATATCCTGATATGAAAGTTCAATGAAGAACTGTATTGCAACTTTAAGATCCCTTTCACACTGCCAGCGTTTTTCAGGAGCTACAGCGCTAAAAATAGCGCCTGTATAGCGCCTGGAAAAAAACGGCTCCATTCACTCCAGTGTGAAAGTCCGAGGGCTCTCACACTGGAGCGGTGTGCTGGCAGGGCGTCACAAAAAGTCCGGCCAGCAGCTTCTTTGGAGCAGTGAAGGAGCGGTGAAACTCACCGCTCCTCCACTGCTGCTCCCCATTGAAATCCATAGGGCAGCGCTGCAACAGCGGCGGCATTTTGCGGGCGGATTTAACCCCTTTTCGGCCGCTAGCGGGGGGGTTAAAACTGCCCTTCTAGCGGCCAAATAACGCCGCTAAAATGATGGTAAAGCGGCGCTAAAGATGGCGCCGCTTTGTCGCCGTCGCCCCTAACCCCCCCCCTCCCCCCCCGGCTCGGTGTGAAAGCTGTCTTACTGAGTATATGCATTCACACATATTGCAAAGATGTACATAAATGCATGTTGTGATGAAAAGAATTAATTTGAATATATTTGAATAGCAAACTGTAGATCAACTCACCCAAAATAGAGTGTGCCGGAATTTTTCCCAGCATACAGCATTCATGGTAACTGACTAAATTATGTATATTTGGATGTCCATACATTTTGTCTACACTGTAAAATGATAGAAATTCATGCAAACCTATGTGGGGGTAACTAGCCTGCGAAGAGACAATATGGTAGCTTTCTTGGTAAACAGATCACAGGTGTGTATATACTTACATCAAGTCTGGTCTAAAGTAGTGTAATATTGCACAAAATGCCAAGCCATTCCTCCATGAAGTAGTGAAATTGGTTATTTTAACACCTCTGTAAGTTTTTGTTACTTCCTTGCACCATACGAGCAGTGACTGGCTAGCATTGGGTAGTCTCCCCAGAATTGGGCTCGGTAAAGGGCTGGGCTGAAAAAAAACAAAACACACACACACATCAGAACCTGAATGAATATCATCAAGCGAAAATAAACAACTTATAATACAGTACATACACAAAGAACAATACAGCTAGAAAGGTTTGTCCTTTATGGTGGTAGATACCCAAATTACACAGACAAGTTTAAACACAGTTGTCAGACGATGTAATAATGATCTGACCATCTACACAATTCTTATATCAGAGACCTATTGGTCAACTAATGTCTATGGCTACCCTCATGAAAAATTCTAAAATAAAGTAATAAATGCATTAGCATATGCCCCAAAACATATATACTAGTATGCAAATGTGAGCATACCAGTATACAATATACTAGCCTCATTAATATTATTTTTGTTTGCATCGTCCCTTGTTGATTATTATGATTATGAATATCATAGTATTAAAGACTTTGTTTACCTAAAAAATAAATAAATAAATAAATTAGCACAAGGGGCATTACTTATCTTCAGTCTGTGTCGTCCCTTGTGCTTCTGTTCTCTAGTTCTGCAGTAATCTTCCTCCTCTGATGGACCCCCACCCCAATAATCCTCTGATGTGGCCATCTTAAACAGAACTAAGGAGCTGCCCCAGGCACTCACTCATCAAGAGTGCCTGACTATGCCCGCTCTTTCCATCCAGCTCCTTCATTCATATTAGCTGTACTACAGTTTTTATGAATGATCCAGGATCTATGAATGGAGGATGGGGGAAGGATGTCAAAGGTCCATCCCCTCCATTTATAGACAAACCTAGATCTTAAAGAATGCAAGTCATTTGACACATGGTAGTCCCATGTACTAATAGACACATTAGATTCAAATTAGACTCATTATAAGCTCCGTTTTAAACACAATTCAGCCACATATAGTTCAGGAAAAGTGACTTTCCACCAAAGTTTGCCAAACAGGAACAAGGAAGGAGAATACACCATTTGTTTCAGTGACAAACAATGACAATGTGAGAATTGGATGCTCACACAAGTAGGACTTTGCTAGGAAGATGATAAACGCTTTGATCCCTAATGTATAGTGTTTTATATCACAGGGGCTTAGAATTTTTTTTTAGAAATATAATAATGGACAAGTTTAAATAGAATAGCAAAGGAGTCTGGAACCCCTAGGCAAATGTAAATATCTATGATCTTTGGAAAGCAAAGCATACATGGCAAATTAATAGTGGAAGTGAGCAGATGACAAATGACAAAGTTATACGATTTGCTTAAACTGTCTTGCTGCTTCTAAACCTTCTGGATGAAAACTATAATACTGCTATTTAACATGAAGATTCCACTGCCTTTGAAATATTACAATATATAGATAGTCTCATTAAAAGGATGAATCCACTTTCAGTTAAGGTAGTATTCTCTAACTACTCCCCAGCCTGCTGTCTGGACAGTGAAAGAGCAGCAGTTTACTGATTAGGTCATCTCTTTGCTGACTCTGTATTTGCCTGTTTTAAATCTACAGATGTGCATGAAGCACAACTTCCACAAATTCTGACTCTTCCACTCTCAACGTGCTGCTGAATAGGATGTTGAACTAGGCAAACAGTCACATTCAGGTGCTTAAACTAGCTGCACTAAAAAAAAAATACAAAAAAAGTGCAAATAAATGGAATCAGTACTCCACTACCAGCTAGATGAAAAAAGAGCACTCTGTCACGCAGGGGAGGAATAGGGGTGAGCGTCCTGAAGCTATTACTACTAGAGAAAGCATAAAATCCAACCCAAAGGGAGTTAAGTTTTAAACGGATAATCAAGAAATGAACTAGACACCGCTAAGCGCACAAATGTACAGAGGATTTTACCATTAGTGGAAAAACAAGATAATAATTAGATAGGTCTGACACCGCTGCCATACCAATTATTATGGTAAAATACAAAATATGGGTAGAAACATAAGAAGTGTACAGAAAAAACAGCACATACAATAAAGTTTATTCAAGAGAGTACATACATAAAAATATATACAATAAAGTACATATAAAATACTGTGTATAACCACCATGGGCCATAAGTGAAAGTGGGAAAAAAGAGGGAATGAAGCCCTGCTCAGCAGCAAAAGAAATATATAGCAAGTCATACAGTTCTCATGCATAATTTAAAAAAAAAAGTAAACCAGTCAGAAATTGTACACACATCGCAAAATATTGCACAACATATCAATAAGCATTGCTACGTCAGGAGAATCCCAAGAGATCAGGGTCAGAGCGCAAACATGTATAGAAGGCCATCAACTGGATGCTTACCCAGTTGAGGGGCATATACACCAGGGGTCTCAAACTGGCGGCCCTCCAGCTGTTGCAAAACTACAAGTCCCATCATGCCTCTGCCTGTGGGAGTCATGCTTGTAACTGTCAGCCTTGCAATGCCTCATGGGACTTGTAGTTTCACAACAGCTGGAGGGCCCCTAGTTTGAGACCCCTGATATACACCATTAACCATTCTGTCCATTACTCCATGAGTCGGGGCAGGGTGTAGGATGACTGCATAAAGGCTCCTCACATCTAAAGTGGCCAACACACAATCTGATGGAGTTGGGCCAAGATCTGGATGGACCATTCTGAATACCCAGTGAAGTATTATCTGCTAGCACATAAACAATAGCTCAGGGGACACATGTAACAGCACCAGTTGTATGAGGACAGAAGCATCCGCTGGCTTCAGGGTCCTGATGTGACCTAGTCACAATGGCAGATCAGCAAGGCCTGCAAGAAGGAACAAAGCCTCAGATAGGGGTCCAATTTTTTAGCCACAGAGTCCTTGAATAGTGGAACATCTTGAACAAGGATTGTAAATGTTATGTTAAGGAAAAAAATGGCTGGGTCTACAACCGAGACAGACCACTTTGTTTTTCTGGTAACCCTTCTTCTAGAGATAGTGGAACATCTTGAACAGGGATTGTAAAAGTTATGTTATGACAAAAAATGGCTGGGACTACAACTGAGACAGACCACTTTGTTTTTCTGGAAACCCTTCTTCTAGAGCATATTGCTTGGCAAACTGCTCGGGAGGGACAAAGATCTTCCCAGGATGAGGCCAGTCATCATATAATATGGGATATTAAAGTGAGAGTACAGGGAAGGTTATAGAAGGCCAAAGCATTTTTAGGGAAGCCAGGCTGGTGACCTATGGCAAGGCCAACGCAGGTGGTGCTAGGTCAAGGCACGCTCGCACTGCTTAGATAAGGATAGAAATTTTATCCTTACGTTTGGGAGATACTGTATATCACTGGACTAAACTTTTACTGAATCCTCTGAACCAGACAAGGTATCAGCCTCATCCTCCTCTTTATGAAATGCAGAGGAAGACCAGAGATGGATTCTGAGTAAGAGGAAGAAGGGGCCTGAGGCTTCTAATAGGGCTAAAAATTCCCTTGTAAAATCTGACATTGTGCTGAAAAATTCCTTTGCTGATAAGGAGGGGGGGCTCTAAAGGAGTTGACTCTGAGGATGGTAGCGACTACGTTTTGGGAACAGCAGTGCGGACTTCACCTTTAGGGGAAATACTGCAGACACCCTCTCTTCCCCTGAGCCATTAGCAAAGTGTAGGTTGGCAGGGCCCCCTGGCCCACGTTCCTTGCTTCAATGACCTGCAATAGGGTGTGAGGAATGTCCCACTAGGGGTATTCATGACTAAACACTGCAGAACAGGAAGGGATTAACCTTCAGTCACTGTAGGCAATATGGATCCTAGGAATGTCCAGAGGATTGCTGGTCTGTGGTGAAGCCAGGAAAAGTGAATACCAGATCGATGTACGTGTGTCAAAGATGGCTCAAGCATTTGCAGTATATCCTTGCCCAGGAAGGAGGCAGTGTGGGGAGTCAAAGCCAAGAGTTTGGGAACTCAAATGATGCCAAGTTTAAAAAACACTAACCAGGCTTCTCCAGCCGGTTATGCATTTAATAACCCCCTATGGAACGGAGTGCAACACACCCAGGATCTGAGATGGGAAAAAGCCTCGATTTACCACAGGCACTGTGTTCTGCAGCTCTCCCAGTCAGTGATGAAGGATGTTAGGGACAAAGTCCCATCTAGTGATCTTTGCTCTCTTGGTGGGCATTGTCAGCAACAAAAATGGTCACTTTTAATCTCCTCAAGACCACACACTTACCCCGTTCCTGCCAGGCCATTTTTCAGTACTGTCACACTTTGAATGACAATTAGTCAGTCATGCAACACTGTACCCAAATTAAACTTTGTTTTCCTTTAGAGACAGATAGAGCTTTCTTTTGGTAATATTTAATCACCACTATTTTTTTTGCTATATAAGTGAAAAAAATACAAAACATTTTGACAAGCAGGTTTTTCTTAGTTTTGGTTTTAAAATTTCTTTGGTAAAAATAACCCAAATTAGTGGATATTATTTATTCTACAAACTATGGTATATATATTTGAAATCCTGCCTATCTGATTTGGGGCCCTAAAATGCAAGGACAGTACAAAAATCCCTCAAATTACCCCTTTTTGGAGAGTAGACAGTCCATGGTATTTAGTAAGCGACATAGTAAGTTTTAATTTGGTTTTTTTTTGGAAAATAAAGAAATTAAAAAAAATGTTTTTCTTTTTTTCAAAGTTATTTCTCACATACAGCATAGGCATACTTAGAATTACACCCTAAAGCACATTCTGCTACTCCCACTAACGAGTGTTGCAATACCACATGTGGACTGATTATACTGTATACCGGACATTGTATCTGGTGTATCACACAAATCAACCAATTGTATCAAAACCAGGGACACCGTTTGTTGTTATGGTGATCAGGGACAATAGGACTGGTGTGGTGGTAATCAGGGATAATATTACTGATATGGCAGTGATTAGGGATACAGACTAGCAGCATAGCACTAACATACAGTGCCTTGAAAAAGTATTCATACCCCTTGAAATTTTCCACATTGTCATGTTACAACCAAAAACGTAAATGTCTAATTTTTTTTTTACAAATAAATATGTGAAAAGTGTGGCGTGCATTTATATTTAGTCCTGCGTCAATACTCTGTAGAACAATACAGCTGCAAGTCTTTTTGGGGATGTCTCTACCAGCTTTGCACATCTAGAGTGACATTTTTGCCCATTCTTCTTTGCAAAATAGCTCAAGCTCTGTCAGATTTGATGGAGAGCGTCTGAACAGCCATTTTCAAGTCTTGCCACAGATTCTCAGTTGGATTTAGACCTGGACTTTGACTGGGCCATTCTAACACATGAATATGCTTTGATCTAAACCATTCCATTGTAGCTTTGGCTGTATGTTTAGGGTCATTGTCCTGTTGGAAGGTGAACCTCCCCCCCAGTACCAAGTCTTTTGCAGACTCCAAAAGGTTTTCATCTAAGATTGCCCTGTATTTGGCTCCATCCATCCTCCCATCAGCTCTGACAAGCTTCCCTGTCCCTACTGAAGAAATACATGCCCACAACATGATGCTGCCACCACCATGTTTTACAGTGGTGATGGTGTGTTCAGGGTGATATGCAGTGTTAGTTTTCAACCACACATAGCGTTTTGCTTTTTGGCCAAAAAGTTTAATTTTGGTCTCATCTGACCGGAGTGCCTTCTTCCACATGTTTGCTGTTTTCCTCACATGGCTTCGTTTCGCAAACTGCAAACAGGACTTCTTTTTTTTCTTTTTTTTTTTTTTTAACAGTAGCTTTCTCCTTGCCACTCTTCCATAAAGGCCAGATTTGTGGAGTACACGAATAATAGTTATCCTGTGGACAGATTCTCCCATCTGAGCTGTGGATCTCTGCAGCTCCTCTAGAGTTACTATGAGCCTCTTGGCTGCTTCCCTGATTAATGCTCTCCTTTCCCGTCCTGTCTGTTTAGGTGGATGGCCATGTCTTGGTAGGTTTGCAATTGTGCCATACTCTTTCCATTTTCAGATGATGGAATGAACAGTGCTCTGTGAGATTTTCAAAGCTTGGGTTTATTTTTTATAACCTAACACTGCTTTAAACATCTTCACAACTTTATCCCTGACCTGTCTGGTAAGTTCCTTGGCCTTCATGATGCTGTTTGTTCAGTAAGGTTCTCTAAAAAACCTCAGAGGGCTTCACAGAACAGCTGTATTTATACTGAGGTTAAATTACACACAGGTGGACTCTATTTACTAATTAGGGGACCTCTGAAGGCAAGAGGTTCCACTAGATTTTAGTTACGGGTATCAGAGTAAAGGGGGCTGAATACAAATGCACGCCACGCTTTTCAGATATTTATTTGTAAGAAATTTTGAAAACCAATTATAATTTTTCTTACACTTCAGAATTATGTGCCACTTTGTGTTGGTCTATCACATAAAATCCCAATAAAATATATTACATTTACATTCTTGGTTGTAACATGACAAAATATGGAAAATTTGAAGGGGTATGAATACTTTTTCAAGGCACTGTATAGTGATATCAGAGCAGCCAGCCTTCGTACATGACCACTACCACAGTATGATGTCACCATAGTAACACTGCACTTGCTCTGGTGGCAGTTTGCAAAAAAAAAAAAGTATATATATATGTATGTAGACATTACTACTCTGGGAAGGTGTTTGTGATTTTTGTTTATTTTTTGCACAATTGCTTATACAGCCATGGTAGCTATGTAAGCAACCCTTTCTGACTGTTCTTGGCTGCATCAATTTAGCCATTGAAAACTATTGTGATAGCCATGATTGGCCATAGCTATCACATGGTAAATGCTGTGATTGGTTCTGTACCATGTGATCACTGTGACCGATCACAGAGATCCCAGCAATTCTCAATGGCTTCATGAATGATAGCTATTATTTACTACTGGACATGTGATTGCTGTAATTGGTCATAGCGATCACATGGTACCAGGGAGAAGCTCACTGGCCTAGTACACCGTTCCGTGATCCGCTATGTCGAGTTGACGCAGCGGTCACAGATCACACCGCTGCCTGCCCCCAGGGGCCCGCATGAGACGCAGCTCTGGGAGAAAATATGGGTATATAGTACAGTGGCCAGATGGAAAGTGGTTTAATCTTATATCTGTGCTTAGCGTTCATGGGAGGCGACACCTTTGATGGAACACAACCCAGCTTAAAGTGGATGTAAACCCACTCATAATTTCTAAATAACTTCCATAGTGCTGATCTATAAGGATATACATGCCTCCTGCATGTATCCTTACCTGTTAAATATCTCCCCTTTAGCTGTTTGGAGCCCTGCAATACTCCGGATTCTGTGGGTAGGTCTGTTGTCCAGGGCTCGGTGGGTGGAGTCGTGATGTAATTAGAGTGCACGCCTACCTCTACACTCCCCTTGGCCAGGCATCGATATTTCTTACACTGAACTTCTGCTGGTCTCGTGGATTATGCCCCATGATCACCAACATCCAGTCAAAACCCAAGAGAGTCACCACATGACTTCAGCATGCCCAATCATGCTGAGGTGTGGAGCAGCCAATCTTGGGAAAGCCGGAGAGGAAAGGAGGGTGATGTGAAGTACACAGAATGCCTCTCTCACACTTCTGCATGAGATAAGGAAATCACCTGTCACTCACAGCAAGGTGGAAGAATCAGACACCTATTTCTCTGTGTGTCCTTTTTAGCTTACTGAAGAAAGATAAGAGGATTGCTCAGAGCTGGATTAACTCTTTGTGGCAACTCTTCGTTCTCTGCTGCAACACATATCAGTCTTAATTAAAAAAAAAAAAATTGGGGTTAACATCCACTTTAAGACACATATGACACAATGCAGACAAAGGTCTCCAGGACCAGAAGAGATAACCATTTGCACATCTGGCCTGTCATCTTTCTATGGAAACTATCAAGTGTTAATTTACAGTATGATGGCCAGTGACTCTGATATATCTGACTGAATTTACTCTTCAAGCAAACCTGAACCAAAGACCAGATGAATCTTGCTTCCTTTTCATTAAGCAAAATTTAAAAATTGGTAGTTGAATTTCTTAAAGCTCTAATTAAAAATTGAAGAATGTTGCCTTTGGAAGGAGCTATCGTAGTGTAAACATTACTATCTGGATGTGGTAATAATTGATACATATATTTTCTTTGAGGCTTGGTTCACACTAGAGAACACAGCGGCTCACAGCAGGAGTCCAGTGCGTCTCCATTCACCAATTCAGGTCCGATTTTAGCCCGAATTTTGGTCTGAATTTGGACCAAAAGACGCACAGGACTCCTGTGCAATTCGCACCAGAGCCGCTGCGGAGATGTGTGAACCAGCTCCATAGAGAGACGGTCACAATCTTCTGCTATGCAAATTGGATGCAGGGAACCACGCAGCCAGTTTGCAATAGTGTGAACCCAGCTTCAAGGTCAGCACTGTAACAGCAGATGCTGTGAACAGTGCGTGTTTATGTAAAAACATGATATGGTGGCTACTATGTGTTTATAAAGGGTTACCTGCTCAGCGGCAATCACTCTCAATCTGCTGGTGCTTTAATTGTCCTAGAGCTGGAAAATCTCTGTGAAGGCTAAGACTTTGTGTGTAATACCCTACATTCTGGTGGCAGCAGTGTAACCACCACACCACATATTTCTCTTTGCATCCAGCAACCAAACGGAATGGCAGTGGAGTGAAGGGAATGTACAGTATCTCACAAAAGTGAGTATACCCTCACATTTTTGTAAATATATTATATCTTTTCATGTGATAACACTGAAGAAATTACACTTTGCTACAATGTAAAGTAGTGAGTGTACAGATTGTATAACAGTGTAAATTTGCTGTTCCTTCAAAATAATTCAACACACAGCCATTAATGTCTAAACCGCTGGCAACAAAAGTGAGTACACCCCTAAGTGAAAATGTCCAAATTGGGCCCAAAGTGTCAATATTTTGTGTGGCCACCATTATTTTCCAGCACTGCCTTAACCATCTTGGGCATGGAGTTCACCAGAGCTTCACAGGTTGCCACTCGAGTCCTCTTTCACTCCTCCATGATGACATCACGGAGCTGGTGGATGTTAGAGATCTTGCGCTCCTCCACCTTCCGTTTGAGGATGCCCCACAGATGCTGAATAGGGTTTAGGTCTGGAGACATGCTTGGCCAGTCCATCACCTTTACCCTCAGCTTCTTTAGCAAGGCAATGGTTCTCTTGGAGGTGTGTTTGGGGTCATTATCACGTTGGAACACTGCCCTGCGGCCCAGTCTCTGAAGGACTGTAATGTAACAAAATAGGTAAAAAGCCAAGGGGGTGAATACTTTTGCAAGGCACTGTAGTTCTTTCCATAGATTTTCTATTGGATTCAAGTCAGGTGATTGGCTGGGCCATCAGCAGCTTTATTTTCACTCTTTGAAACCAATTCAGCTTTTCCTTGGCTTTGTGTTTGGGATCATTGTCTTGCTGAAATGTCCACCCTCGTTTCATCTTCCCCATCCTGGTAAATGGCAGCAGATTTTTATCAAGAATGTCTTGGTACATTTTTCCATTTGTCCTTCCTTCATTGACATGAAGTTTGCCAGTACCGTATGCTGAAAAACAGCTACACATGATGATGTTCCCACCTCCAAACTTCACTGTTGATATGGGGGTGTTTTGGGGATTTTGTGCAGTGCCATTTAACCTCCAATGATGGTGTGTTTAATGGCATCCAAAGAGTTCAAATTTGATCTCATCTGACCAGACTATATTCTCCTAGTATTTCACAGTCTTGTCTAAATGTTGTGCAGCAAACTTTAAACAAGCTTCAACATGCTTTTTCTTCTGCAATGGGGTCTTGGGTGGTGAGCGTGCATACAGGCCATGACAATATGTATTGTTTTCCTTTAAATAATTGTACCTGCTAATTCCAGGTCTTTCTGAAGATCTTCACAAGTGGTCCTTGGCTCTAGGACAACTCTTCTGATAATTCTTTATACTCCTCTGTCAGAAATTTTGCGAGGAGCACCTGGTCATGGTCAGTTTATGGTGAAATTATGTTCTTTCAACTTTCGGATTATGGCCCCAACAGTGCTCATTGGAACAGTCAGAAGTTTAGAAATCCTTCTGTAACCAATGCCATTGGTTTGTTTTACAACAATAAGGTTGCAAAGATCTTGATAGAGCTCTTTGCTTTTAACCATCATGAGATGTTTCTTGTGTGACACCTTTTTATAGGCCATCATTTGAGACTGAAAAAGCCGATATTAAATGGCACTGCTTTCTAATTACTTATGGATTTCAGCTGGTGTCTTGGCTTTTCATGCCTTTTTGCACCTTCCTTTCTTCAGGTGTTTAATACTTTTTCCCTGTGTCATTCCATTTTATTACACATAACTTAATTTCTGAACTTATTTGTTTTGGTTTCTTTGTATGTATTGCTTGCAGGGGTTGTTACCGACACGTGGTGAACATTTCATGTCAATAGCACCTTTAGAAATATATCTACCTAGAAAAATGGTGACGTGTTCAATACTTATTTTACCCGCTATATTTGATGTCGGCTACCCATAGCAATAAGATCAGGTTTTCTGTTTTTTCTAAGTACCCCCTGGAACATTATAAATATCTGTTGATCTTGCTAGCAAAGATATTAGTTAGGCACGTTCTCTGATAAGGTGACAATGGTCTTACTTCTACAGTGAAAACACTGCAGCATTGTCATCCTTGATAGTCCTATCAGGGAATAGGTCTGCCCAAAGCTCTTTAGATGAAGAACATATGGTTCTATCTGCAGAGGGCTAGGCAAATTATGTTCCAGCTGCATTTCGGGTCTATGCACACTGGCTTAACCACTTCAGCTCCAAAAGGAGTTACCCCCTTAATGACCAGGCCATTTTTTGCGAGACGGCACTGTGTCGCTTTAACTGACAATTTTGCAGTTGTGCGACGCTGTACCCAAACAAATTTGATGTTCTTTTTTTCCAACATAATAGAGCTTTCTTTTGGTGGTATTTGATCATCTTGGTGGTATTTATTTTTTGTGCTATAAACAAAAAAAAGACTGACAATTTTGAAAAAAAAATTTTTTTTTACTATAATTTAATAGTAAATTTTGAAAAAAAAAGAAAAAAAAATTTTTTCTTTATCTGCTTAGGCCAATATGTATTCTTCTACATATTTTTGGTTAAAAAAAAAAAAAAATCACAATAAGCATATTTTGATTGGTTTGCGCAAAAGTTATAGCGTCTACAAAATAGGGGATAGATCTATGGCATTTTTTTTTCTTACTAGTAATGGCGGTGATCAGCTATTTTTAGCAGGACTGCGACATTGCGTCGGACAGATCGGACATTGACACTTTTTTGGGGCCAGTGACATTTATACAGCAATCAGTTCTATAAAAATGCACTGATTACTGTATGACACTGGCAGGGAAGGGGTTAACACTAGGGGGCACTCAAGTGGTTAAATGTGTTCCCAGTGAGGTGTTTCTAACTGTGGGAAGAGTGGACTGACTTGGGAGTACAGAGAGATTGCTGTTCCCAATCACTAGGAACAGACGATTACTCTGTACTTCCCTGTCAGAACAGGGATCTGTTCGTTTACATTAACAGATCCCTGTTCTGGCTCTCTGTGGAGCGATTGCGGGTGGCCAGCGGACATCACGGCCTCTGGCCACGCGCATCGGCTCCAGCGCACACTGTATCTATTGCACATAGCAACATACACCTACGGCGATTCGCACAATAGAGCTGACCTGCCACAGTGTAACTACAGCGGCTGGTTGGCAAGCGGTAAAAAAAAACGCCAGTTCCCGCGGCAGAAAAAAATGCTACTTTTAAGCGTTTTTTTTTGTACTAGCATTTCTTCTGCCAGAAAACCACTCTCAAAAATGCAAAACAGAAGGTTTTATTTTTTTCTGCCTCTAAATGCTGAGCTTAAAATATGCCTCTAAATGACCCAATGTGACCCAATTGACACGTTAGTTGCTTCTACAGACAAAATGCTAAACTCCTCTAGAAACAGCGTTTTTTTAAAGCCAGTGTGCATGGAACCTTACCGTTAAAAAAAGAAAAAAATTCTCTGAACATTCCATCTTGCCTTACAAATGCCTATTTGGATAAACTTGTTGCCTTGCCCTGCGTGGCAAAAAACAACTTTGTTTATGGCCCGTATTCCTATAGCTTTGAACAAGAACACAAAACAATTTTTACAGTAAGGAATATGTATGTTGTAGTAGGACGACTGCAACCTGCCCTCCACCCCCAATTGCAATCTTTTGAAGTCAGTAAGAGCTGTCAGTTAACAGACACATAGTTAGAAGGCCACATGCGGTCTTAGCCTTTGGCATGCTTCTTCTGATGGATTCAGCCATGTATGGCGGCTCTAGACTTCTGTCTGGGCAAAAAATGGTGCCGGGTGAAACAGCTTGATTGTAATTTAGACACTTGAGGCACTATAAAGAGCTGGCGGAGTGAAACACACCCTTCCCAAAATGAAGTCATGTAAAATTATCTTCTCAGTTACAATGGAAAAAAATGACAGTTGTGAATAAAAGTGTTTCTTCAACATTCTACTGTCTCTTTGATGACAACACTGAAAGTGGAAATGACATTTCACAAACGGCGCCTTTAGGTTTACAAGTGTGTTATACCTGACAACATTGCTGCTAAGGACTTTAACCCCCTGCTGTCATGTGAAACTAGGTGAGAATCTCATGTTTCAGGTGAAACTGAATATGTACCAAGTTGAAACAGAGCAGATATCAAAAATTTGTAATGAAAGCCACAAACTACATAAGGTGGCTAAATACATAAATAATAATTAACCCCCTTCGTGCCGATGCAACCCTTTCTAAAACAATTAAGAACCAAAAAACAAAAGTAAGGCTCAACCTTCTGAGCGTTTAATCTGAGCTGCTATGGGTAGCACAGGACTTCAAAAATTGTATTATATTACATTTATCCACCTATAATTTAAAATAGAACTATAGGCAAAACTTTTATTTTTATTTTGGATAGAGTAAGGGAGGGTTATAACACCTGTCAGTTTTCCTTTTTCATCTGTCTCGTTGGGGAGATTTCCCATCATTTCCTATCCCATAGCCAAAACAATAAATGAGAGAAATTCCCTCCAAATCAGTTCCTTGGGGACCCCCATGTCACCAGAATTAGTGTCCCCATTGGAAGATTTCCCCACTATTACTTTTCTGGGAACAAACCAAAATGAGGGATTTTCTTTTACTTAAAAAAAAAATGGTAAACAGGACAAACAGAGAGGGTGATCTCCCTAACGGGAACACAGACAGCAATAAAAATCGAAAAGGTGTTCTAATCCATCTCCACTCTGTCCAAAACCAAAAAAAAGTTTTGCCTTTAGTTGTACTTGTAATCCCTTCCCGACCATGTCCTTTTTTCCCCACAAATAGAGCTTTCTTTTGGTGGTATTTGATCATCTCTGTGGTTTTTATTTTTTTCTCTATAAACAAAAAAAGCCAACAAATTTGAAAAAAAAACCCAAAACAATATTTTTTACTTTATGCTATAATATACCGTATATACTCGAATATAAGTCGAGGCCCTATTTTACCACAAAAAAATGGGAAAAACTTATTGACCCGAGTATAAGACGAGCGTGAGAAATGCACAGCTACTGTAAGTGGAAAAAGAGGGTAAACAATGCCCATCTGCAGCCTCACTGTGCCCATTTGCATGCCTCACTATGCCCATTTGCAGCCATAGGTCCCCCGAACTTCAAACTCGGTAGTTAGGGGTTCCTAGATGCCCCCTAGCTGCAGCCAAAATTTGGGGTCTCTGAACCCAAAGGGTCCCGAAATGACATTGCTGCAGATGGACACAGTTGACCGACTTTGGGGCCCCGTATCTCGGGGCCACTTAGTGCTAGGAACCCCAAATTTGGTGTGCAAACCCAGTGGAACTAGCACCATAAAATATCCAAAGCTGGGGTTTCTAGCACAACAAATTTGGAGTTCCTAGCACCAAGTTGCCCTGAGATACGGGGCCCCAAATTCCGAACCGATTTTGGGGCCCCGTATCTCGAGCCCACATGGTGCTAGGAACTCCAGCTTTTGATATGTTGTGGTACCACTGGGTTTGCACACCAAATTTGGGGTTCCTAGCACCAAGTGACCCTGAGATACGGGGCCCCAAAGTCGGTTCAGAAAATGAAATTTTTTGCTGCAGAAAAGTGATTGACTCGACTGTATGTCGAGGGGGGCATTTTCAGCACAAAAAAAATGTGCGGAAAAACTCGACTTATACTCGAGTATTTACGGTACCCAATAAAACAATGTAAAAAATCTAATTTATTCATTCATTTAGGCCAATATGTATTCTGCTACATATTTTTGGTAAAAAAATCCCAGTAAGCTTATATTGATTGGTTTGCGCAAAAGTTATAGCGTCTACAAACTATGGGATGTAAATATTGAATTTCTATTTTTTTTTTTCACTAGTAATGACGGCGATCAGCAATTTTTAGTGGGACAATTGTATGCAATGTGGCATACAAATCTGACACCAAGTGACACTTTTTGGGGACCAGTGACACTAATGCAGTGATCAGTGCTAAAAAAAAGCACGATCACTGTACTGACACTGGTAGAGAAGGGGTTAACATCAGGGGCAATCAAAGGGTTAAATGTGTTAAGGGTGTGTTTTCTAACTGTGCTTTGACTGGGGGGGAAGACAGAGATCCATGTTCCTGCTTAGCAGGAACACAAGATCTCCATCTTCCCCTCTCACAGAACAGCGGTCTGCCTTGTTTACATAGGCAGACCGCCATTCAGTCTCTCCTGAGAACAATCGGTGTGTCCCGGTGGACATCACGGTCGCCGCTCCTGCTGTGTCCAATCACAGTGGGAGCGGGTTGCCGGCGGTGTGCGCCCCAAACCCAGTGCATGAAATCACGTACAGGTATTTTGCGTGGGGTGGTCCATAACAGGTTAAACTAAAGTCCTTTCTGAGAGCAGGCACAACAAAGTGCCTGTTATGTTTTTTAGCCAGAATCTTCTGAATCCTAGATCTTGGCTTACTTTTTAAAATGACAATTCTCTGTTTTAGGGTAGCCACATTCAGAATCTAACATTACCTCTTCTCCCAGAACTCCAAAATCCATGAGCCTCATCCTACTGCTAACATCTGCCATGTGTATACAGTATGAAGAAATATTGCAAGTTTTCCGTGGACATGGCAAACAAAAGACTAAAAAGAAGATGGAAACTGCCTTTTGGTCCCAGACAGCTGATCTTTCACCCATCACTAGTTTTCCATGCACTGTTCATCTCTGTGTTTTGGTGTAGAGGCAGCCATTTGGGTAGAGGAGCAGGGCTTTGCTACCTCATGTCAGAGCTGCTCCTTGATTTCTAGAGATCTGATTACTGGTGGGGTATTATCAAAAAGCTGCAGGAGAGGGGAAGGGGAGACCTTTGCACTTTAGGTCATCAAGCATAGCTTCCTCTGCACCAAGGCTTGAGCACTGCAGTAGTGACATCTCCATATGCCATGCCAAATCTCATGAGGCCAGCAGCCATAGGCAGCAGAGACTTAGGTAACATTACACTACAGATACACAACTATAACGCTCCAGGCACAGTCACAAGTCAGGAAAAGCACTGCTATTTTTTAGGAAGAATTCAGGACAAAGGGCATACTGCTTAGGCTAAATCAGGGGTGCACAACCTTTTATAAGGCACTTAAGTGATTTGGTAACTGGTCACGGGCAACAATGAACTAGGAGGTTTTACCTCCCTCCAAACTGCAAATGTAAATGAGCTCTACTGCTCCGATCCCCTTATAAGAATGTTTTCACACACTAATATGTTGTGGTTTACCTGAACCAAGCAGTGCACCTGCGGGTTAGCTGCACTTTGCCATAGACTTCTATTAAGTCTTGCGGGTGTAGTGCACTTCCTGAAAGTGCACCAAAACTCCTGCATTCAAAAGTTTTTGTGCACTTTTAGAAAGTGCACCAAACCAGAAAGATACAGTATAATAGAAGTCTATGGCTCAGTGCAGTTAACCTGCAGGAAAGCCGCAGGTATGCTGTGCTGCACCTGTGGATCAGTGTGAAAAAAAACCTTTTTTTATAATTGCGAATATTCGCATTGCAAAAAAGCATAATATGTGGTGTTTAATACGCTGACATTTTCCTCTTCTAGCTTCTGCTGGTATTGCTCTCCAAGCTGCTAGAAAGGCCCCAGATGAAGTACACTTGATATCATTCCACCTGGACAAGAGCAGCCACTGCAGATGAAGCATCGACTTATGCTCCCTCCATGGCTGCCTGCTTCCTCCGCAGTGCAGACTTTATGCACTCTGATGCTTTGCAATGGCGTTTCAGCAACCCGTTGAGCTTGCCAACCCGCCATCCCAAAGCATGGGCATGTACTTCCTTAGTTTGAGCTCATGGGCCATACCAGAGGGCTCAGTGGGCCATGGGTTCAGCACCCCTGGGCTAAATTAAAGCAGAGTTTTACCCAAAAGTGGAACTCTCGCTTATACGCTTCCTCCCCCTGCGGTGCCCCCTGCGGGGTCTGTTTTTGACAGGACCCTTCCCCACTTCCGGAGACGGGCCGTGGCCCAATCTCCTGGAAGTTTGGAGACCTCCTCCTTCCCCCAAGCCAATTAGAAAGCGTAGTAGAGAACCCGCTGTACTGGTTCCCTTACCAGGAATGGCGACGGCAGCACACGGGAGTCGATCAGAAGATCGGCTGCAGTGCCGACATTGCAGGAACCCTTGCAGGTAAGTATTTGTAGCTGCTGACTTAATTTTTTTCACCCAGGCTGGACCTCCTCTTTAACCTCTGTACATTCCCTATATGAAACATTTTTACTTTTTGAGTATAGGTCTACTGTAAATGCTAGTAATACCAAGTGGTGTTCTTTGCATTCAGCATTATATAAAATGTATGAAAAAAAACAAATCTATAACTAAATTCCATCAATTCTATAGGAAAATACAGACAACATTTTAAATGTGTGCAATACTGTACAATTAATACTACCAGCAGGATTTCAGCAAAAACATGGTGATACTTGGAATCTGGCTGTAGGACCTAAGACAAGGGAGCAGTAGATGGAACAGAGGAATGTACATACACATGTTTTTATTCATCCAGGACTATGGAAAATTGTACAAGACCAAAGGGGTTTTAAAAGACTAGGTTTAAATGATTATGAACAAACCTAACATCATTCCAAACACAAAATGAACTACGGCCAATAACTCCTCTGAAATAACAGAGGTCGCCACTGAGCGCCAGAAAATTAGTAAAAAAGCCTAACAAGCACACTTGGCTGGAAGCTATGCACATACAAACACATCTATTCATCCTCATATAAACAGATAAAATTGGATGTCAATGGAGACATAACACATTGCTCAATGTGGCTGCTGGTTTGATAGTTCTGCGACTACACACTGAGATATTTTAGGTGTTATTAACGTTGCAACATTACGGCCTAGGTTTAAAGCCCAATTCCACTTTTCAGAAGTTTTTGAAAAACAACATTAAAAAAAAAACCCCTTTACAGACTTACTGCTCTGAAATTTAGTGTCTAGAGTCTTCCAACCTATTTTCTGTTATCCTACATCATTATGGACACCCCTATCGGAGGGTGTATCATAGTGCTGCCCTGAGTTTGGGATACTCCAGGACGGTGCATTGCTAGTACATCATTAAGGAATGCACTGTCTAGAAAAAAAAGTTTGCCCACCACGGCTGGAGAAGAGGAAAGACTCAGAGAATATAAAGGCATGTATAACTGGATGGTATACAGGGGACTTCAGTGCAGGGTGGTATAAAAATAATGAAGGCAAGCTTTAAAGCAGGGGTCTCCAAATTATGGCCCTCTTGTTGTTCAGGAACTACAATTCCCATCATGCCTAGTCATGTCCGCGAATGTCAGCGTTTTAAAATGCCTCATGAGACGTCTAGTTTCGCAACAGCTGGAGGGCCGTAGTTCGGAGATCCCTGCTTTAAAGCAAATCTGTCATGAAGAAAGAGTGATCATACAAACAAAAGGTATATGAAAGTAGACTCTACAAAGTACCTGCACACACATTTTTAACACCTGACCAGAGAGCCATAGTAACCCCTTAACATGGGGAGTTATGCTCCCTTCAATTTTTATATTTTTCCAAAGCTCAGTGTAATCAGGTACATGTAGAAATGCAATGTCAGAGCTCTGCTCTAGAGATGAATAGTGCATTTGGTGTTATTATTATTGATTGCATCGGAGTTGCTGCCTCACCGGGGGGCCAGGCTGCCCTGTAAGAAGCAAGCAGCTTAAAGGGACCAAGACAGCAGCCCAGGACACAGGCACCTAAATAGCGGATCGCCACACAACAAAGTTAGACCAGCTGGACAGATTAGTGTGTTTATAAATTAGCCCAGCATAAAACCTAGTGGAGGATTGGGGCTAGGGGGAAGTTAAAAAGTTACTTTAAGAAGACTGCATTTGTGGCTTTTGTTACCAACATCTATAATCATCGCATCACTACTTAATTAGGATGAATCCAGGTACTGAGGGGTCTGCCCCTCTTGAAATGGGTGTCCGCTGCATCCTGAAAGCCCACAGTAAACAATGCCCAGCACAGAAACCATCTCTGAAATCGGCCCGTGCAGTTGTCTATCCAGATTTCAAAATGGCACCACCACAGCCATCTGCACGTGCGAGACAACCTTACTCTCTGCACACATGCAGCAGGACGATTGCTGAGTGGGCGCCTGCACTGTGCATTGTTTACTGTGGGGTGGCAGAATACTGGCGACTGTTGAGCTAGCGCCTGCAGACTGCAATGATTACACTGCATGCCGGTGGTCAGGGAGAAAGCCTTGGGATATCTGCAAGAATTATACAAAGCCCGGCAAAAAGAGGGGGTAGTAATAGACATCATGCTTGAATGTGGGCCACCACCAAGCCAAAGGACAAGGTAGAATATCTTTAAATCTGACCTCTGCAATATGCGTGTTACACACTCCTGACCTCTGCATTTTATGTGTTACACTTTCCTCTACACTCAGTACATTACACACTCCTGACCTTTGCATGCTGTGCGTTACACAATACTGACCTCTGCACTCTCTGTATTATACACTCTTGACCTCTGAAATGTTTGAATTAGACACGGCTGACCTCTGCACTCAATACATTACACACTCCTGCAGCTGCATTACATACTCTTGTAGTAGAGCAGGCTACAGTTTTATTTAACCATACTTCAAGCTTCTCCCCCTGTTACACGAAATCCCTTTGTGGTGCCCTCTTCCTGCAGGGCGCATGAAAAATTGAGGTGTAATTTGTGGGTATAGCTACAAATGGGTGTGTGGTTTAAAAGTAGATGTGGTAAGTAGTAGTCTGGTCCCCTTACCTTTTAACCACTTCTAGACCAAAAATGTATAAATTAACATGGTTTAAGCAAGTTCCTATGAGAGGAGGATTAGTGGGAAAAAAAGTTATGTAGTAAAAACTACTCAAAATTGGGTCCCTGGTGTCCAATATGTGGCCTACTGTGTCCTGAGTTGGGTCCACCACATGTTGGGCTTGCAGAGTGGAGGTGGGGTGCCAAGTTCTGAGACGCCTTCTGTATTCCTGCCCCAGCCACTTAAATGAAGCAGATATGGTCAGACACAGTGATCTCTGCCCAACAGTAGAACTACAGTCCTGGTCCAACACCAACAAGTACAGAGAGCTGCGCAGGAGTTGGTAAGCAAACAATTAGGGGTGTTAACAACATTGCCACTGGCTACCACTGCAACAAAGGGGGGTGGTAAATAATAATACTACCATTGACCGTGTGTGTGGTGGGGGGAGGGGTTGGGGTTTCACCAATGTAGGAGGGCTATTATTGTGGTCACTGACACCAATGATGGGTTATTGCCATGTATGACACAAATGCTGGGCTGATTAGTGCTGTCACTTATGGTACACCAATTGCTGGGGGTTATTACTACAGTCACTCACACCAACTGCTGGGGGTTATTATTGAGGTCACTAACACCAATGCAGAAATTAATATTATTTTGTCCAATGATATCAATGCCAGGGTTATTGTTGCATCCATCGACACTGGAGAAATACTTTTGGTGCCAATGACACTAATGCTGGAAGTTACTCGGTATGATCAAAACTACACTACTTTCCCTTCAGTGTGCTTTACGCTACAAAATACAGCAATATCGAAATTTTCAGGGGTTGAGGTGTGTTACAGTCCATGAATGAGCCGCCTAACTTGATGCAAAGCACTTCAATGCATGAAAATAAGCTTCTATTGTGTGGCCACCCTCTGGAAGTGTCAGGGGCACACGAGACCTTCTATAATTTTTAAATGGATCACCACTGCTGTATAAGGAAGCTAAAAGTATTTTCAGGTATGTATGTGCAAATCTTACTCTTCATTTGTATTCAATACATAAACAACAATTAAACATAATAAAAAAGCCTACATTTCAGTAAATTTTAACCACTTGCCGACCAGCCGCCACAGTTGTACTGCGGCAGAATGGCACGGCTGGGCGAAACGACATTATGTAACGTTGCTTCACCCTGTGGCCACTAGGGGGCGCGCGCGAGCCCGGCGGTCATGATCACCGCCGGGCTCCCGCGATCGCAGCTGACACACGGAGAACTAGGATCTGTGTGTTTAAACACACAGTTTGCGGTTCTCTGAAGGGAGAACAAACAGGTCGTCTATGAACAGCGATCTGTCATCTCCCCTGCACAGTCCACTCCCCCCTTCAGTTAGAACACACACCAGGGAACAAATTAACCACTTGATCGCCCCCTAGTGTTAACCCCTTCACTGCCAGTGACATTTTTACAGTAATCAATGCATTTTTATAGCATTGATCGCTGTATTAATGCCAATGGTCCCAAAAATGTGTCTAAATTGTCCGATGTGTCCGCCATAATGTTGCAGTCCCAATAAAAAAAAAAAAAACGCAGATCGCCGCCATTACTAGTAAAAAAAAATAAAATAAATTAAAATGCCATAAAACTATCCCCTATTTTGTAGACGCTATAACTTTTGTGCAAACCAATCAATATACGCTTATTGCGTTTTTTTTTTTACCAAAAATATGTAGAAGAATACGTATCGGCCTAAACTGAGGAAAAAAATATTTTTTTATATATTTTTGGGGAATGTTTATTATAGCAAAAAGTAAAAAAAATCCTTTTTATTTTAAATTGTCGTTCTTTTTTTGTTTATAGCGCAAAAAATAAAAACTGCAGAGGTGATCAAATAACACCAAAAGAAAGCTCTATTTGTGGGAAAAAAAGGACAACAATTTTGTTTGGGTGCAACGTCGCACAACCGCGCAATTGTCAGTTAAAGCGACGCAGTGCCGAATCGCAAAAAGTGCTCTGGTCAGGAAGGGGGTAAAATCTTCCAGGGCTAAAGCGGTTAACTTATATAAAAAAGAACCTAGTAAAATTACCAAATAAATACATCATATGTCCATGAACAGTAAGGTAATTAAACAGTTCCTAAATAAACCAATAGCTATAAAAACTGCAAAATTAGGTATTGATCCACCACTTTATGCCATTTTAGAATCAGTGTCTACTGATAGCTAAAAACTACTTGGCGGCATTCGTTTTAGAACAAAATGCTCCAAATTATACAAAGTTATATAGGGATTGATTGAAATAATGTTCTGGTTTAACCCTTCCTATGTAACTGTCACATTTTTTACCTAAACTTTGCATTTCTGTTATAAACACTTCTATTTCTGGCAAGCACTGTACATATGTATATAAGACTGTAATATAGTATTGTTCTCATTAGATACTAACACATATATATTACATATTATGCATTAAGATTATATTTCATTTATTTTTAACTGGTTATTTGCTGATGAGATGATTTCTTTACTTATGATTTTTATTGTTGTATTTCACTACTTTAATTTTTTAAAATATAATTAACAAGTTATTACTCAGACTTCAAATTGTACCTTGTATGCATTATAGGACAATATTAAAAAAACAAAAACAAAAACACATCAACAGTTTACTTGCCAAATCCACAATCCTGGTATTGTATGAAAGAGTAAAAATGAGTGTGTTCCAAAGACAATGAACGCCCCCCATTGGTGGAAGCTGGTCACTGCTGCTCAGACATAATTTGTCACAACTTAAGAGCTTTGTGATTTATGCTTCCATTGCTTGTGGGAGGAAAATAACTCACTGAAATGACACGAGAACTAATGAGTCTCGGAAAATAACCACCAACCTGGCAAGACTGTATATTACCAAAATTACAAGGTTTAAAAAAAAATGGATAGCAATGTCCTGTAAGAAAATAGTATATGTCTGCCTTAATATCTCACAAAATAGCCGGCACAATTGAAACTGAGATATTGGAATACTATCAGAATGGTTATTCATATTTCTCATATGTTAAAGTAAATGTAAGGCCATGCAAATGTTAATATAATTTTAAAAGTCTTACTCAACCTTTTATATGTTTAAGTAACCACTTCAGCTCCGGAAGGTTTACCCCCTTTCTGACCAGGCCATTTTTTGCAATACGGCACTGTGAATTTGACAATTGCGTGGTTGTGCGACACTGTACCCAAATAAAATGTATGTCCTTTTTTTTCCTCACAAATAGAGCTTTCTTTTGGTGGTATTTTTTTAGCTCTACGATTTTTATTTTTTTGCGCTATAAACAAAAAAAGACCGACAATTTTGAAAAAAAACCAAAACAAAAACAATATTTTTTTACTTTCTGAAGCATATCCAATAAAAAAATGTAAAAAAATCTATTTTTTCATAATTTAGGTCAATATGTATTCTGCTACATATTTAAGGTAAAAAAATTTGAATAAGTGTATATTGATTGGTTAGCACAAAAGTTATAGTGTCTACAAACTATGGGATAGATTTGTGGAACTTTTTATTTTTACTAGTAATGGCAGCGATCAGCGATTTTTAGCGGGACTGCAGCAGACAAATCGGACACTAAGTGACACTTTCTGGGGACCAGTGACACAAATACAGTGATCAGTGCTAAAAAAAATTGAATTGCACTGTCACTGTACTGACACTGGCAGGGAAGAGATTAACATCAGGGGTGATCAAAGGATTAACTGTACTCCCAGGAAGTGCTTACTGTGTGGGGGATGCTTGTACTGTAGGAAGACAGAGACCCGTGTTCCCGCTTAGCAAAAACACAGGATCGCTGTCTTCTCTTCTCAAAGAACGGGGATTTACACAGGCAGACTGCCATTCTGCGGATCCGTCGGACACGCTGATTGGCTCCCACTGTGTCCAATTACAGCAGGAGCAGGTCGCAGGCAGGTCGCAGGCAGGTCGCAGGCGGTGCGCGCATGCACGCATTAGACCCGGAAGTGTCAGATCACCTGATAAAAAAACAGAAAATGACTCCTGCGCACAAGTGGTCGACCCAATAGATCAAAGGGATACACTGGCCTTGCTGCCCTCAAGGACGGGGAATCCTAGCAGACACAGAAATAAAAAGAGAGAGGGGCGCACCGGCCATGTGTATTATCTTTTGTAAAACATTTATTTAAGTAAATGATAAAGGAAATTACTCACAAGCAGTAGAGTATCATGTGCCATGAACCTTGGACATCAGCTTGCAACAAGTGGTTAAAATGATGAACAAAGCCTTCCAAAGGTCTATCAGAGGAAAATTCATAAAACACTGCTCACTAACGCGTTTCGAAGGGCTCGTCCCTTCTTCATCAGAGCTCAGCAGTCCTGACTTGAAATATTAACAAAACATATCCCTTCTATACTGTGTACTTGTCTCAATTAATAGCACTAAATGTAATTTCTGTCACTGTCTCATTCACCTGCTATCAGAATGAGTCATTTCTGACAAGTTTTTTGACACCAAGAGAAAAAAAGGTGACAGAGAGGGAATGTTAGCTGATCGATAGCCTCAGTTCTGTTCCTGTGTGCAGGGGGGGAGGTGGGAGTGTTCCCTTCCCTCCAGTCAGCAGTTAGAGCTCTCCTATCTGAGCTTTGTAGAGAGTGCAATTTATCTATCCGCCGCCTTTTTTATGATGGCTCAGACAAGCTTTATAAATTCTGGACATTGAACAAATGTAGAGAAGATTGCAGATAAATAAGTACAACTTATGTAGGAGGATTTGTTTAATCTCTGTGTATCCTGAGGCTAGTCACTTAACTGTATACATGTAGGGGTTTACACTCACTTAAACTGAGTTACTGAAACTATTGTACAGAAACTAAAAAAATAATAAAGAAGAATAAGAACAGTTATTTTTCATCAGCTGCAACCAATCAAGTTCCAGATGTTCCAATTATTTTCAGGCAGAGGTATACAGTATGCACTCATTGGGAAGGTTCCAAAAAGTTCAAATAGCGCATGTTATATAAAGTCAGAACTTCACCAAAATCTGATATTCCACCTTTGCCTGGTTGCTTTTTACTTTTCTTTTCTTTTGTTATACTGTTATACTTATTTTGGTATAGATTTTCCACTCTTTCAGTTCCAGTGACAGGGTGTCACCAGAACAGAAAGCAATAGGCTAATGGGGAAAGAGAAAGTAACAACAGTCCTTTTATTTAGTCAAATACAGATGGGCTAGAATGTCAGCAGGTTTTTGTTACTGCTTTTTGTGTCTTCCCGACTCCCTGACCACTGCACTCCTGTAATTCTTGTACACTGGGGGAAATACCCCAAGCAATGAGATACGGTACCTTAAAGTATTTATACCCCTTGACATTTTCCACATTTTGCCATGTTACAACAAAAAACGTAAATGTATTTTATTGGGATTTTATGTTATAGACCAACACAAAGTGGCACATAATTGTTAAGTGGAAGGAAAATGATAAATGGTTTTCAATTTTTTTTTTTTTACAAATAAATATGTGAAAAGTATGGAGTGTATTTGTATTCACCCCCCGCCCCCCCCCCCCCCCCCGAGTCAATACTTTGTAAAACCACCTTTCCCTGCAATTACAGCTGCAAACTTTTTGGGGATGTCTCTACCAGCTTTGCACATCTTGAGTGTGACATTTTTGCCCATTCTTCTTTACAAAATAGCTCAAGCTCTATCAGATTGGATGGAGAGCGTCTGTGAACAGCAATTTTCAAGTCTTGCCACAGATTCCCAATTGGATTTAGGTCTGGACTTTGACTGGGCCATTCTAATGCCCCGTACACACGGTCGGACTTTGTTCGGACATTCCGACAACAAAATCCTAGGATTTTTTCCGATGGATGTTGGCTCAAACTTGTCTTGCATACACACGGTCACACAAAGTTGTCGGAAAATCTGATCGCTCTAAACGCGGTGACGTAAAACACGTACGTCGGGACTATAAACGGAGCAGTGGCCAATAGCTTTCATCTCTTTATTAATTCTGAGCATGCGTGGCACTTTGTGCGTCGGATTTGTGTACACATAATTGGAATTTCCGACAACGGATTTTGTTGTCGGAAAATTTTATATCCTGCTCTCAAACTTTGTGTGTCGGAAAATCCGATGGAAAATGTGTGATGGAGCCCACACACAGTCAGAATTTCCGACAACAAGGTCCTATCACACATTTTCCCTCGGAAAATCCGACCGTGTGTACAGGGCATAACACATAGACATGTTTTGATCTAAACCATTCTGTTGTAGTTCTGGTTGTATGTTTAGGGTCGTTGTCCTGCTGGAAGGTGAACCTCCGCCCTAGTCTCAAGTCTTTTGCAGAGTCTTACAGGTTTTCTTCTAAGATGCCCTGTATTTGGCTCCATCCATCTTCCCATCAACTCTGACCAGCTTCCCTTTCCCTGCTGAAGTAAAGTATCCCTACAACATGATGCTGCCACCACCATGTTTCACGGTGGGGATGGTGTGTTTAGGGTGATGTGCATTGTTAGTTTTCCGCCACACATAGCATCTTGCTTTTAGGCCAAAAAGTTCCATTTTGGTCTCATCTGACCAGAGCACATGTTTGCTGTGTCCCCCAAATGGCTTCTCGCAAACTATAAACGGGAATTCTTATGGCTTTCTTTCAACAATGGCTTTCTTCTTGCTACTCTTCTATAAAGGCCAGATTTGTGGAGTGCATGACTAATAGTTGTCCTGTGGACAGATTCTCCCACCTGAGCTGTGGATCTCTGTAGCTCCTCCAGAGTTAACATTGTCTGCTTCTCTGATTAATACTCTCTTTACCCTGCCTGTCAGTTTAGGTGGATGGCCATGTTTTGGTAGGTCTGTAGTTGTGTCATACTCTTTCCATTTTTGGGTGATGATGGATTGAACAGTCCCCCATGAGATGTTCAAAGCTTGGGATGTTTTTTTTAATAACCTAACCCTGCTTTAAACTTCTCCAAAACGTTATCCCTGACCTGTCTGGTAAGTTCCTTGGCCTTCATGATGCTGTTTATTCAATAAGGTTCTCTAAGGCTGGATTCACACCTATGCATTTTTAGTGCTTTTTGCATTTTGCAGATTTACACTACAGTCCACTTAACATGGTTTCCTATGGAACACGTTCTGTAGTGCAAATCTGCAAAATACACTAAAAATGCATAGGTGTGAATCCAGCCTAACAAGCCTCTGAGGGCTTCACAGAACAGCTGTATTTATACTGAAGTTAAATTACACATATTTACTAATTAGGTGACTTCTGAAGGCAATTACCGTATTTATCGGCGTATAACACGCGCCGGCGTATAACACGCACCCCAAGTTTAGGAGAGAATTTTAAGGAAAAAACATTTTTAGGAGGGAAGTGTAAGGAAAAAAAACTTACATTAAAATGCCCATCAATGCAGCCTTATCTGTCTATCTGCAGCTTTTTCAGTGTCAGTGCAGCCTTGCCCCAGTGCAGTCTTGTCAGTGCAGCCTTGTCAGTGCAGCTTTGCCCCAGTGCAGCCTTGTCAGTGCAGCTTTGCCCCAGTGCAGCTTTGCCCCAGTGCAGCCTTGTCAGTGCAGCTTTGCCCCAGTGCAGCTTTGCCCCAGTGCAGCCTTGCCCCAGTGCAGCCTTGTCAGTGCAGCTTTGCCCCAGTGCAGCCTTGTCAGTGCAGCTTTGCCCCAGTGCAGCCTTGCCTCAGTGCAGCTTTGCCCCAGTGCAGCTTTGCCCCAGTGCAGCCTTGCCCCAGTGCAGCCTTGCCCCAGTGCAGCTTCGTTCCTGCAGGTCTGCCCCAGTCCAGCCATGTCAGTGCAGCTTTGTGCACTCAGTGTAGATTCAAAAACTGGCGCCGAGACTGCAGGGAGCCGAGATACACATACACGAGTGTTCTCGGCTTTTTCCGGCGCCGTCGTCACGCCCAGTCCCGCCCCTGGACCTGTGTTATGTCCATCATAGGGCGGGACTGGGCGTGACTGTCAGCGGCGCCGAAAAAAGCCGAGAACACTCGGGTATGTGTATCTCGGATCCGACAAGAGCCGAGATACACATACCCGAGTGTTCTCGGCTTTTTTCGGCGCCGCTGACAGTCACGCCCAGTCCCGCCCTATGATGGACATAACACAGGTCCAGGGGCGGGACTGGGCATGACAGCGGCGCCGGAAAAAGCCGAGAACACTCGAGTATGTGTATCTCGGCTCCCTGCAGTCTCGGCGCCATTTTTGAATGTACCCACGGCTGTGTATGTCGGCGGCGACCGCGGCAATTGCCGCGATCGCTCCGATGACACAGAAATCGGCGGGGATCGGCCTATAACACGCACCCACGATTTTCCCCTGATTTTCAGGGGAAAAAAGTGCGTGTTATATGCCGATAAATACGGTAGTTCCACTAGATTTTAGCTATTGGTATCAGAGTAAAGGAGGCTAAATATAAATGCACACCACACTTTTCAGATATTTATTTGTAAAAAAAAAAATTGAAAACCATTTATCATTTTCCTTCCATTTCACAATTATGTGCCACTTTGTGTTGGTCTGTCACATAAAATCCCAATAAAAGACATTTATGTTTTTGGTTGTAACATGACAAAATGTGGAAATTTTCAAAGGATATGGATACTTTTTCAAGGCACTGTAGATAGCAGTATGGTGGGTGAGCGTAATCATCCAGAGACAGGAAGTGTGTTATTCACAGGATTATCAGGTAAAAAAAAAACGAAAAAACCTAATTCAGCCACCTCATCTAAAGAGTGGTAAATTGCGATATATTTTCATCTATGTTTTTGGTTTAGATATACTTTAAAGTGACACTAAACTGCTTTAACAGAAAATGTAAGTACCGGTATGTATTCTTAATGTGGTTAGAAAGTCAAATGATTTACCTTAATGCATTCTATTTATTAAGATTAAAAAAAAAAAAAAACACTTTCCATAGCGGTTTCTTCATCCCCTACATTGATCCAATGATGTGTCCGCCTGCAGGTCTTCTCTACCAACTCTCACAGGCTTGGATGCCAATGGCTCCTGCTGCTGTCAGTCGAGACCTGTGAGGAGGGAGCAAGGGCGGTGTTGAGCAGTGCTGTGTGTGTCTCTGGATGCACACAACCCGGGTTGGGAGAGAGCCTCCACCATAGGGGGCACAAGGAGAAGAAGCAGAGCGGAGAGAGAGTGGAAGGACTCCAGGAGAGGAGGTAAGGGGCCATCCTGTTTTCTACTTTCTACTTTAGTAAAATAAAAAATAAATTGACTTTACAGCTGCTTTAAACTCACTTCTATTGCTCTAAGCCTTTTTCAAATTCATTTTTTGGATGCTGTAATCAAACTTCCTGTTAAAAGGTGGCTACTTTCATTCTCCATGGTCCCACTATATGTAGGAACGGGATGGACTATGGGATTCATAGTGTGCAAAGAGCAGTGCACATAACCACAACTAATGTGTGCTGCTCGGTCCATACAAATGAGGGAGGGGAAAGGAGAGGTTCAAGAGTTCACAGAGAATGCTACAAGGAACAAACACTATAACAATAAATTATAGGGCCATTCAGTAGTGGATGTGCATGGACTATTTTTGTAGAATAAAGCCAGCCATACATGGGTCAAATTCTGAACAACGTTTCTTTCTAAAATCTGAAATTTCATGCGTCTTGTGATCCAATGGTGCCACCATTAATTTCAAAATCCAACTAATCAAGCCTTTATTTTCACTTTATGCTGCTACAGAAAATAATTTTCGTGGCTGAGAAATCTTCTTTTCTTTCCAGATCACAGCTTATGCACATTTCTTTTTTGATTATATTTCTTGCACAATTCTCCCATCATTGATTGGAAATTTGTTAATTTTTCCAAATATTTCCAACATGCCCGATCACCCAAATTCGACGGCCGTTGCTGCAGCCCACTAATGGTGTGAAATTTGCAAGAAAATTCTTACGAAAATCATAACTAAGAAAATTCTTTTCGAAATTCAACCCATGTAGGCCTGCTTAAGGATATGGTTTAGAGTCTCTTTCGACTTTTAGGATTCTCCAATATGCACAATATACAAATATATGGTGTGCCCAGGTACAAAACACTGACACCTTCAATATGTCCTTGTAGGAACGGTTAGAGACAAAGATTAGTGCAAGTAAATTTTACCACTGGAGTCTTTGAGAGAAAGGAGGAGCTGGTCAATCCACTGGTGCCCAGCCCTAGACAATGCTGTATTTAGGGTCAAGAAGGATTATTAGATCATATTACTTATTTAAATGTATGGGTTTACTTGATCTACCAGCTCTGTATATACAGTATGCTTTATGTATGAAGGGAAGCAACCATTTTCATGGTTATTCCAAGGTTTTTGCTTTGGAGAGGAACGATGTGTAAATAAAAACAGTAGTGCAGTCAATGTATTGGGAAATCACACGGGTTAGCACATATCAAAAATGAGAAAATTATACTTTAATGATGAACTTTAATAAATCAACATAAAATGTTCTGCAGAAAAAAAATTAAATCATCTTATGACTCGCTCACATCAGATTCATTGCCAGAGTGAAAACTCTCTGAATCAGCTTACTTCAACAAGTCTTGATTTGCCAGCTATGCAGGGTGTCTTTCTAGGTCCCTCCATGCCTTGAGAAGGTAGTGAAAACACTACAGTACTTGTAGAAAGCTTTCAGCAGTTTCAGAATGAAGTCTCTGTATGGACAATACCATTTAAAAGATGTATCCCGTTTGTGAAAAGACTATGATCCTCCAGGGAGCAGAGGGATTAGGGTGGAAAATGTGCCTTATGGTGAAAAACTGGTTCCATGTCTTGGAGACTAAACGGTTAAAACAGTAGTAGCAGTACCTACAACAAAGGATTAAACTTCCCTAAACTGAGCAGAAAAGGTTTTCATTTTTATCTGTTTAAAAAAATGGAAAAAAAATTCTGATTATACCTGTGCACAATGAGAATACCAGGAAGAGCTTTAAAACCATTAGACTCACTGCGTATTTTATAACACAGACATAATGGCAAAAAACCTGGTGCAACAAGACCCAGTGCTGACAAACTAAAATCATGTCAGACCGCACGCTGCCAAAATGATGTGGAACATGAGCAATGCTATACCGCTTTGTGAAAGCAGAAAAAAAAAAACCTTCCCTGGCAGCACCTGCCCCCTGGCATGGACACGTCTGTTAAGAGATTAGCATGGAAGAGAACATGAATACCTAATAAGATCCTTACAGCCTCACTGTTAAAGTGTCAATTATGCAATTCTCACAAGGCATTTCACTTATAATCTTTACTCTGTCAAAGGGCTCAAAATCATTTTAAAATGCTAAAACAAAATTATGAAACAACTGTTATACTATAAAGATTTCCTTTTATTTTAAAGAGAGAAGAGTGCAGTGTATTTTGAGTATGTATACTTTATAAGTTAACGTTTATTTAAAAGGATCAATTTATGCAAATTCTTTCTTTCAGTTTGAGGTAGATGTTGGAGAGTTCCAAAGATAAGTGCACTTAACCTTTTCCTCCACCCCTGACATTATCCTAATCTAGCCCCTCCTCCTCCCCAGATCCATACCTTCCTTGCGATCATAGCTGCGTCCTCTGCTCTTTGTTTACAATCTGGAATACAGTCATGCCTGCATGCTTCCCTTGGGGATTGTCTGACCAATATCTACCTAGGAAGATGGTTCCATAGCATTCTATAGGAATCTACTGTGCAGACTTAAACGTAAAGTAACCACATCTCTCAATGACTTAGAAAATTAAATGTATGTTCTTTAATAGTGTCCACACTTACTGCACCCTAGAAGCAGAAGTCACACTCCTCCTGTGGGATTTTTTATAGGACTGCGCCTAACAAAGTCTTTAGAGATGAAACACATTGGGCGGAGCAAGGCATCACAATGTCATCCCCCTATGCTTGGAGCAGACGCACACAAGCAGGAAGTGCTGATCGTGCATGGTCCCTGTAAAAGATAGGGCTCAGGTATGTATTTAGGGGGTGCTGCATGCAGAAGGTTTTTAACTTTACTGCATAGATTGCAGTAAGGTAAAAAAAAACATCTTCTGCCTTTACAACCACTTTAAAACAATGTATTTTTTATTTTTTAGCTGGCTGGATGGCAAGTATGCTGGGAAAACTTTTGTTTTGTTTGTACAGAACACATACATTATTACTGTACATTTTGACTGCACGAATAGTCAAGTTCCAAAAAATTCCAAATTAAACTTTAACATTTCAGGCGAATATTTATGCCCAGTTTAAGGACTGAGTCACTCACAGCTCCAAAATAGTTTGGTGTAATTAAAGATATTATTTTCAATAACAGAAAAATCTATGTGACAAATGGCCTCTTGGCATCAGAGTGGAACATGTACTAAACCAATTTATAACTTTCCAAGGGCAGAAAATGCTTTCTTACAACCCCATAATTCATAGGGGCTGAATGCACATAATTAAATACATGCGAGAAAAGAACACATTATAACATAATGGCTCAGAATAAATAGTTACTAATTTTGTCACGCATTTGGAAGTTTGTCTTCATTTTAAACGCACCAAAATTAAGCACGATTCCATGGGACCCCTTCAGAGCAGCTTAAAGAGTCCACAGAATAATCATATTAATATTAAGTCATTTGATAACTCCTAGGAGGTCATCTTTCCTTCCCCTGGGCTATCACTTTCTCGGCTAATAAAACCTTCATACTTCACTAGCAGTCATGTGGTCACTGTTACACAGATGGCCCTGCTTAGTTTGGATCAAAAAAGAATCAAGTCCTTCTGCTCCAGGCACCTCTAGCTTCAGGTTTGGGAAGGTGAACCTGGAAAAGCACAGTGATGAGCGCTTTTAAACGGCTATTCTTGAAGCAAACTGCTATCCTTGAACGGTCCCCAGGTGAGTTCACAGTCCGTCAGGCTGTCGGGGGTCTGAACTGTAGCCAGTAAGACTAAGTAAAAAAAAAAAAAGCCCTGGAGTTGGTAGGCAGTGGAAGCAAAAAACATCCTAGTGTCAGTGGGAATAAAAAAAAATTCCCTAAAATGCCCCATTATCTGTGTCAGCGAGAGTGATACCATTGGGGTCAGTAATATTTAAAAAAAATGCCCAACCACTTCCTCAGCATCAGTATTCAGTGGCACTTACCTTTGTTGATGAAGTCACACCTGGAACCATACAGGCACTGTAAGGCAGGTCATCACTCCAATTGACAGTGCCAAAGATAGACTGCTGAGAGTTGGAACACTACGTTCTAGTGCTCGACCCCGGCTGCTGTTTCCAGTTTGCAATAAGAAGACCCTGCATGAAGGGCCTTTTTCTTGCAGGGACTGGTTTAAAGCAACCAGTGGGCCACAGTTTAGGGACTGCTGGTCTAAAGGCTTCCATGCTGCATCCATACTAGAATACAGAGGCTCTAGGGCGGTGGTCCTCAACCCTGTCCTCAAGTAGCCCCAAGAGGCCATGTTTGCAGGTTTTCCTTTATCTTGCACAGGTGCTTTAAATCAGAGTCAATGGCTTGGTATTTTGGACAACTATTTCATCTAAGAGAAATTCCCAAAACCTGGCCTGTTGGGGTTACTTGAGGACAGGGTTGAGAACCACTGCTCTAGGGCACATTAAACAGAGATGTCAGAATGCAGAGACTCCAGAAGAATATAAGGAAGAGCCCACTTCCCTCCTGGAACAAATTTAAATAGAGTCATCTTTCTTTTATATCCCAATAGCAACCAAACCTCCTAAATTAGTGTTTAGGGATTGAAGATAAAAAATGGAATTGAGATTTTTACAGCATTAAACAGCTGCATTGGTTGTCTTTATTTAACAATGATAGGATATTGGGTATCTGTAAATCGTATGGATAATACATAAACTGGTATCTTGCCACTTGGCTTGTACTAAAAATGGGCTATTTCCAATAACACAGACCTGACAAACTGACAAACCTGACCTGACAAATATATATATAGAGAGAGAGAGCGAGAGCGAGAGCGAGCGAGAGAGAGAGCGGAATAGTAGTGAACCTTCACAATCACTAATAAATGTGTCTCTTCAAGGGTGTCAGCTTCTAGCTTGATCAGCACTTAATAAATCATGCATTATAACTACCTACACAGACAATAATTAATAGTAATTACATGTTTTCTATGCTATATGTAAATAGTATGTTATTCTAAAGTTTAAATGCAGATCATTAAAGTGGAACTAAACTCATCCATCCAACTTTATCATCCTATAGGAGAGCTTACCTCAAACGTGTTCATCCATAGTGCTCAAATCTCCAGAAAAACTAACCTTGAGGATTTCTACGTTTTATCAAAGGCTACAGCAACAGAGCTAATTTAAGGATGTGTGCTATTAAAAATAATAGTCTCATGTTAATCATCTGTATTTGTTACTTATGAAGATGAAACTCTGTAATCAATATTAGCTTTAATCTGTGTAGGTGGTATAATGCAGGTTTAAATAAGTATCTCAAACTTGGAGCTGACACCCTTGAAATCACACATTTATCCTTTCTAACCAAGTGTGAAGGTTCACTACTACCCACCTATTGCATCTGGAACCTACTGGCACAACACCAAACAAGCTAGATCTCCTGCCTTTAGCTTTGATGTGCCACTCCTAATATTACTGGTTTATGCAATTATGAAGCCTTGACTGGTGCCATCATTATGGTGTGAATAGTTGAAAGATGAATAATGAGACAGTTTCATAGGTTTGTAAAGCATACTATATTCTGAATTTGAACTATTGAGTGGTTTCTGTTTGTTTTGTCATGGCTTTCTTGACTGGCAAACAATAATTATCATTTTAAAATAAATGAAAGCCTATGTTGTGAAAGCCTATGTTCTGCCCCCTCTGAAAAATTGTTTATACAGTGGATATAAAAAGTTTACTTCCCCCGGTGGAGGAAAGTAAAAATAAAAAACTAAAATAATATGGTTGCATAAGTGTGCACACCCTTAAACTAATACTTTGTTGAAGCACCTTTTGATTTTATTACAGCACTCAGACTTTTTGGGTATGAGTCTATCAGCATTGCACATCTGGACTTGGCAATATTTGCCCACTCATCTTTGTAAAAACACTCCAAATCTGTCTGATTGAGAGGGCAATCGGATTTAGGTCTGGGCTCTGGCTGGGCCATTATAAAACTTTAAACTTCTTCTGGTAAAGCCATTCCTTTGTTGATTTGGATGCATGGTTTTGGGTCGTTGCCATGCTGTTCGGCTTTTCGGCAGAAGCCTGAAGGTTTTGTGCTAATATTGACTGGTATTTAGAACTGTTCATAATTCCCTCTACCTTGACTAAGGCCCCTGTTTGAGCTGAAGAAAAACAGCCCCAAAGCATGATGCTGCCACCACCATGCTACACTGTGGGTATGGTGTTCTTTTGGTGATGCGCAGTGTTGTTTTTGCGCCAAACATATCATCTGGAATTATGGCCAAAAAGTTCAACCTTGGTTTCATCAGACCATAACACAATTTCCCACATGCTTTTGGGAGACTTCAGATGTGTTTTTGCAAAATGTATTTTGGCTTGCTTGTTTTTCTTCGTAAGAAAAGGCTTCTGTCTTGCCACTCTATCCCCATAGCCCAGACATGTGAAGAATACGGGAGATTGTTGTCACATGTACCACACAGCTAGTACTTGCCAGATATTCCTGCAGCTCCTTTAATGTTGCTGTAGGCCTTTTTGGCAGCCTCCCTGACCAGTTTTCTTTTCATCAATTTTGGAGGGAGATCCAGTTCTTGGTAATGTCACCGTCGTGCCATATTTTCTCCACTTGAGGATGACTGTCTTCACTGTGTTCCATGGTATCTAATGCCTTGGAAAATCTTTTGTACCCTTCTCCTGACTGATACCTTTTAACAATGAGATCCCTCTGATGCTTTGGAAGCTCTCTGCGGACCATGGCTTTTGCTGTAGGATGCAACTAAGATAACGTCAGGAAAGACTTACTAGAACAGCTGAACTTTATTTGGGGTTAATCAGAGGCACTTTAAATGACAGCTCTGCACAAGCCTTAAAAATTGAATGCTTCCTTCTTCTTGCCACCCAAAATTTGCTCTGTGCATAGCCCTGTCGGCATCTTCTTGACTGATATCCTTGGCTCGAAAAATCAAAAACCGGGTGGAAAATTGTTGGCCGAATAGTGCCTGAATCCAGTTGGATGCAGGCATTGGTCAAGTATTTAGACAGTTGATGGTGAATACAAGAGCCATAGTGGGTGATTTAGCCATTCGTGCTGTGTAGTATAGATGGAGGAATCTGTTCCTGCACAGGATAAATAAAAAAAATCTCTGCATGCATGGTCCGCTTTACTAAAGTTCAATGCTGAGCTTCATGTTTTAGTTAAGTTTCAATAGTTCGTTTGGACAGGTGGGCAGATGAGATTACAACCTCTAACTCAGCCAATCAGAAGAAACTTTGTATTCACTCATAGAATGCAAAGTTTATTGTGAATAGCTGAGCATCGCTCACCCACATCTGATTTTGTACCGGGAGCGGGACAGGAAATTCTCATCCTACCGGAACATACCGCTGTATATTATGTGTTGCTGAGGCTACATACAGTGCCTACATTGCTTACAGCTGCTGCATCGGTTAGCAAAGTAAACAGTTTGCTTGGACCAGCCTGGTTCCAACAAACTATTTAACCACTTGACCTCCAGAAGATTTACCCTTCTTCACGACTAGGCCATTTATTGCGATACAGCACTACGTTACTTTAGCTGACATTTGCGTGGCCATGCAATGCTGTACTCAAATAAAATGTATGTAATTTTTTCCCATAAATAGAGCTTTCTTTTGGTGGGATTTGATTACCACTGCGTTTTTTTTGTGTGGTTTTTTTTGCACTATAAACAAAACAAAAAAAAACACACTGACAATTTTGAAAAAAAAAAAATATTTTTTACTTTTATACATAACATAGAACAAAAAATGTAAAAAACCTAATTTCTTTATAAATTTAGGCCAATATGTATTCTGCTACAAGTTTTTGTTAGGTTTAAGCAAACATTATAGCGTCTACAAACTATGCTATATTATTTATATATATATATATATACACACACATATACACACACACACTAGTAATGGAGGCGATTAGCGATCTATAGAGGGACTGAAATAGTGCTGTGGACAATCGGACACCAACTGACACTTTGCGGGAACCAATGACACAAATACAGCGATCAGTACCAAAAATATGCACTGTCACTCTATTAATGACACTGGCTAGGAAAAAGTTAAGCATCTAGGGCGATCAAAGGATTGTGTGCCTAACCAGTGTTTTTGTGTACTGTATGTGCTGCTTTTACTAGGGGAAGAGATGGATTCTATTCCCTGCTTTGCAGAGACACAAAATTCATCCCTTCCCCCTTGTCAGAACAGAGATCTGCCTTGGCTACATAGGCAGGTCTCCATTCTGTGTGTTTTACCGATGATCAGCGGGTGCCAACAGACATCCAATGCCCAGCACCAGCAGATCGGTTTCTGCTGTGATTAATCACATCAGAAGCAGCACGCCCCCTGTAGGCGGAAGTGCAGAATCACGTAAATATACGAGATCCTACACGGGAGGTCTGCCCTGTAGCATTAAATCTACTATTGAACGGTCCAGAAGTGGTTAAACTTCACTAAAACACTGAGATCAGCTGTGAAATCTGTTCTGTTTTATTTTTTCTTTGATTGCTGGTCTGTACAGTTAAAAAGAAGCTGTAAATGTAAAGCAGACAGAACAATTCCTCCAATATAATTTTCTGTCGGTTTTTACAAACAGAATTGCAAAATGAACAAGGTAGATCTTGTACAAAAGGGTGTCATTATTTAGTTATATCTAAGGACATCATGGTGTCTAGATACAGTCCTGCATGTTACCTTTTTTTTTTTTTTTTTGGAGGTATAGAAAATAAATTCATAGATTTTTTTTTTAGCTCTCCATTTTAGAACAACCATTGTGTTCTTTAAAACTGTAGTACTTTAAAAAATTTTTAAACTAATAACCATGTTCCCCACCCAAAAATTAATCTTAAAAGTGTGTATAACACTCTTTGGACTCCTAGACCCCTTTACTATAAGCGCAAATGTGAATCAACAATCCATCCACGTTCAATGTCAGCTGCATCTGTTGCTTTTTCCCCATTGTAGAAAATTCCTAGCTTAATCCTATTTGACTTTATTCATGCAAAGGTCATTGTGAATTCTAGAAATGGAGAAGTGATAGTGGGAGCACCGCTGAATGCTGTTAAAAATGACAACTGTTCCTGTAGAGCGTACAGCTAGTATGCCAGGACTATCTCACAAGTACTTTGTTTACCTTTGCCGGAATCCGGCATTAGGCGGCAATATGCAACATTTCCTCAGATAAAGCAGCTAGTGGAATACAAATACGGACAACAAAAGGCCGATGTGCATTCGGAGTCATAATATGATGATCTGCATACTCAATGACAAATATTTATGGCTGGTATTTAATATGCTCAGTCTCACTGCGTCCATTTAATTAGAGAAGAATCCACTTAGAGAATCAATGTAAAGATACTCCAGTTTACAGTATCAAAGCATGATCTCGACATTGAATGAAGCTGAAGTCAATGACTCATGATTTGATACTTAGCAGATGACTTTCTGCATTTAGCTTATTATTTTTTGGATGTTATTATAAACCATTTGACACAAATCCTGATGTCAGTTAAGGATTGTGCTACTAAAAATGTTTTCTGCCTTGCAGGATATTAATAAATGCATCAATGAAGATGTTAAAAAACTAGATCAGGTTTAACATAAATAGAAAAAAGTTATATTAAAAGAAAAGAACAAGCAAGGGCAAAAGGGCAGAGGAACTGATTTAAAGAGAACCTATTACAGATGTCTTTTTGATCTCTTGCACTGGTAGTAGTGTGGTATTTTTTATCAGTGTTATTTTTTGCTACATTGTTTCAATAAAGCATATATTTTTTCTTAAACCCTGGTGTCTCTATAGAATGTCACTGAGAGGATCTGCTATCAACATTTTTTCTATATGCTGGCATTTTTCTGGAAGCAGCTAGGCTTGCTTGGCTTATAGGAACTGGGACTGCTATTGGGGACGCTACTCTAAGCTACCCTGACCACTTACATAGAAGAGACCATTACCATACATTGGTTTCACTACATTTGGTTGATTTGTGTGATACACAAGATACAATGCCCAGTATATAAATAGTCTAAAATGTGAGAAAGTCTTAAGCTGTGTAGCAAAGCATTGTAGCCATGGCATATGTACACCCGCAACCGCTGACTCTGCTACTACAGGGGGTAGTGGTTGAGGGGTGTTAAAACCATAGCTTAACTGTGAGGCTGAATGATAGCCCCTGTATGCCTGCCAATTGTGACCAATTCTAGTGAATGGGGGTGATTGTGCAGGGTCCAAGGTGTTATAGCAGGTGGTGATACAATGTCTCCTCACTACTTGTCATGGCTCTTCAGAGAGCACGGCACATGTGAACAAATCCTTATGGTGACACTATGACTGCTGTAGTGGTGATCAGGGGCACTGTAACTGGTGTGGCGGTAATGAGGGACAATATGACTGGCATAGCAGTGATTAAGGACACTGGCTGATGACCGTTTTTTTTTTTTTTTAAATCCTGTCACGAGAGCAGTGCAGTGTCATCATAGTGACACTGTACTACTCTTTGAAGGGGGGCGGGGGATCAGGGATTTTTTTTTTCTTACACTGATTGCTTTATTACAGTGCTGATCACTGTATAAGCAATCAGTAAAACTGTTCATTCATGAAACCTTTGTTTACTACTGTGATTGGTCACCGCTATCACATGGTACAGGGCCGCTGTGAATGGCCCTGGTACCATGTGATCACTATGACCAATCATAGAGATCACACAGTAGTAAACAATGGCGTCATGAATGACGGCCTTGTTTACTACTGTAACTGTGATTAGTCACAGTAATCACAGGGCACCAGGGCCATTCACAAAGGCCTGGTAAAATGATCAATGATCCACTGTGTCCATCGGTAACCGATTGCACCGCTTCAAAGAGAGCGAGCACAAGTGGCTGATGCATACTAGTACATCTACACGCATCAATGCTGCTCCCAATCCAGCTGAATATGTACAGTGGCCAGACGGGAGGCGGTTAAAGTAGATGTAAACTCTCTAACAATTTTCATATATAATAAGTTACCTTAGCTATAAGTGCAAACACCATGTTTGCTTTCCTCCAACATTCATCATTAGAATACAAAGAGCCTTCAAATCATCAGAAGTATTTGATGATGATGATCTGTGGCCAGATAGTTAAGGTTTGTTTTCCCTTCAGCCTGTGCTATATGGCACAGATGGATGAATCTCCCACTGTGGACCTATTTTGATAGCTGGCACCAGTGGCTGACAAAGTACGAAAGTACCTCAGCAGCTGCATAAGATCAGATGTAGCCTCTATTCGATCAACGATTTGCTGTCCGGTTTCTTTAATTTTTCATTTGAAGGCTGTCAGATGGGAGATTTCCAACAAGGTCAGCCATGGAAAACAAATTCAGCCAGTTCTTTAAGAAGAAGAAATTCACATATTGTATGGCCAGCTTTAGAGATGGAGGCAGTGTCATCTAAGACACTGGAGTTTGAGAGATAAGTAGAGGGTACTATGCCAATGTAGTAATGGAGTAGTGCGTTTCATCTGCTGCCTGTATCTTTTTCTTTTTCAATAACGTAACCATTGCTTAGGCATCATTCCATCCTATGCATGGTTCAATGGTACACCCAGGAGGTGATAAGTGCTTGTGATGTCAAAATGGTTTATTATCACAGATAGAGATATTCCAATTTGTTAAAGCATCTCAATGTGATCGGGCTGATCGTTCTCAGTGTGAACAGTAAAGGTGTTTTTTGCAAATGTGTTGAGTCACTGCGTTGGGCAAAGAAAGACAGCAGGACCCATTACAGATGACAGGTAGATGTCTCCATCGGCCTTGTGTTCAAGGAGACAAATGCCCATCTATAGTCAGTAACTGAACAAAAAAAAAAAAAAAACATTTTAAAAAGTCTGTATTTACATCTGCATGAATGTTAGCAGCATATGTATTACTGGTTAAGCTGGACTGACCTGTGTACCAGCACAGAGGGAAAGAGGGACAAAGGGATGGAGTGTCTTAAAGAGTAACTCCACTCTCTTGAAAAAAAAAAAAAATTGCAAATAAAAAACAAAAAAAACAAAAACAAATACAGCATATACAATTTCGACACAAGCCACATTGTCATATAATGTTCAATAAATTCAAACTATACAGTGCAATGGGACTTTGAAGGTGGTGAACACTCTCACGGGAAAAAGATATTCACACAAAATTAAGATAAAAATCTATCAATTTATTATAATAATAAAAGTCAAATACCCTCCATAACACAGAACATAAAAGTATTAAAGTGTTACTAAACCCACAATGGTCAAATCAGTCTGTATATGCCAGCATGCTTGATATACTCACTGTGGAACCTAAGGGGTTAATCCTTTACATTGTGTATAAAGGCTGTGTGATCCTGTCTTCTCTGATCCTCCTCTTCTTCCACTGTCTCCAGAATAAATAACCTGATATTTACAGAGCAAGGGGACTGGCTGCACATGCTCAGTTTGGTGTTTATTGTTAGAGTTTTTTTTTCTTGGGAGGGGGCATGTGATCAGCTAAGGGGCAATCAGCACTATCCAGACATGTCCAGACAGAGGATCAGTGCAGTATGAAAATCCTCCTACAAGGTTTACTAGGAACTGAAAGAAGTCACAAGGCTGCTATATACTGCTTATGAGAAAAGGTATTTATAAGTTTATATTTACTAAAATAATTGCATTTCCATGTTCCTTGTACTGTGGGAGACCAGATATAGTGAACACAGGTTATGGGTTTAGGAGCACTTTAAGCTATCCAAATGCAAGGAAAAATACCCTGCTTGCACTCTCACCACCCTATATGCATTTATAACATAAAACCACATTTTACATACAGTGGGTATAGAAAAGAATCACCCCCCCCCCCATAAAATAATCACATTTTGTTGCTTTGCAGCCTGAAATGAAGACATACACAGTCTATGTTTTATCCAGCCGTATTTACTAGTGCAACTTATAACATCCAAGTGAAAGATATAACACCAACATGTCAGAAAATAATTCAAAAACAGAATCACTGAGTTGGAAAAAGGATCACCCGCCCTTATGTCAGTATTTTGTTGAACCACCTTTTGCATTAATTACAGCCTTTAGTCTGTTTGGACATGTCTATGCTAACTTTGCCCTTCTAGACTTTGCAATATTTGCCAAATCTTCTTTGAAGTGCTCAAGTTCAGGTAAATTTGATGGTGACCGTTTGTGAACTGCAGTCTTCAAGTCATTCCGCAGATTTTCAATGGGGTTTAAGTCTGGGCTCTGACTAAGCCATGCAAGGACATTCACATTTTTCTCCTTCAACAACTGTGTGGTCATTTGTGCTGTGTGCTTTGGGTCATTGTCATATTGGAAGGTAAACCTTCTTCCATATGACCACTTTCTGGCAGAGGACAGCAGATTTTCCTGAAGAATTCGATGGTAGTTTGCCCCATCCATTTTTCATCTATCCCGACAACTGCTCCAGTCCCTGCTGCAGAGAAACAACCACATACCAGGATATTACCACCTCCATGCTTTACTGTTGGAATGGTGTTATTTGGATGGTGAGCTGTATTGGATTTCTGCCAGACATATCATTTGGTGTTGAGGCCAAATAATTCAATTTTAGGCTCATCTGACCAGAACACCTTTTTCCATGTGGCCTCAGAATCTCCAAGGTGTGTTTTACGGTGATCAGAAACAAAATCAACAAAATACTGACATAAGGGGGTGATCCTTTTTGTATTTTTTCTGACATGTTGGTGTTATACTGTATCTTTCACTTGTATATTATAAGTTGCACTAGTAAATACAGCTTGATAAAACCAAAATAGTGTCTGTCATATTAGGCTGCAAAGCAACAAAATGTGAACATTTTAGAGGGGGTGATTCTTTTCTATACCCACTGTTTATATAGTGATGTGTGGACGGTCTTAGTGCCAGTTCTCAGTGGATGTGTGTGGAGAATGCATGGTTCGACACCTAATGGAAGGTATTTATGTAAAAATAAAGTAGAAGCTCTAAAACCGACTTGCCTGTGTTATGTCGGGGGGTTGGCTTGTCAGTAGGTAGTTTTGTGTATTTGTTTTCTCGCAATATTCTATTGTATTTTGGGGCTTCCTCTCCTCTGGTCGCAGTTCCCTAGTGAGACTTGAAGCTATGGCAATCCTCCTGTCCTCCGGAGTAATGCCATGCCTGGTTGTGGTCTGGCATGGTGCAACATCTGCCCTTTGCATGGAACTTAAAGGGTAACTACACTTTCATGGGGAAAAAAAGTAGCAAAGAAAGAAAAAATATAGCATATACAATTGTGACACAAGTCATATTGTAATTGAATGTTATGGAAAATTACCTTTACTTTTCAATCTGTATCTCTGTAATTTTCCAAAAATGCAATGCAATATGGCTACCTGGAGGTGTTCTGTACACAGAATGTGTACAGAACGCCCCCCAGAAACATTTCCTGCTTGTGTGATTGGCTCACTGATTTTCCCAGAAGTCTACACTAAAATACAAATGAGATTTCAGACATCCCCTGCAACCAAAATGTCAGTTTTGGTGAGATACACCCTATAGGAAATCATGGCTAAAGGGATGCAGGCCCAGCAGCTTTCCTCAGAGCTTTGCAGGTGCTGCAGCTGGTTGACAATTATGAAACCTCTCCCATTAGATTCACTGTCCCACATGGGCACAGAAAAACACACAGGGATTTCTTTAGAATGGCAAAGGTAGGAATCTGCAACGTTTGTTAAAATCCTTGCAATGTACACAGATCACCCAGAGGGGAATGTTTTTTTTTTCTCAACAAAAGTGGAGTTACTCTTTAAGGTTGTGTTATGGAACGTACGGTACCTTAACAAATTTAAGAGATCTCTGATGTTTAAATTTTTTATTCTGCATAGGCCTCACACACTTTCTTCAAGAAGAAATGCATTTATGTGGAAACAAAATCCTGGCTCTTCATAGACCATGGGTGTGGCAGGCCTTCTATGCTTATGCAAGGGGGATTGCCATCCTGGTAAAAAAAAAAATCTCTGTTGTGCAAGGTTGAACGAGTTATTACAGACCCAGAGGGCAGATACATTATACTTAATCTTGATATTCAGATCGTTGATATTGAAATATTTAAGATCCTAATGGCATGGGATTTAAATAACATTCTGCGAGAAGACCCTGGATACTTCTAATCCTTTGCATATGGCTAACCAAGATGTATTGCATTGGGCTAGTGCCCTAGACCTTACTGAGATCTGGAGGTGGAAAAACCTGAAGCCAGGACGTATTATTGTCTTTCAACCACCCATTTGTCAGGATCTTGAATTGACCTCGTATTCATCTTTGCTACCCACTGTGCGAGCTGTCACTTATCTGTCGGTGGGTCTTTCGGACCACTCCCTCCTTAAGATGTCCCTGGAGGTCATTGGTCGGGGGGACTATCAGAGGAGAGTATATGTGTGCAAACAAGGCTGCTTGGAAGGAATTATCCTTCTAAACTGCACAACTAGAAGAGTTTCAATGGCTTTCACACATTTCCAACTGTGTAATCCTATTCACAACTGGCCCAGGCGAGATGAAACCTTGTCTTGCATTACACCTTTCTGACCTAGTTGGACTTCAAACCCCTTGCAGGCAGACTCTCTAAATCTGGGTACAAGAATTATAGTCTTCTAGCTAGAATAGTGGTGAAGCCACCATTGTTATACTAAAAAAATTCAGTCTGCCGAATTGTTCTGAGCTGACATACTTCAAGTATTTGAAGACTTCTACTGTACTTTATATAGTCAACCCCTGTCGTATTCTATGTTTGACCTTTAGGTTGAATTTTGGATCAAGCTACGGAAGTGAACACAAAGCTAACCCCCTAGGAATCGAAGCAGCCATTCATTCATTCCTTTCCTAGTAATAAAGCCTCAGAACTGCATCACCTCCCTGGTAAATGATACCACATACTCGCACCAAAACCTCAGAGTCTCTATGCCTCGTGCATTGTAGCTGGGAAATGACCTGCTTCCATGTATCATGCCTACAATGTGCTGATACCCAAGCAAGACAAAGACCCGCCTAATTGTTCCTCCTATAGGCCTATATAATTAGGATCTTAAGATAATTGAAAACGTCCTGGCCACCAGACTGATGAAGACTCCCCCCTCAGTAATTAATATTGACCAAACCGACATAAATCTTTGCAGAGTATTTACCCACCTACAATTGCCTTCAGATGATTCTACCACTAGAGTGTAGGACCCACTGAAAATGGGGTACGTTGACACAGTGGTGGGCTTAAGCACGGTATGGACATATGGTGTGACTAAATCCCCATATTTACTTTTTAAGATCAGGTGTTTTTAAGTAGCCTTGCAAGATTTAAAAACAACCTTTTTTTGTGTATGTGTGCGCTATTCTCTGTGGTTCATTTTGTATATTGGTCCTTATATAGCAGCATCAACCTTAGAAATGTATGTTTAGGGTGTGCACCCCCAACTTTTTGTTTGTTCATTACATATTATAGTACTTCATTATCAGTGTCCACCAGTAAGTAGTTATAGGAGGAGTCCATTTATAGTAGGGGTGCAACGGATCAAAAAACTCACGGTTCGGATCGTTCCTCGGATCAGGAGTCACGGATCGGATCATTTTCAGATCAACAAAAAAAAAAAATTAATAGAATTTACAAACACCTGTGAAAATTCCACCACCATATAGTCCCCACTGTAATATCCACAATCTCCCCCACTGTAATATCCAAAATCTCCGTCCCCACTGTAATATCCACGTCATCTCCCCAACTGTAATATCCATATCGTCTTCCCCACTGTAATATCCACATCTCCCCCACTAATATCCACATCTCCCCACATCTCCCCTACGATTGGAGCTTGCTTGCAGTTGAGGAGGCTGATGATGACGTCAGCGCACCGCTCGCCTAGGCCGCCGCCGAATGTACCAAGATGGCCGCCGCTCCAGAGCTAGGCCGAAGCCGCGGCCTTACCTAAGGCCGAGGTGGCGGAGCGATCCGCGGATCACGTGTGTGCCGATCCGAACGCGCTGAACCGTTCGGATCATGGATCGGTGACGATCCGTTGCACCCCTACTTTATAGTGCAGTTTAAGCAGAGAAATCTGCAGCTAGCACACTTCTCCCATGGTTTTGAGAAGTGGAATTTATCTTTCATTCTATGAATAGTGTAGGACCCACTGAAAATAAGGTACTTTGACGCAGTGGTGGCTTAAACACGGTATGGCCATATGGTGTAACTAAATCCTCATATTTACTTATTAAGATCAGGTGTTTAAGTAGCCTTGCAAGATTTTGAAAGCAATTTTTTGTGTATGTGTGCGCTTTTCTCTGTTTAATTTGCTTTGTGCACTGGTGCGCAGTCATGTTGGAATAGGAAGGGCCTATCCCCAAACTGTTCCCACAAAGTTGGGAGCATGAAATTGTCCAAAACGTCTTGGTATACTGACACCTTAAGACAGGGGTCGGCAACCTGCAGCCCGCACCCGGCCTGCCACCTCTAGATGTCTGGCCCGTCAGTGCCCGTGATTAATTCACAGGCATCCGGCCCACAAATATTTTCACCTCTGTCCTCTTCATTGGACAGTGGTGAGATCACAGGGCTGGATGGGGGCGGGAACCGCTGGAGTTAACTTCTTATATTACACAGTAGGTGCGGACGATCCTAGCAACCAATCACCAGCCTGTTAATGTGAAATTTAACCAGCAGTTCCCACCCCCATCCAGCCCTGGGATATTGATCTCTGTTCGCTGTACACCTGTGTAAGGTAGGAGAGTTCTAGCTACACAGTGTTTGTGTGTGGGGGGTGGAGGGTGGCAGAGGACACTATGGGGGGGCAGAGGACACCATGGGGGGAACAGAGGACACTACAGTGGTGGTGGGTGCAGGGGACAGTGGACACTGCTTTGGGGGCACAGGAACCCCATCAGTCCTGGGGACAGGGACCCCCATCTCCCCTGGGGACAGGGACCCCATCAACAGACCATGCTGGCTGGCGTCAGCCACCCTTGGGTGCCAGGATGGGGGAGAGGGCAGTAAAATCCAAATCCTCAGCCACATGCTCCCTCAGGGTGAGCTGGCTTTGTATTAGTGAAGCACCTTTAAAGTGAGGTAAACCTGTACTGTTATTATAACTATGCTAGGATTATTACTATCTTAATTTATTAGCAGGTGAATGCGGCCCTCTATGCATTCACATACATTGAATCCGGCCCTTAAGTGGAAAAAGGTTGCTGACCCCTGCTTTAAGAGTTCCCTTCACTGAAACTAAGGGACCAAGCCGAACCTCTGAAAAACAACCCCACACCATAATCCCCTCTCCACCAAATGATTTGGACCAGTTTACAAAGCAAGGTCCATAAAGACATGGATGAGTGAGTTTGGGGTGGAGGAACTTGACTGGCCTGCACAGAGTCCTGATCCCAACCCGATAGAACACCTTTGGGATGAATTAGAGCGGAGACTGTAAGCCAGGTCTTCTTGTTCAACATCAGTGCCTAACCTCACAAATGTGCTTCTGGAAGAATGGTCAAACATTACCATAGACACACTCCTAAACCTTGTGGACAGCCTTCCCAGAAGAGTTGAAGCTGTTATAGCTGCAAAGGGTGGGCCAACTCAATATTAAACCCTACGGACTAAGACTGGGATGCCATTAAAGTTCATGGGCGTGTAAAGGCAATAAAAAAAAAAAAAATATGTGCTTCAAGATAACTATAGTATTACTAAGTACAAGGTGTCCCAATACTTTTGACAATATAGTGTATGTTCACTGCAGGGATTCCTGTCCTCTTCCTGGATCTGAATTTCCAGCACTGCAGTGGTTAGTGCTTCAGCTCTTCAGGCAAAACAGCAGTACAGACGGTCCAATGGGGACACGCCCCCTCTAATAAGGAAAGTTCATTTATTGATTACACTGCCTGTAACACCATCTGTGAATGGGGAAGAATCTGGCGAGTCACAGGATTCTCTGTTCTGCCTAAAGCCTGAACAGTGTGGTACAGGCTTCAATACAGGTAAGTGATGTGACCAAAGCTGTAGGGTTTATTTTTTTGTCAGCTCTCAACTTTAAACAAGAGCAACTAAATAATGCTTTTAATACCTAATTCACTGTATTTTTTAGATTAATTTTAAAAATATAAAGCAAAAGCTACACTTGGCAATACGCAAAGGTAATACTTAACCTTTGAATAGTTAGAATATTTAATAGTATCTGTCCGTGATGATGAAATACTTTTGTGGACCAGACAAATTACACAGAGTGCAACCTCATAAAATGGGTGGATAAGAGTCCATGCACACCATTTATAACTGCTATGAATATTCAATGAATTCTAGAGGTCATATCAGGATTCTTCATTGAGAGCTTGTGCTTTTCCAGAATTATATAATCTAGTGTGCCTGGATATAAGTGCTCTGGATAATTAGCAACTCTCACACTACCAGTTTCTTGCATTGCATGCTGCAGTCTTTGTGATTTACCGAAGAATACAGAATTTAGGAGGTAGTTATTTGTCTTACCTATACATTGAGGTACAGAGGCATGTTCAGATACCTTGAGTTATTCTGCTGCCTTTGGGAGATTGGACACTGGCAAAAAGGCCTGTAAGACAGCCCTGTGTAATCCTTCCACTTCCAGCATTTCTCTGTTTTGTAGCAAGCAATAGTAATAGTGGAAAATGCAAAAGACACTGATGTTTGGCAGTCAACATTTGGGCCAAAGGGTCCCTAGCATGAGTACCGAAAGGAGATTTATTTTGGATAGTAAGCGGATAATATCCACCAAACCATCAACGCAATAGAGACGGGGCACAGACACGAGTCCTAGATGCTGGAGGCCAAAGAATCCATAGGATAAATCCAGAATCCCGAGACATATCATTGAACCAGACACTTAGGGGTTGATTTACTAAAGCTGGAGAGTGCAAAGTCTGGTGCAGCTCTGCTGGGTAACCAATCAGCTTCTAACTTCAGTGTGTTCAATTAAGCTTTGACAATAAAACCTGGAAGTAGATTGGTTTCTGTGCACAGCTGCACCAGATTTTGCAAGCTCCAGTTTTAGTAAATCAACCCGTTAAAGTCTGGCAGATGGACATGGCCACAATAGCAGGCTGTAGTACAGGGCAAAAAAGAGGGAGATCTAGGTCCTGAGGAGGGCTTCTAGCCCTATCTTAAAACACTGCAATGTCCTCTACAGGGACACTGAAACTAACCTGTGGCAGGGGGAAAATGGTCTAGGACCCCTAGACTGTACACACCAAGACCCCCAGAACGGTTAGTGAGTTGTAAGCTGGCAAAGCCCAAAGAGCAGCTGTACCTATGATCCACCACCTGTATGAAAATGGGGGATTCCCACAAGGGTTACTCAAAGCACTGCAGAAACATAAAGAGCACAGACTCACGTATTGCAGCTCTAGTGGGGGCAGGGTTACTGTAAGATTATGTTGAAGTTCTTACAAGACATCTGTGATCAAACTTGAAAAGTGTCATGGTGCCAAAATGAGTGCGACACAAACTCTAAAGGTGGGCACTATAAAATTTAAAAGTGCCATGGTTGCTGTTGTCAGACAGAAATGACGCTGTAGTGTTAGTATCATAGGCATTGCAGCAACGTTTCTGCCTTTCTGGCTCTAATCAAAGCATGCAAGCACAGCCTAAAGCAAGCAATAAAGACATTTTCTTTCCTGCAACTACGGGAAGGAAAATTGCTTGATTCCACCATCAACACAGCCAGTGTTGATGTGGGAATGCCTCCTGTGATTGTCCAAGCACCCATCTAGGGTTTCTGTTGCACTTTTGGTACATGCAATGGCATCAACGTTTTGGTTGGTGGACCAATGGAGACTAGTGTAAATAATTTGTAGGCGTGTAGTGAGGGCAGCTCTCTGTAAAACAGGTGAGCGCCACAGAGGTCACGGTAGATGTTCAAGCAGAGAGGGGCCAACTAAGCTTAATTTTAACTCTGTTTAAGTCCAGTTAAATTTTATTAGCCAAAATAAGAGTCAAGGGAGTATCCAACACATTTTGGGGGCTCACCAGCTCCCCTTCACCAAGGGATGAAATAGTTAAAAAGACTCTTTATAAATGCTGTGACTGGACTAAGTAGGGTGTTATATGTACTTTATCATTGTTTCCCTATTTTTTTTGTTCAGTCTATTAGTTTATTAGGTTTTTTTTCAGAGACAATATAAAAGAAACCATTACTGTAGTCTTCAAAGTCACATAGTGGTGTACACTATAGAGAATTGTATAGAATGCGTGTAGATACAAATATAGATGTATCAAGATACACATACAGAAATCATATCTGGATAATATAACTTTGTTTATTTAGTAGTAGCATGTTATGTGTTCTCCATATCTTCTGCCTACCTAGAAATCATTGCTCATTGGTAGAGTATCCTCAGTTGTGCTCATAAGTTTATATACTCTAGCAGAATTTATGATTTCTTGGCCATTTTTCAGAGAATATGAATAACACAAAAAATTTCTTTCGCTCATGGTTAGTGTTTGGCTGAAGCCAATTTTTATCAATCAACTGTGTTTACTCTCTTTAAAATCATAATGACAAAAGAAACTAGCCAAATGACCTTGATCAAAGTTTACATACCCTGGTGATTTTGGCCTGATAACATGCACACAAGTTGACACAAAGGGGTTTGAATGGCTATTGAAGGCAACCATCCTCACCTGTGATCTGTTTGCTTGCAATTAGTGTGTGTGTGTGTGTGTGTGTGTGTGTGTGTGTGTGTGTGTGTGTGTGTGTGTGTGTGTGTGTGTGTAAAAAAGGTCAATGAGTTTCTGGATCCCTGATAGACCCTTGCATCTTTCATCCAGTGCTGCACTGATGTTTCTGGATTCTGAGTCATGGGTAAAGCAAAAGAATTGTCAAAGGATCTGCGGAAAAGGTAGTTGAACTGTAAAAAACAGGAAAGAGACATAAAGAGATACCCAAGGAATTGAGAATGCCAATCAGCAGTGTTAAACTCTAATCAAGAAGTGGAAAATGAGAGGTTCTGTTGAAACCAAACCACGGTCAGGTAGACCAACTAAAATTTCAGCCACAACTGCCAGAAAAATTGTTTGGGATGCAAAGAAAAACCCAGAAATAACTTCAGATGTAATACAGGACTCTGACAACATGTGATGTGGTTGTTTCAAGATGCACAATAAGGAGGCAGAAGAAAGCCATTACTACGCAAATGCCACAAAGTATCCCGCTTACAATACACCAAACAGTACAGAGACAAGCCTCAAACCGTCTGGCACATAGTCATGTGGAGTGATGAGACAAAAATTGAGCTTTTTGGCCACAACCATAAACGTTACATTTGGAGAGGAGTCAACAAGGCCTATGATGAAAGGTACACCATTCCTACTGTGAAACGCGAAGGTGGATCGCTGAAGTTTTGGGGATGTGTGAGCTACAAACGCACAGGAAATTTGGTCAAAATTGATGGCAAGATGAATGCAGTACATTATCAAAAAATACTGGAGGAACATTTGCATTCATCAGCCAGGAAGCTGTGCATGGGACATACTTGGACATTCCAACATGACAATGATTCGAAACACAAGGCCAAGTCGACCTGTCATTGGCTACAGCAGAATAAAGTGAAGGTTCTGGAGAGGCCATCTCAGTCTCCTGACCTCAATATCATTGACAGCCAAGAATTTACAGGAACTGGAGGCTTTTTTGCCAAGAGGAATGGGCAGCCTTACCATCTGAGAGGATAAAGAGCCTCATTCACAAATACCACAAAAGACTTCAAGCTGTCATTGATGTTAAAGGGAGCAATACACGGTATTAAGAACTGGGGTATGTAAACTTTTGATCAGGGTCATTTGGCTAGTTTCTGTTGTCACAGTTGATTGATAATAAATGGCTTCAGCCAAACACTAACCATAAGTGAAAGAAAAGTTTTTGTGTTATCATTCATATTCTCTGAAAAATGGCCAAGAAATCATAAATTCTGCCAGGGTATGTAAACCTATGAGTATAAGCACAACTGTACATAGAGATATCTATCTATCTATCTATCTATCTATCTATCTGTATAGTATTCAGACCCCCTTAAATTTTTCACTTTGTTATATTGCAGCCATTTGCTAAAATCTTTTCAGTTCATTTTTTTTTTCCTCATTAATGTACACACAGCACCCCATATTGACAGAAAAACAAAGAATTGTTGACATTTTTGCAGATTTATTAAAAAAGAAAAACGGAAATATCACATGGTCCTAAGTATTCAGACCCTTTGCTGCGACACTCATATATTTAACTCAGGTGCTGTCCATTTCTTGTGATCAACCTTGAGATGGTTCTGCGCCTTCATTTGAGTCCAGCTGTGTTTGATTATACTGATTGGACTTGATTAGGAAAGCCACATACCAGTCTATATAAGACCTTACAGCTCACAGTGCATGTCAGAGCAAATGAGTATCATGAGGTCAAAGGAACTGCCTGAAGAGCTCAGAGACAGAATTGTGGCAAGGCACAGATCTGGCCAAGGTTACAAAAAAATTTCTGCTGAACTTCAGGTTCCTAAGAGCACAGTGGCCGCCATAATTCTTAAATGGAAGATGTTTGGGACGACCAGAACCCATCCTAGTGCTGGCCGTCCGGCCAAACTGAGCTATCGGGGGAGAAGAGTCTTGGTGAGAGAGGTAAAGAAGAACCCAAAGATCACTGTGGCTGAGCTCCAGAGATGCAGTCGGGAGATGGGAGAAAGTTGTAGAAAGTCAACCATCACTGCAGCCCTCCACCAGTCGGAGCTTTATGGCAGAGTGGCCCGACAGGAGCCTCTCCTCAGTGCACGACACATGAAAGCCCGAGTGGAGTTTGCTAAAAAAAACACCTGAAGGACTCCAAGATGGTGAGAAATAAGATTCTTTGGTCTGATGAGACCAAGATAGAACTTTTTGGCCTTAATTCTAAGCGGTATGTGTGGAGAAAACCAGGCACTGCTCATCACCTGTCCAATACAGACCCAACCGTGAAGCATGGTGGTGGCAGCATCATGCTGAGGGGGTGTTTTTCAGATGCAGGGACAGGACGACTGGTTGCAATCAAGGGAAAGATGAATGCGGCCAAGTAGAGGGATATCCTGGACGAAAACCTTCTCCAGAGTGCTCAGGACTTCAGACTGGGCCCAAGGTTTACCTTCCAACAAGACAATGACCCTAAGCACACAGCTAAAATAACGAAGGAGTGGCTTCACAACAACTCTGTGACTGTTCTTGAATGGCCCAGCTAGAGCCCTGACTTAAACCCAATTGAGCATCTTTGGAGAGACCTAAAAATGGCTGTCCACCAATGTTTGCCATCCAACCTGACAGAACTGGAGAGGATCTGCAAGGAGGAATGGCAGAGGATCCCCAAATCCAGGTGTGAAAAACTTGTTGCATCTTTCCCAAAAAGACTCATGGCTGTATTAGATCAAAAGGGTGCTTCTAAATACCGAGCAAAGGGTCTGAATACCTAGAATAGAATGTGATATTTCAGTTTTTCTTTTTTAATAAATCTGCAAAAATGTCAACAATTCTGTGTTTTTCTGTCAATATGGGGTGCTGTGTGTACATTAATGAGGAAAAAAATGAACTTAAATGATTTTAGCAAATGGCTGCAATATAACAGAGAGTGAAAAATGTAAGGGGGTCTGAATACTTTCCGTCCCCACTGTGTGTGTATATATGTATGTATATATATATATATATATATATATATATATATATATATATATATATATATGTATGTATATATATATATATATATATATATATATATATATATATATATATATATATATATATATATATTACCATACCCATCAGAAGGTGAGAAAGCTGAGAAAATAGTTAGGGGTAGACAACTTAAAAGAAGGTTGAGTAGAGGTCTGGGTCAGGTAGGGGAAAGAAGGAGAGGGTTGGAAACCTAACCACACCACGAATGGCACAATGAGAAATTATATTTATAAAGGTCTCATCTCAGAATTCCAGGCAGTAGAAAAATATAGTCCAAAAGGCCGAGGTAGCTGCGTGTGTTGATCTAGCCTGTCATATTCTGCTGCCAACAGATATTCTAGGTCGGTTCCCTATTTTTTTCATATTGGTTCCCACATCTCGAATAATGACATATTAGTACACCTCCCAGTTATTTAACAAAAACATAAAACAAAGTAAAGAATAATCATCTTATCTTTTGTATCCACTGTGATTAACAAATGAAATCAATTATAAACGAACATGAGTTTAACATTCAGCTGATAACTAGAGGAAGCCAGGAACAGACCTTTATGGGTATGGAGTGAACTGTGTTAGGGATCTTTGGAGAGCTCACAAACAGCGCTAGACAGAAAAATAAATATTTCCAGACTAACAAGTGATTTTACATATAATTATACACTGTTCACAGGCATAGGAACACCTAATAACTCTGTTCATTAGAGAATTACTGGAATCAGAACAAAATAGCTATGTAAGCATCCGATCGTAAGGTGCACTTATAAAGCCATAACTTATGTTTAACATGACAGGCATGAATATACATAGGAACCTAAGTGGTGCAAAAACACGCATACCTGATAGTCTCATGTTTACTTTATACTTGAATCATAGACTGATTACCCTGCAGGCATTTCTCATCTGCTTTTATTTTCACTTCTCTCCACTGTGGTGCAATAATCCGGTGTGTTCTAGCCATGTAAGACATTGTAAATGAATACCGCGTATATCTTTGTTGCAGCAATAAATCTTCACACTGGGGTTGCGCACAGAATGACGAGCTGCTAATTACCCCTAAACATTTGGCAGTGTTTACAAACAAGGCAGAGCATCAGACTTTATTGGATAGACATTTGCAAACAACCTCAGCTGTCTTTCACCTAATTGTCTGAGTAGGAGTTTAGAGTACGCTCCTCTCCTATGCTAATCATTTATTATCACTGTCATTATTTTGAGACGTGAAAAATCATTGTACCAAAATGCAAAATATAAAAGTGAAAGTAAGGGGGATTAAATAACCTGGTGGAAACTAAAAGAGTGGATTTTTAGGTGGGGTTTAGTAGGATTTTGACATACCAAGAGCTCATAAATAAGTTATAAGTGCACAGCGATTGCACATACCTATAGTCAAGGTAAAAGGTATCTGCCAACAGGAGCCAAACCCATCCTGCAGGCAAAAGGAAGGAAATAAACTTAATACTGTTGCTATTCTTAAGGACACACAGACACAAGTTGTACCAAAACACTGCAGCCAGAACAATTTACATGACCACTGTTGTCCAAACTGGATATTATAGAGGCAAAGCCTAACCACATTTATAGGACCCTGATTTAGACACAAATCCACAAGGTTCCATTGCAGCAGGCGTAGTCTGTAAAAACTATGTTCCCATTTGTCTACAGCCTGCAATTATTTTGATGGTAAACAGACTGCCACGGACACGGGACGCAGGTTCCAGCATCACAGATCATGCAAGCTTCCACAGCACCACAAATAGAACCTTCTATGTTGGGATACATGACAAGTATTAGAACTATATTAAATAAAAATTATAGCGGCCAGGATAAAACCTGTAACAATAAGGTCCTTGTTTGGATATGGGCGCGTCCATTGCTTGTCTAAAACAATTGTCCTTTATACATAAAATTATGTGACTAGTAATACATTAGCCAACGCAACACTCCCTTTCCCTGCCCCACACGCTTCTTCCTCTCCTTTTCTCTTCGGCTCAATAGAGACAGGAGGAGGCAAGCAGCAGTTCTAAAGCCTCTCTTACCTGCCGCACATTGCACATCCATGCGTGGATCCCAACAGAGTAGGTTTTTTATTCCTTTTTATTATTAACATTTATATTTCAGTATAGCTCTGTTTGTCTCAAGTATAAATTTAAAGTTTAAATTCACTTAAGCTGGCTATACATTAATCATTTTTTTTGCGTTCAAGCAGAGGGTTGAAAAAAAAAAAAAAGACTTGATTCCCCCATCCACATATTCAAACGTGGACAGAGAATCACTCCCGCTGTGATATTGTGTTTTGATGATGGGGAGCTCTTTCCCACTGTCAGAACACATTGATCAGTAATGCTGTCTATAGCCGGTGGCACTGACGATTGGGGGAAAAACCCGACAGCCTGGTTGTACAGAAGAAGATTAGTTTCTGTACAACCAGCCTGAAGATACATGGACCAAAATTCTCCTGGTCCCTGCTAAACCAACTGAATTTCAATCTATGTATGGCTGCCTTACTGTTTTCCTGAACCTTATTAAAGCTGGATTCCAGGTATGTTTATGTTTGCATACTTACAACAATCCAGCTTGGACCTAAGTAAGTATGTTCTGTATGTGCCATACCTGGCCAGTCCTGCCCGTGCCCGCTGGAAATCACTGTAGTAAACACGGCTAATACAGTAATTGCCGCTGGTTTCCGGGTTCTTTGCCTAAGGGCTGCCTTGCTGCTTAGTGAGATACAGTAGGATTTCCGCTTTGCTTGAAAGCAATTCAGAAAACATGTTGCATTTTTTCAAGGAATGCAAACATTTATTTCACTGGACACGGTGGAGATCAGGACATCACTGCCTAGTGCCACTGCCTTGCGTCTCCACCTCATCCAGTCAAAGAACCTTTTGCATTCATTGAGAAAAATGCAAAATGTTCTTGGTCCAAACTGAACCAATGTAACTATGCAAATTTAGCCATACCTGGAATTCAGCTTTAAAGAAGAGGTCCGCCCAAAAAAAAAAAAAAAATTAAAAACCAGCAGCTACACATACTGCAGCTGCTGGCTTTTAATAATAGGACACTTACCTGTCCTGGAGTCCAGCGATGTCGGCACCGCAGCTGACGTTTCCATCAGCTGTCGGGTGCTGCCGTCGCCATTGCGGGTAAGGGTACCAGGCAGTGTAGCCATTTGGCTTCACGCCGAGAACCTTACTGCGCATGCGGGAGGCTCCGCTCCTCTCTCCTACTGGCCCAGCGACAGGGGAAGGAGGAGCGAGCCCCAGCTGTGACGTCAATAGCCGCGGCTGAGGCTCCCGGAAGTGAGAAAGGATACCTGTCAAAGACAAATATCCTGTCCCCCCCTTGAAAGGTGCCAATTGTGGCACCGGAGGGGGGGAGGAATCAGATGAACGTAAGTTTCACTTTTGGGTGGAACTCCGCTTTAAGGGTGTGAATAAGTTTCAGGAGAGCAGTCTTTCCTATTTCAATGTTTGTATTGATTTTCAAAGTGGGATATCGAAACTGTTGCCCAGACAGGGGCTACATAATGACAATAGCATTATATGCCAGATACAAGCCAAACAGGGTGAGGGCAGTCTAAAGCACGACAGAAATCTTACAGAGTCCTGCTATCCACATAAGGGTGTCCTCATATGAAGATATCCAGAGACATAGGCTCTTGATTGCTAGTACAAGCAAGGGATAAAAGGGAGAGACAAAAGGATTCCAGGAACAGAAACAGGAGACGATAGGAAGGGCACCATTTTCAATATGAAGTGAAGACCAAGAACTTTGGGACCTGAAACTAGCAGAAGAAAAGTTCAGAACAAACTATAGAAAGTATTTTTTACTGAAAGAATAATTGATACTTTTAACAGACTTCCCACAGAGGTAATGAGTCAGTCAACTGGCAAACGGATCTATACTCAGAAAAAAAGGTTAAAAAAAGAAAAAAGAACAAAAAGAAATAAAAAGGGGCAGACGTGATGGACCACTTGGTCTTTTTCTGCCATCATTCTTCCTATTTTCTATGAGCTCAGCGGTAGTTTGGAGAATAGGGTGACAATGCTGTGGATAACGCCACATACACCTTACTGTTTTCTAAAAGTGGTTCTAAAGGCAGGAGGCATTCTACGCATTAAGATAAAAAACCTTCTGTGTGCAGCAGCCTCCCTCAGGCCCCCTAATACTTACCTGAGCCCCATCTCGATCCAGCGATGTTGCATGAGAGCCTCAGCTGTCCGTAACTCTCCCTCCTCATTGGCAGAGACAGTAGCGGGTGCCATGGGCTCCCACTGCTGTCAAAGTCAGTGAGCCAATGACGAGAGAGAGGGTGCAGGGCCAAGCTGCAGCTATGTGTCTTAATGGACACACAGAGCAATGGCTCGGGTGCCCCCATAGCAAGCTGCTTGCTTTGGGGGCACTTGGCAAGAGGGGGGTGCCAGGAGCGCCGGCGAGGGACTCGAGAAGAGGAGGATCCAGGCTGCTCTATGCAAAACCACTGCACAGAGCAGGTAAGTATAACATGTATATTATTTTTAAACAAAAACAAAACAAGGCTTTAATATCACTTTAATGTAAGGAGCAAATCTACAGCTCTTTTACTGGCAGGATTTAGTGATGTTTTTTACAGTCTTAACAGTCTTAATTACAGTCTTAATTTGGTATCACACATTTTGTGCTGACAGCTATTCTATTTTTATTTACCCAAACGCTGAGAATTTTTGGTTTTGTATTTATTTTACAGTAAGCCGTGCTTTCAATTTGTACATACATTTAGCTTGAGTTTTACAATCAAAACTTTTAATACTTGATAAAATAGTCCCAGGGATTAAACATAGCAGCAACAGCCTGCCTTTGAGGTTAACTTTATTTGACTGAAACCTTAGACTAAGCTGTCCAATAAGAGAGGAGCCATTACTATAAATTCCTATCTTGAGTAATTGCAGCTTCAGCTATTGAGCTCTGTGCACAACACACTGTCACAAATGTAAAAAAAATCGTACTGCATGTCTGACAGCAATCTAAAACTTAAAAGCACACCTGACAGAGACTAAAAAAGGAATCCAGTATTCCCAAAGCTTGCTTTTTTTTTAGTAAGTCACTTTTACAATGCTTTTCACAAACCACAAAAGGCTTCTGTTAATGGGGAGGGGCAGCTATAGCTGCTCTTTATCTCATGCCTGACCAAGGCATGTCCTGCGCGGCTCTGAAATGTTGCACTCTCCTGTTTGTGTTTTGAGCTTCCTTAAATAAAAAAACATTTGGACTTTGTCTGAACATACGTAGCATGTGTAAGGTAAACCAGATTACCAGCACCAGAAAACCAGTACGGGCTTATGCTCATATCTGTGCGCGTGTGCATTGCTCACATGTTAATACTTCTAGGCAAAGAGGTAATAGATGTACTATTCTAGTTCATCATGCTTGCATTCACGCGCGCATATGAATTGGTGTGCATACTTGGCGCCCTGTGGCCTATTTAAACTAGTCTTTCACCTTGAGTAGTTGCGGAATGGTCTTCAGCTTGTACCTGTAATCCTGAGATTCAGAAACATTTCACCTGCTTATCAGTGTATGACCCGGCTTTCTCCTGGACTTTGCCTTTGCTCCTGCATAACACTGTTTATTTGATCTCTCCGACTTCAGCCTGTTTACTGGACTCGTCTTTGCCTGATACCAACCTTGGCCTGCTTCCCCTGGACTTGTTCTGCCTGCTGACTGTGTCCCTTGTAGCCCGGTTGCCTCTGGCGGCTGACTGCATACCGGCTCTGCTACCATCTCCTGCTCTGGTTCCGAGCTGCTTCAGTATCCTCTTCTTAGGACTGCGATCCCCAGCTTCATCCACCTAAAGAACGGGCTTCGCCAGCCAGCTACTCCAGCACCCTTGTCACTCGGTGCACTCCCTGTTCTCCACCTTCAGGAGTGTTGGGCAGGTGGTGCAAGAGAGGCCTCCACAACATTCCATATTTCACAGGTAAATGATAGCATGCTGGCAAATATCTACACTATACTACACATGTGTAGATGCCATTGCATTATGTAAAACTATTAGTTTAGTTTTTACATTTTTAGAATGGGGTGCCTTGAGATTGTGAAGAATTTGAAAGGGTGCCTTGACTGAAATAGGTTAAGAAATACTGCATTAGGATGTACTGCAAGTCAGTTGGCAAGGTTTATTGCAGCAAAACAGTTAAAACCCAGCTTTAAAGAAAGCACAAGGTGAATTTACTGAAGGGCAGAGGTAAAAATCATATTAAGCAAAAGGAAGCTATAAAAATGAATGTCCCCGGAGTTGTGTTTTCACTAAAAACATTGAAATACACCTAGGAGGGATGATTCTTTGTGCACGCTAAAACAAATGTTTCATCTAATCTTAATCAGGTTCACACAGGTGTTTATCCTCAAAGGCCAAAGGGGCCATCTACTGGTGCATTGAAAAACAGAAAGTCATTTGTTTACCCAAAGACATAAAAAATAATTCAAGTCTGATGAAATTAGAATGTACGTGTAATGCTCTTGATTGTAAACATGAAAAAGAAAAAATTATGTCATTAAGAACCCATTGACACATATTGAAAAAGCAGAATTGTTTTTTTAAATAGAGGAGCTATATAGAGATCATCTGATATAATTTAGTAACCCCTTTACATATTTTCTTCAATGCCAGATGAGCTTATTTGCAGACCATAGTCATACCCTCTTAAAAAAAATGTGTGTTCGAATCCACCCCAGCTAATACTTCTTAATGATCTTCGTAGAGAAGTTGTGTTGGGAAGTATTTGGGGAATTTTTAAGGTACCACAGGTGAGGACCCTTTTTTTTTTTTCATTCTCGTTTCAGACCAAGTCAGGTGTGATGCCTTGAAGAGGAGTTGGCGCACATACATCCTTCATATTTTGTGAATATTAAAAGGCATAGCAATTCCATAGAAAATACTTTTCTTTTTCACTAATTTTTAATGCAATTTGCTATTTTTAATTGCATTCGGATTTTAATGCAATATTAAACCCCAAAGCATTTATTATATTGCAGCTTGCCATTTCTTAGATGTGGTTGCTGCATTCATTTTTTTTAAAGACTTTTTTTCATTTTCATCTGCTAAGTCTGTTATTTTTCAACAGAAAAAAACTCTCTTGCAGTTGTAGCAGTTAGAGGGATGAGACAAACCATTTAACACTGACAGGGGTGCTTACATGGATCAGCTTTTAATTTATGCAAAACCTTTATCCTAAAAGGACCAAAATTATGGCTGTAACTACTTACAAAAGTGTGAGCTGGAGCTTGGCTTCAATTTGTCATTGTATCTAAATCTGATAGTACATCTAACACTCCCCTCTTCCCTGGGAATGACAATACTGCTGTCCAATGGTGCCCCTGTGCTCCTTCATTCAGAGTGGGGGCACTCTAATATAGGAGGTATGTAACTGGCTAGATCACCAAGTGAAAGAGGGAAAAAAAACCTAAAAAATAAACATGATGCAACCACCACGTGAAAACATTGGTAAGTTGCATAATACTACATTTTTGGTTTTGGGTTAAATACCACTTTAACCACTTGACCTTTCGGAAAGGTTTACCCCCCTTCATGACCAGGCCATTTTTTGTCATATGGCACTACATTACTTTAACTGACAGTTGCCCGGTCATGCGACGCTGTACCCAAATACATTTTTTTGTCCTTTTTTTTCCCACAAATAGAGCTCTCTTTTGGTGGTATTTTATCACCTCTGCGGTTTTTATTTTTCGCACTATAAACTAAAACAATATTTTTCAATATTTTTTACTTTCTGCTATAAAACAAACCCAATAAAAAAAATGTAAAAAAATCTAATTTCTTCATCAATTTAGGCCAATATGTACAGTTGTGCTCATAAGTTTACATACCCTGGCAGAATTTATTATTTCTTGGCCATTTTTCAGAGAATATGAATGATAACACAAAAACTTTTCTTTCACTCATGGTTAGTGTTTCACTGAAGCCATTTATTATCAATCAAGAGTGTTTAATTCTTTTTAAATCATAATGGCAACAGAAACTACCCAAATGACCCTGATCAAAAGTTTACATACCCCAGTTCTTAATACCGTGTATTGCCCCCTTTAACATCAATGACAGCTTGAAGTCTTTTGTGGCATTTGTGGATGAGGCTCTTTATCTTCTCAGATGGTAAAGCTGCCCATTCCTTTTGGAAAAAAGTCTCCAGTTCCTGTAAATTCTTGGGCTGTCTTGCATGAACTGCTCGTTTGAGATCTCCCCAGAGTGACTCAATGATATTGAGGTCAGTAGACTGAGATGGCCTCTCCAGAACCTTCACTTTATTCTGCTGTAGCCAATGACAGGTCGACTTGGCCTTGTGTTTTGGATCATTGTCATGTTGGAATGTCCAAGTACGTCCCATGAGCAGCTTTCTGGCTGATGAATGCAAATGTTCCTCCAGTATTTTTTGATAACATACTGCATTCATCTTGCCATCAATTGTGACCAAATTTCCTGTGCCTTTGTAGCTCACACATCCCCAAAACATCAGTGATCCACCTCCGTACCTTTTCATCATAGGCCTTGTCGTCTCCTCTCCAAATGTAGCATTTATGGTTGTGGCCAAAAAGCTCAATTTTGGCCTAATCACTGCAAATGACTGTGTCAGAAGGTTTGAGGCCTGTCTCTGTGCTGTTTGGCGTATTGTAAGCGGGATACTTTGTGGCATTTGCGTAGTAATGGCTTTCTTCTGGTGACTCGACCATGCAGCCCATGTTTCTTCAAGTGCCTTTTTATTGTGCATCTTGAAACAGCCATACCACATGTTTTCAGAGAGTCCTGTATTTCACCTGAAGTTATTTGTGGGTTTTTCTTTGCATCTCAAACTATTATACTGGCAGTTGTGGCTGAAATTTCAGTTGTTCTACCTGACCGTGGTTTGGTTTCAACAGAACCGCTCATTTTTCACTTATTGATTAGAGTTTGAACACTGCTGATTTTCATTCTCAATTCCTTGGATATCTTTTTATATCTCTTTCCTGTTTTATACAGTTCAACCACCTTTTCCTGCAGATCCTTTGACAATTATTTTGCTTTCCCCATGACTCAGAATCCAGAAACGTCAGTGCAGCACTGGATGAAAGATGCAAGGGTCTGTCAGGAGTCCAGAAACGCATTGACCTTTTATACACACACACTAATTACTAGCAAACAGATCACAGGTGAGGATGGTTACCTTTTAATAGCCATTCAAACCCCTTTGTGTCAACTTGTGTGCATGTTATCAGGCCAAAATCACCAGGGTATGTAAACTTTTGAACTTGTGTGGAGAAATGATGGAGAATAAAATCTCCTAAGGGTCTGGTCATTTGAAAGGAAATGTTAATATCAAACTAAACCTATCAACTGTTTCCCAAATTAGTTTATGCCATGACTGATAACTGTCATGGTTGCTTGTGCTCTCAACTCAACTGTTAAGTCATCAAATGGCTGGTGTCATAACTGTATAGGATAGGAGGGTTTACTTCCAGCTTAAAGCAGTACTAGAGGCAGAAATACCTTTGCTCTCTAACTGGTGCCAACATCTTTTGTGTGCCGATCTTCGGCAATATTTATTGACTGATGTGAAACAACATCATTCCTGCGTATGCAGAAGTGACTTATTCCGACATGCTGGCACCATGCCAGAAATGTAAAGTTAACTGCATGTTTCTGGTCCCAAGCACCACTCTGCAGCACACCGAGTTTAAAAGTGTATTTCAAGCTAAATATGTTGTAGCTTTGGATAGAATGGGGAAAATGTAGAATTCCTGTTGGATTTTTACCTCTATGTTACAGAGATTTATTCTTTGCCCTGCTGTTTCACCAAACAGGAAGTGAGTGAAAATCTACAAAAGGGATAAAAGGCAGCAAAAAAAATAAAATAAAAAAATGACAGAAAGAAAAGCTAAGAAAAGCATGTTTATTGCTGTCTATTGTGTAGCTATTGAATGGTTACTCTCATTTCCTGTCTGGTAAAATGTTGTTAAAAGAAAGAGGAAACCAGTCCATCAGAGCCCTGGAAGGCTCTGTCTCTTCCCCAAGTCTATCCAATACTAATGCTGGCCATACACTATACGAAAAATCGGCTGAAATACGGTCATTTGGCCAGTTCATTCGTTTTTCGGCCAGTTTATGGGCACAAAATCGGTAATCGTTAGGACGTTTGTGAGCTGAAAAAACTAAGGACAAGTTTGGAAATTTTCTGCCGAATGAACGATAAATTGAAAGGTTAACGTGTTTCCCGTCCGAACTGTTTGCACTAGGTATATGTAAAAAAACAACAAAAAATTGATTCATTTATGTCCACTCAACGATTTATCGGTCATTACATGATGGCACTATCGTTCGCTCTCGCGGTCGAATGTTCTCTTTCGAAAATGGGTTCGGGCCGATTTTTCGTATAGTGTATGGCCAGCATTGGGAAAATAAATTGACTTATACACTCCATCTGCTCCAGTTTCATAAGTCTGCTTGCTAATAGCGGTGTTTGTTTCTTTCACAAGAACTTTATTGTTATAAGAACAAGCAATGGTCAACATAACAACCAGCATACATCACACAAGGAATAGGAATGAGCTCAACTGGGTTCAGACATGAGTCCTAGCCTGAACTATCCCGCCAGCAGTCAAAGTAGCAGTCAAATCATTGGTGACTGAGCCATTCCCCACCCCACCCGCATGTATACCTGTGGCTGCAAGGCGGGGAATTCCTGGGCCAATGATGATTGGCTGTCCGCTTTGACAGTTTCCTAGCAGGATAGCTTAGGTGAGTTCACAATCGTGTCCGACCATGCCTTAGCTCATCCCTAATTAGCAATAGGGCAGGAGCATGTAAGATATATCAAAATAGTACAATCAAGAAGACTATAAGCATACAACCTAAAGCATTCAAAAGAGGCCATTTTATATTGTCTCAAGTCCTGATAATCTAGGGAAGATAAAGAAAATAAAAATAATTTAAGGGAGTAGATGACAGAACCCTTATGTAATTGGTATAGCTGCAAAAAAAGGTAATTGTTTAGGCAACCTTTCTAGCATTATGTTGATGTAAAGACCATTTAAAAGACCAAAGGAAAAAAGCCAGACAGAGGTAATGATAGTGGGGAAAAAAAGAAATGGGGGGGGGGGGTAAAGGGAAATGGGTGGCATAGAAGCCAGGGGTAGGTAGGGAGTGCCCTGCACAATTACTGTCCGCCAAAGGCTAGGAGCGGGTCCTGGAGGCCATTTGACAAGATGTATGCAAACCAAGGGGTCCAGATTTTTACAACACCCAGTGAGAGATTGTCAACAAAGAGATGATGAATAATATGTGAGTTTGTCTTACCTTTGGAGAAGAAGAGAAGTCCTTCCCTAGGGGAACAGAAAGGGGAACACTAACTGACTCTTCCTTCTTTGGTACAGGTGCAGGTGGAGCTGGGGCTTTCCTTTTCATTTTCTTCTCCATCTCAGAATCCATCACAGCTCTGCTCCGGCTTACATCCGGACTATCTTTTGGCTCATAAAATGGGTTTGACCTGCATTAACAGTAAAACATTTTTTTATCCTCTGCAGAGGAACAGTGGTGTAAAGGACTTCTTTACAAAAGCATAGCATTCCCAGGAGCATTAAATTCACCATAGGAAAAGCAGATACAAATTACACGTTTCTTTTGCAACTGCTCTTTACTTTTAATTTTCCACTTTTTATTTGAACGCTTATATGCAAATACATGTATAACAGATACGGTATATCAACCAACAACATAGCAGTCCTTTAAGTTGTAGCAGTAACATATGCAGTTAACTTTTTTTTTTTTTTACCTTTTTACTTTTGGGCCATATTGTTGAAAAATTAGATACATATACCAACAGACAAATTTGCTGGTGCTTTTACAGCCTATTGAAACAATATTCCATTTCTCCGAAAAAGTGATGAAATTAAAATTGCCCATTAAAACAATAAACCAGTGTTCGGCGCCTACTCCAAAATCACACAAATTTAACAAAAACTGTAGCTTCCCCTTTAAAGCGGGGTTCCACTCAAATTTTTAACTTAATCTTACCCCCTTCAGTTAATTGCATAGATGTTCAAATGCCGCACGAAATTTTTTTTATCGCTGTAATTACCTTTATATTCTACTTTATTGTGGCACTTCCTAACTCTCCTCCCATGGGAGTAGGCGTGTTTATTGCCTTTCCCCAGCGCCGCACTGTCTCCTGGGAGCTTAGTGTCAGGCTTCCCAAGATTCAGTGCGGAAACAATGATCATGCGCGTGAACAAGCTGTGAATGAACAGCATTCACCGCATCCTGGAAATCAATGCTTGTGGGCTTCACATAGGTAATTTATCAAAGTCTCTGCGCTTAGGACATATGGTAGAAAAAAGGGGGGGGGAGGGGGGAGGGAGAGGGGGAGGGGGGAGAGGGGGGAGGGAGAGAGGTGTGATAGGGGAGAAAAGTGAAAAAAGTGAGGTATGCTGCCTCCCCAGGTTAAGTCCCCATAAAAGGACTAACATGTACAGGAAATAATATTTGGGGATGTGGCGCTCCCTACTAAAGGTACGTGTACAGTGGTAAACAAATAAATATCTGTGAGACTCTAAATTTATACCATATATAAATAGTGCAATCCCTTATGCAGTGCATACACCTCAATTGCACTAATGGTGTCAATAAAGTACCACTAGGTATTAAATAATGTGATAAACCATTGTGTATATATAATAAAAACTGTTATAACGGTGCACGCACATAAATACAGTGATAAAAATGATGCTCCAACCCTGCATCCACATATATGATTAACCGTGCAATCCAATATCAAATGAGTCCAAAAAATCCAAAAAAAAAGAAAATAGAAAAGAAAAATTATGTGATTGACGTCAAGTTGTGAAAGTTCCTAATCAGTAAATGAATCCCAGTGGCACAAGCAGAAAAAACAGTTCCAATGGCTTTGTGACTTTGGTGCCCACAGAGGTATTCCGTGACTTCTGTGCTCCCCTTTTGGCTCCCCACTCACCAGCTTCCACTACCCCTGCAGGGGTGACAGGCACTGTTAGATCCCAAGGCCGTCCTCTATTCGGTATCCCGTGGTTGCTGAGATAGAAAGCCTCTGTCACAGGGGTTCCAGACTCCCACCTAACCCGTGTCCAGGATAGGGGATCACCAACGAGAAGCCCTCTTAGTAAATATGTTGGACTGTCTACTTGACAGTAGACAGTCCAACATATTTACTAAGAGGGCTTCTCGTTGGTGATCCCCTATCCTGGACACGGGTTAGGTGGGAGTCTGGAACCCCTGTGACAGAGGCTTTCTATCTCAGCAACCACGGGATACCGAATAGAGGACGGCCTTGGGATCTAACAGTGCCTGTCACCCCTGCAGGGGTAGTGGAAGCTGGTGAGTGGGGAGCCAAAAGGGGAGCACAGAAGTCACGGAATACCTCTGTGGGCACCAAAGTCACAAAGCCATTGGAACTGTTTTTTCTGCTTGTGCCACTGGGATTCATTTACTGATTAGGAACTTTCACAACTTGACGTCAATCACATAATTTTTCTTTTCTATTTTCTTTTTTTTTGGATTTTTTGGACTCATTTGATATTGGATTGCACGGTTAATCATATATGTGGATGCAGGGTTGGAGCATCATTTTTATCACTGTATTTATGTGCGTGCACCGTTATAACAGTTTTTATTATATATACACAATGGTTTATCACATTATTTAATACCTAGTGGTACTTTATTGACACCATTAGTGCAATTGAGGTGTATGCACTGCATAAGGGATTGCACTATTTATATATGGTATAAATTTAGAGTCTCACAGATATTTATTTGTTTACCACTGTACACGTACCTTTAGTAGGGAGCGCCACATCCCCAAATATTATTTCTTGTGGGCTTCACATGCCCACAAGCAAGATGGAAACAGCCAGCATCACATTTTTTAAGTTATTCTTCAGTACGAAAACAGAGGCGGAAATATTACACCCAAACTGAGTATTATTTTGGGATTAGCAAAGTGTCTCAATGACCTAAAAAATAAAAAAAAAAATAAAAAGATTGTTTTCTCTTACAACATATACATAGTGAAGGTATTAAGCTTGGTTCTAAATAATGATAGAAGGGAGATGTGACAGTACAGTAATAAAAGTAATGTAATATAAATAGTAATAAAAATATAAGTAATTCTATAGTCCAATATTCCCAACACCAAAGTCAATTTTCCAACACAATTTTCAAAAATCCTTCACCGCTTCACTTCCGGGTCCTGTGTGACATCACGTCTGGGCCGGGGATCTGAAAACGAGGTTTGGAATGCACGCCGGCTCTATGCTGGTAACGGCGGTTACATCTCATCCTTCACACTGTATATGCTGTGCTGGCTTTCAGGCACCCATAAATGTGAGTGTAACCAACTTATTTTAAACTGCCAACCAATTTTAAATAAAATTACTGCACCATGATACTTTATATCTATCTCCCGTTTGGTCATCATACATAGGAGTGATATCAAAATTAGAGGAATCTTTGTAGCACACCCCAGGAGGAATCTTGGCTTTTGAGAACAAAAAAAGGGCATTTTGTCCAACCTGTAAAAAGGGGTTAAACATCTCTGGTGAGTACACATCCATATTTTGAGCACAAACGGTGAAGGGTTTTTTGAAAATTGTGTTGGAAGATTGACTTTGGTGTTGGGAATTTATGACACTGGACTATGTAAATACTTAGATTTTTATTACAATACATTACTTTTATTACTGTATTGTCACATGTCACTTTTATCATTATTTATAACCAAGCCCCATACCTTCCCTATGTAAAAATTGTCCATTGCATACCTTCATGCCTTTAGTATGACAGAGTGAAGCAGATTCAAATCCCCTTGTGGGTGCTCTTTCTTTCCTGTCGCAGCAAGTCTGAGCTCAAGGATGGTGCGATGTAGGAGATAGTGGACCACACATGTGCAAGGTTTTAAGAGCTCGCTACTGTGATGGCGATGGTGAGCAGTAACAGCTGGAAACATCTAATCCAGGGGTCACAAACTGGTGGCCCTCCAGCTGTTGCGAAACTACAAGTGCCATGAGGCATCGCAAGCTGGGTGCAATCTATTTATAGAAACAGCTGGTGCAATCTATGTAAAGAACACGCTGGATGCAATCTATTTCTAGAACAGGCAGGTGCAATCTATTTATAGAACAAGCTAGGGTGCAGTCTATCTACAGAACATACTGGGTGCAATATATTTATAGCGGTGTAATCTATTTATAGAAAAAGCAGATGCAAACTATTTATATAAAAAGCTGGGTGCAATCTATTAATAGAGATGGGATCATCCTGTCCTGCCTTATTGCCAGGATGCTGCTATGAAATTCCTAATCAATTTAAATGCCCTTGTATGTGCCGTCTCTTCCCTGTCGCAGTAGCTCTGAGGTCAGCAATGTTGAGACAAAGGAGATAGCGCACCACAAATGGGCAGAGGTTTGAGAGCTTGCTCCTGAGATGAGGATGAGCAGTAATGGCTGGGACCATCTTAGCAACATCCTAGCAACAAGGACCTTGTTGCTAGGATGCTGCTAAAACACTTCCAATTAATTCAAACCCCCTTGCATGCACTCACTCTCTCCCCCTTTCCGCTGTAGGTCTAAGCTTACTGGTGCGGAGATGGAAGATATAGTGGACCAAACATGTGGGTGTTTGAGGGTTTTGCTCCTGTGATGACTGGTGAGAGCAGTAATGGCTGGGAGTGTCTTTGCAATGTCCTACAAACAAGGCAGGACAGGATGATGCCATCTCTGGGAGTTTTTTAATCAGCCTTTTGGATGTATATAAAAAGTCTACACCAAGCAAGGGTATTAAGCAACTTTAGTCAAAGCTGCAGTTTGATTTTAACGAGATACTCCCCTTGCCTACATAGGAAGTTTTTTGGTAAAGGAAAACGAACCACTTAAGGTATATTAACTGATCGCACCATGCATTGCTTTCTGAGCGACAGTGAACATAAGACAACCCAATTGGACTTCCCTGCTGTAAGAAAAACATTAAAAAGCCACACTGGAATTTGCAAATATGCATTTTGACAAGCCATAATGCTTCTAGGTAAGTAAAGTAAAATCAGATTTTCATAAAATATTGAATAAACAATTGTGGATACCATAAATTTTTCATTTTCCAGTTATTTCAGAGAAAATTATGGGTTCCAAATTTGTCCACAGTGTGTGTGTGTGTGTATATATATATATCTATATGTGTATATATATATATATATATATATATATATATATATATATATATATATATATATATATATATATATATATATATATATATATATATATAGACATAGATATCTATATATACACACATACATATACACACACACTTCAAAGAATCAGTGACTGTATTGTATTGCAGCATCTTGATGAGTCTTCAGCTTACAATGACAATTTCTGCCATGAAAAAATCATTATGCAACAGTCTTCAGGGATTTACTCAATGCAGAACAACGTCATTCTGGGTTATGGGCTCTGGGTTATGGCACATTTTCTGCTTTTTAGAATGTGGTAATCCTAATTTGGGCACAAGGTGGCACTGTGTGCCTGATGTCATTTGACTTAACAGAGAGAGAGACAAAGCAAGAACTATTTATAGGTAAACTGATGATTAGAAAAAAAAAAAAATCAATAAATCACCAATTCACCATAAAGAGAAGCTGAAAGGACATAACAGTAAAAGCTCACTACTGTAGCTGTGACACAGGAGGAAAATATAAATACAATGGTGTGTTTTTAACCCTTTTCTGAGCTGAAAAATAAAAAAACAAAGCTGGGTTAAATTTAAAAGAATGGGCCCAATTCAGGAAAGGAAATTGCATGCAATATTTGGGTCACATGACACATTTTCCCAAATATTGCATGCGATACTAGAAATGTCAATTCACTATCCCTTTATGCGGTATTTACTTGAAAGCAAAAAAGCTCAGTAAATGTTGCATAAAACAGCCTTAAAGTCAATTTATTAAAGTAAATAAATAAATAAATACATGTGTTAAATAAGTAGCGGTCCAGTCATGTAATATTTAAGGAACTTATGAAGTTTCAGCTGCTTGTTAAGGAGCCGGCACCTGCCATGTCCTTAACAACCAGTGACTCTGCCGTCAGTGGGATTCATTTTGGGTCTGGTATGGATTTTGAGGGGGACCCCACGCCAAAAATTCATAAATGGGAAAAAAAATCCATATCAGATCCTTATCTAAACATGTAGGTAAGCAACCCACCACCAGAACTGAACCATAGCAGCATGCCCCGTTCAATGATGTCACAAGTGGGTGGGGGACACCCAGTGATGTCACCGGGTGACCCCCCCACCCCTTAGTTTATTTAGTGGCGGGTGGAAAGCAGATGGCATTCATTGTGACTGACACTGGATTTACTTTAGGGCATTTTTTTTTTTTACTAAGGACATTTTAAAAACTGGTTCTGGGTTTCTATTCTCTGGCCATTTTATTTGGGACTGAGTACCCTTGCTCAATCACATGAGGGGCGGATGGGATCTGGGGGGCCTCCTTGATAAAAGGGGCTTTTTAGATACCAATAAGTCACCCATGGCACTACCCCCTCCACATGTTTAGGTCATGTGGCCTGGTATGGTTTGGGGACGCTCAATCCCCCTTTCCTGGCCTGCATGCTCGTATAAGGGTCTGGTACAGATTTTGGAGGGGACCTCAGGCCAACTTTAAAAAAAACAAAACACAGACCCGTAGGGGGGGGGGGTGTAATCACGCTGTTTTTTTGTTTTTTTTTAAGGATATTGTTTAATTCCGGATCTTTTTTTCTTTATATCCTGCTGTCAGCCAGAAATCCAGATGAGCAGATTGTTGTTAAGGATGCAGCAGGTGCCTGCTGCCTAAAGCGGAACTATGTTTTCCTTGGATCCAGCGATGTGACGTCCAAGAGAAGAGCTCCCTGCCGGCAACTGACATCTTCGGGTGGCTGGTTTCCCAGTCTCCATTGCTGGCCACATTAATTGGCCGACCGGGGGGCTGTCATTCCAGTGTATGCGTGCGCAGCTCACTGTACAGAGGTGGACAGGCAGGTAAGCATTTTTCTTCTGCATTAAAAATCCTGTCTGTTCACATTTCATTTTTTCTATAGCTATAGTTACACTTTAACAACCAGCTATTCATGGTTGCTGAGGATGCAAGCAGGAGCTGGCTCCTTAACAACCAGCTTTTCCCTGGTTGTTAATGGCGCCAGAGGATGCCAGCGTTAAAATAAAGCAAGTTTTCACTAGTACAGTGGGCTTTTCAAGTCCCTATCGTCAATGGAGCTTTTTTAGTGACATGAGTTGAGTCTTGGTGCAGTTAACATCTGGGTGTTATAGGAAGGAACCTGTTACAAGGATGGAATAGCATTCAAAACAACTTTGGTTGAGGTAACCAACTAAACACTTGTTATTCTTATGCCAAATGCTCCAAGTTCACAGGATGAGTTTGACCCCTTGTCTACCAGAGCAATTTATTCATTTTTTGCACACATGTAATCTGCATTTTTTGCTAGAAATTAGTGTACAAATGCTGGTAATTGCAATTGTTTATATTGCATGATATTTGTGCAGTTATTGACCAAACACACATTTTCAGGAAAAAATTCACTAAAATAAAAAATATAGCAAACAAAATAATATACCCAATTCTTTGGGTAAAAATATAAGACATTGATTGGGTTGGGTCAAGTAAATAGATACCAAGCATGTCAAGTGTTAAAATGGCACACGTCTGTGGAAACTAACCTCAATTTATTTTTTTTTAAAAGCTTTTACAGGTTTATCAGCTGAGAGTTGGCTGTGAACTATAACCCTAAAATGATTGCTCTCATTCTGACATTCGCAACAATACCTTACACGTTTGGAGCTATTACCCCAATGGGACAACCCCCCCTACTCTATTCAAAATTTTAAAACAAGTTTTGACTTTACTTGTACTTTAACATCTGAGATTCCTTCTAATGCATTTAGAAAAAATACAGCCCATCGCCTCCAACTTCAGCATGTAGAGAAATCCTCGTAGGAAATGCTGCCAAGTGATAGTTATTTATTCTAGAAAAAATAGACTATTTAAAAGGGGGTTCCGGCCGCTATTTGTTTTTTTAAAAGTCAGCAGCTACAAACTCTCCTGCTCTGCTGCTCCACGCTCACTGGAAAGCTGAGCTGTGGAGGGGCGGGGAGTGGCTGTCTTAGCCTCTCAGCGAGAGGCTGAGACAGTCATCAGTCTAGGCACCTGGAGGATCCAGACTTCCGAAGACGGGATGACACGATGCCTGGACTGAACTTGGTGACGTTAGCAGAGAGCAATTTTCAGACCGCTGTCTGCTGAAAACGGGTCACAGGAGTGCAAAACGAATTGCACTCCTGTGACCCTTAGGAGAAGCCCAGCCAAACGAGCCCAAGCTGGACTTCTCCTTTAAATAAGTAAGAGATGCATGTGATACAAAGACTTAAATACACAGCACAGCAGAGCTGTAGAGAAAGCACAAGTACACGCACAAAGATAGGAGTCATAGCACAGAAGAAAGAGATACTAAGCAGGACGAAGCCACAGTATGCTCGGCCAGAGACAGAGAATTTTTAGTTAACAGAATGCAGACAGTGCAAGGCACAAAATTGCAGAAAACACAGTGAAGTACTAAGATAGAAGAGATCACAGAGGTACACAGCACAAGAAGGTGGTACCAAGGTGGAGCCAAAGGCAAAAAATTAATGCAAAAGAAGGCATCAGTAGATGTAAGCCACAGGGTTGTATAGAGCAGTTTCTCAACCTTTTACGGTGATGTACCCCTGCAGATCTGAAAAAAATTCCCCCGTCTCGAAAAAGTAATTTGTTAATGTTTGGGTGTCATAGTTTCTCTGTGTGTGTAATATCAGTATGTGTTGTGATGATTTCTGTGTGTGTTTGTGTGCAAAATCATCAAATGCAGCCTCACCAGTGTCCTTCAATGCAGCCTGATCATTGCCCATTAATGCAGCCTGATCGTTGCCCATCAATGCAGCCTGATCGTTGCCCATCAATGCAGCCTGATCGTTGCCCATCAATGCAGCCTGATCGTTGCCCATCAATGCAGCCTGATCGTTGCCCATCAATGCAGCCTGATCGTTGCCCATCAATGCAGCCTGATCATTGCCCATCAATGCAGCCTGATCATTGCCCATCAATGCAGCCTGATCATTGCCCATCAATGCAGCCTGATCATTGCCCATCAATGCAGCCTGATCATTGCCCATCAATGCAGCCTGATCATTGCCCATCAATGCAGCCTGATCATTGCCCATCAATGCAGCCTGATCATTTGACCAGTTGATAACCTCCCATGGCTTCCAATACCACCTCTATGCCGATGACACACAGATCTATCTCTCCACTCCTCAACTCACCCCCTCTATCTCCTCACGGATCTCGAACTTGCAGAATGACATATCGGTATGGATGTCACACCACAAAATGGAAAAACACTGGAGAGGAAAAAGGGGATTTGCTGCTCACCCCTTGGAAACTGAAAACAAAAGAGAGGTTCCCCCAGAGTGGGGTTTTTAGGCAGCACAAAAAAAGGAAGTCAGATTTGATATCAAAATTGAAACAAATTTATTGAAGTGTACCATAAAAGTTGAAACAATGAACTCCAGTGGGGGGTACTTGAGATAAAACTACATATTATATAGGCTGAACATATATTGGCACATATTCACAACAACACTGGGTAGCATGAATATTTAGACCTGACGCGTTTCAACCCCTGTACTTGGGGTCTTCTTCAGAGGATTAGTCTGCTGAAAAATATACATAAGTAAAATTGATACATGTAAATGAATTGCATTGATATAATGATAGTTACATTCACCATATGGTGCATAGATACAATATAATTACCCAATAATGTATGTTCAGCAGAGAAAGGAGCAAGGCCTCCCACGTCCCCCTTTTGAGGTAATTAATCTAATTTAATCTTTCACTTTTGCGCAATTCCCCCCCCCCCCCCCAATCTCCCATTTTCCCTCTTCCCACCCCCCTCCCCCATCCCATTTTCCCATGCATCCCTCCCTCTGTTTCCCCCCCCCCCGTCCCCGTTTCCTCCCTCCCCCCCCCTCTTTCCTTCCCCCCTTCCCTTCCCTCCCTCTTCATCCCCCTTTTCCCACCCTCTTTTTCCCCCTCTATACCTGTCCCATTCTTAGCACTTCTGGTCTAATTTTTATTTCATCACATTTTTACACTCAGTTATTGTTATTCATCACCCATTTTTCACCTTTCCATTTTACTTTAGCTCATTACATTCTCACTTGGATCACTGTCACATTGAGCACAAACTGAGGGGCTGCCTATACCTTATACTGCCTATGAAGAGTACTATGTATATTTATACAACTTATACACCCTTATGTCTGTGCCCTGGGTAAGTGCTGGAGGCAGTTGTCCCCCGGCGCCCCCTCTTGGACACATGACTAACATTACTCAAATGACTAGACCTACTATGAGATATTCTTTGGTTATTATCACAGGTGTACTTCTTTGTGCTCCCCGGTTGGCTGCCAGTCTGGTGGGTGGTGCCCAAGAGTGTGACCTCTCGCAAGCTACGTCGCTGTTCTCACTACCCCGGTCCGAACCGCGTTGGCGGTAGGGGCGCCCGATGCTCTCCCTTTGGGGAAGACGGGAGGAAAGTCTTTTTAAGGGATCTCCACGTGGGAGGCCTTGCTCCTTTCTCTGCTGAACATACATTATTGGGTAATTATATTGTATTTATGCACCATATGGTGAATGTAACTATCATTATATCAATGCAATTCATTTACATGTATCAATTTTACTTATGTATATTTTTCAGCAGACTAATCCTCTGAAGAAGACCCCAAGTACAGGGGTTGAAACGCGTCAGGTCTAAATATTCATGCTACCCAGTGTTGTTGTGAATATGTGTCTGCCAATATATGTTCAGCCTATATAATATGTAGTTTTATCTCAAGTACCCCCCACTGGAGTTCATTGTTTCAACTTTTATGGTACACTTCAATAAATTTGTTTCAATTTTGATATCAAATCTGACTTCCTTTTTTTGTGCTGCCTAAAAACCCCACTCTGGGGGAACCTCTCTTTTGTTTTCGGATGTCACACCACTTCCTCAAACTTAATCTTTCTAAAACTGAGCTTGTTATATTTCCTCCTTCACGGTCCCCCTCCTGTGACTTCACCATTAATATCAACAGCACAACCATTGGTGGTCCCTCCACACATACCAGGGTCCTGGGTGTAATCCTCGACTCTGACCTCTCCTTCAGCCCCCATATCCAATCACTAGCTAAAGCTTGCCGCCTTAACCTCCACAACATCTCCAGAATTCGACCCTTCCTGACTAATGACACCACAAAGCAACTTATTCACTCCTTGATTATTTCCTGCCTCGACTACTGCAACTCTCTCCTTAATGGCCTACCCTTAAGCAGGCTATCCCCCTTCAGTCTATTATGAATGCTGCTGCTAGACTAATACACCGCGCTAATCGATCCGTGACTGCTGCTCCTCTCTGCCAATCCCTTCACTGGCTTCCCCTACAGCACCGTGTAAAATTCAAAATGCTAACCATAACATACAAGGCCATTGACAACATCGCCCCCATCTACATCACCAACCTCATCTGCAGATATCGCCCAAATCGCCCCTCCGCTCCTCCCAGGATCTCCTGCTCTCTAGCTCCCTTGTTACCTCCTCCCATGCTCGCCTTCAGGACTTCTCCAGAGCCTCTCCCATCCTCTGGAATTCCCTGCCCCAGTATGTCCGAGCAGCAACCTGATCAGTGCCCATCACTGCAGCCTCGCCAGTGTCCATCACTGCAGCCTCGCCAGTGTCCATCACTGCAGCCTCGCCAGTGTCCATCACTGCAGCCTGATCAGTGCCCATCAACGCAGCCTCACCAGTGCCCATCAATGCAGCCTCACCAGTGCCCATCAATGCAGCCTCACCAGTGCCCATCAACGCAGCCTCACCAGTGCCCATCAATGCAGCATCACCAGTGTTCCACAATGCAGCCTCACCAGTGCCCATCAACGCAGCCTCACCAGTGCCCATCAACGCAGCCTCACCAGTGCCCATCAACGCAGCCTCACCAGTGCCCATCAACGGAGCCTCACCAGTGCCCATCAACGCAGCCTCACCAGTGCCCATCAACGCAGCCTGAACGAATTGCACTCCTCAATGCAGCCTCACCAGTGCCCATCAACGCAGCCTCACCAGTGCCCATCAATACAGCCTGAACGAATTGCACTCCTCAATGCAGCCTCACCAGTGCCCATCAACGCAGCCTCACCAGTGCCCATCAAGGCAGCCTCACCAGTGCCCATCAACGCAGCCTCACCAGTGTCTATTAATGCAGACTCACCAGTGTCCATCAATGCAGCCTAATCGGTGCCCAACTGCAGCCTTCCGATTGCCCACCAATGCAGCCTCATCAATGTCCATCAATGCAGCCTCTCCATTGCCCATCAATATAGCCTGATCAGTGCCCAACGGCAGCCTCCCCATTGCCCACCAATGTAATTACAAAGTAATTTGTTATTGTTAGGGTGTCATAGTTTCTGTGTGTGTGTAATATCAGTATGTGTTGTGATGATTTCAGTGTGTGTTTGTGATGTTTTTGTTTGTGTGAAAAATCATCAAATGCAGCCTCACCAGTGTCCTTCAATGCAGCCTGATCATTGCCCATCAATGCAGTCTGGTCAGTGCCCATCAATGCAGCCTGGTCAGTGCCCATCAATGCAGCCTCACCATTGCCCATCACTACAACCTGATCAGTGCCCATCACTGCAGCCTGATCAGTGCCCATCACTGCAGCCTCACCAGTGTCCATCACTGCAGCCTCACCATTGTCAAGTTGTAAAGCGCTACGTAAACTGTTGGCGCTATATAAATACTGTATAATAAAATAATAATAATCACTGCAGTCTCATCAGTGTCCATCACTGCAGTCTCACCAGTGTCCATCACTGCAGCCTCACCAGTGTCCATCACTGCAGCCTCACCAGTGTCCATCACTGCAGCCTCACCAGTGTCCATCACTGCAGCCTCACCAGTGTCCATCACTGCAGCCTCACCAGTGTAGTGTCCATCAATGCAGTCTCACCAGTGTCCGTCAATGCAGCCTGATCAGTGCCCAACTGCCGCCTCCCGAGTGCCCACCAAAGCCTGAACGAATTGCACTCCTCAATGCAGCCTCACCAGTGTCCATCAATGCAGCCTCACCAGTGTTCATCAATGCAGCCTGATCAGTGCCCAACTGCAGCCTCCCGATTGCTCACCAATGCAGCCTCATCAGTGTCCATCAATGCAGCCTCACCAGTGTCCATCAATGCAGCCTCACCAGTGTCCATCAATGCAGGTCTGGGATTAAAAGTAAAATTTCTGTCTTTGCAGATGACACTGAGAATTGCAGTGCAATAACGTGCTGACAGGGTGTCTGCAATTTACAAGCCAAACTCAATGCACTGTCTTATTGGGCAACTAAGTGGCAAATGAGGGAACTCAGAGGGAACTGAATCTATTCCCTCTTGAGAAGAGGAGATTAAGGGGTATATGATCAACAAGTACAAATACATAAGTGGTCCATATAGTGAATTTGGTGTGGAGTTATTCACAGAGGACAAGGGGGTACACTTTACGTCTAGAGGAAAAAAGATTTCTTCTCTAAATACGGAAAGGTTTCTTCACAGCAAGAGCTGTGAAAATGTGGAATAGACTTCCTCCAGAGGTGGCTCTGGCAAGCTCAGTAAATTGCTTTAAAAGAGAAGTATAGTTTTGTTTTGTTTTTTCCCCCTTTTATACTTACCTAAATGGATGCAGCATGGAACCGATGCTGCATCTGTCCCCCCGGCATCTCTACACTGAGAACTGAGTCACCGAACACCACTGATGGCTCGGTTCTCACAGATCCCCCAGAGGAGAGCTGCTGATTGGCAATTGTGCTCATTGGAGCGCTGAGCTGGGGGGGGGATCGGCCGTCTCAGTCTCTCAGCGGCTCGCTGAGTGGCTGAGACGGGCATCAGTCCAGACTTAATTGTCATGATGACGTGGTGCCTGGACTGATTCCAGTGACGTCAGCAGTGAGCAGACTTCAGACCGCTCTCTGCTGAAAACGGGTCACAGGAGTGCAAAGCGAATTGCACTCCTGTGACCCATAGGAGAAGTCCAGCCAAACAAGCTCAGACTGGACTTCTCCTTTAAAAAAGGCCTGGATTATTTCCTAAATGTACATGATATAACTGGATACTAACATATATAGGTAAAGTTGATCCAGGGAAAATCTGATTGCCTCTCAGGGTATCAGAAAGGAAAATCACGCATGAATAATAAATAATGATAGGCTAGTGGTGATCAGTCCACTGGTGGCAGTCTCCAGATCCTATGGAGAAGACGAGCGGACTGCTGCTGGCTGACGCGTTTCAAAGGTAGCACCTTCTTCAGGCTCTGAAGGTGCTACCTTCAAAACGCGTCAGCCAACAGCAGTCCGCACGTCTTCTCCATAGGATCTGGAGACTGCCACCAGTGGACTGATCACCACTAGCCTATCATTATTTATTATTCAAGCGTGATTTTGATCCACCCTTGTGAGTAGTAGTTTTCATGTGTTCTTTTATAATAAACTTTTTTTTAAGGCTAATGCACAAGGCCGGTGCGCCCTCTAGCAAATCAACCTCCCTGATTTTTTTTTATATAGTCTTCCTTTCAGCCTTAGTGTATTTGAAAGCTTTTTTTTACCTTGCTGCTTGTTTGTTAAGTATAGACATTACAGATATCACAGTCACAATATACGTATCTATTGTACTTGTGCACTTGAGCCAGCTAGCCCAAGCACAGGTCAAGGTATGTTTCATTAACCGATATTGTACGTTGGCCTTAAACTAAAGCAAAGTACAGTCATTTGTCTTGGTTTAGATCAGCCCTGTTTTGAACAACCTATGGGAACCAACCAAAAGCAATAGACGTCTCTAATAAGGGCGTGTGTAGAGCAGTGTGCATCTTTTAAGGACATTAATTCTACTCAGCCAATGCTTCTCCCTATCCAGTGAAGTGCAAGACGTTGCTATTGATCACAGAAATATGAGGAGATTGCAGTTGTCCAGGTGATGAACACACACATACTAAGTTACCAGTGATTGACAAAGCTTTTAAAGGTATTATCACTTCATTGCTCCTCACAAACAGTGACACTTGAGAAACAAAAGACAGGTCAAGTGTCAAAAAGGAAACTGGCGAAACAAAATGGAAGAGCACGGTTCAGAGGAAAAATACAAGAAACAAGAGCAACATTTTGTGTGGAAAGAAACACAGCTGTCAATTTGCCGAACGTTTAGGAGTCATCTTTACACAGGCAGTGTGACATGAAGATAAAGATGAGGGTGATAACTGAACAAGATGGAAGAAGAAAGAAACATTGTTTGCTTTTGTTCTGCTGGCTCTAGAGAATACAATATACTGAGCAAAGTTGTTAGTAGACGGTCTGTGGAAGAACAAACACAAGGCAAGAAACAAGAAATGTACAACAGGGATGGGAGAACGGTTCGGCCCGAGCATAAGTTCGGGCAGAACTTTGGTTGTTCGGATGTTCTGCTGAACACTGAACAATATGCGGTGTTCGGGGCAAATTCGAAAGCCGCCGGAACACCGTTAAAGTCTATGGGACAGTAACATGAAAAATCAAAAGTAATCATTTTAAAGGATTATATGCAAGTTATTGTCATAAAAAGTGTTTGGGGACCCGAGTCCTGCCTCAGGAGATATGTATCAATGCAAAAAAAAAAGTTTTAAAAAACTGCCTTTTTTTTCAGGAGCAGCGATTTTAATAATGCTTAAAGTGAAACAATAAAAGTGAAATATTCCTTTAAATTTCGTACCTGGGGGGTGTGTATAGTATGCCTGTAAAGTGGCGCATTTTTCCCATGTTTAGAACAGTCCCTGCACAAAATTACATTTCTAAAGGAAAAAAAGTCATTTAAAAGTACTCGCGGCTATAATGAATTGTCGGTCCCGGCAATACAGATAAAAGTCATTGAAAAAAATGGCATGGGATCCCCCCAGTCCATTACCAGGCCCTTTGGGTCTGGTATCGATTTAAAGGGGAACCCCGCGCCAAAATAAAAAAAAAAATGGCGTGGGGTTCCCCCAAAAATCCATACCAGACCCTAATCCGAGCACGCAACCTGGCAGGCCGCAGGAAAAGAGGGGGGGACGAGAGAGCGCCCCCTCCTGAACCGTACCAGGCCACATGCCCTCGACATGGGGAGGGTGCTTTGGGGTAGCCCCCCAAAGCACCTTGTCCCCATGTTGATGGAGACAAGGGCTTAATCCCCACAACCCTTGCCTGATGGTTGTGGGGGTCCGGTATGTAAACGGGTGGCCCCGCCCCCTCTGACGCCCCGGGAAAGTCATGGTGAAGTCCCCGTACGTCAGAGGGGGGCGGGGTCACCCGGGAACATCACCGTGTGGCCCCGCCCTCAGTTACAAGAGAACTGTCAAAGCGAAGACGCATTATACAGCGGGTGCCTCCCATGGAGGCGGGTCGGTCGCAGCTTTGTTTTTGTTTTGTTTTTCGGTCTGTCGGCGGAGCGAGAGAAGATGAATGGACTTCATGGGACATTTTTATTTTTTTTATTTTTTAATAAAGGACTTGTCCCAACCTGTGTCTTGTCTTTTGTACCATTTTGACACTTTTTTGTGAAATGGTAGGGGTATATTTGTACCCATTACCATTTCATACAGGGGGGGGAGGCCGGGATCTCGGGGTCCCCTTGTTAAAGAGGGCTTCCAGATTCCGATAAGCCCCCCGCCCGCAGACCCCCACAATCACCGTGCAAGGGTTGTGGGGATGAGGCCCTTGTCGAGCTACCCCAAAGCACCCTCCCCATGTTAACGGCATGTGGCCTGGTACGGTTCAGGGGGGGGCGCTCTCTCGCCCCCCCTTTTCCTTCTTTTCCTGCGGCCTGCCAGGTTGCCTGCTCGGATAAGGGTCTGGTATAGATTTTTGGGGGGCCCCCACGCCATGTTTTAAAAAAAATTTGGGGCGGGGTTTCCCTTAATATCTATACCAGACCTGAAGTGCCTAGTATGGAATTTGGGGGGACCCCCACGCAATTTTTTTTCTTAAATTTTGGTTTGGGGTTCCCCTTAATATTCATACCAGACCCAAAGGGCCTGGTAATGGACTGGGGGGATCCCATGCCGTTTTTTTCAATGACTTATATATTAGGCCTACACGTTCTATTCTGTCTTAACCTCCACTAAAATATGGTCAAAGTCTAGGATTGTAGATTAAGGCTGTAAATAAGGCGCAAGGTGAACAATTGGATCTGAACAATTTGGCTTGATGTGATTTGAAACACACAGGATGCCTCAATGCAAATCTTTGACAAACAGTCATGACAACAGTACAACACGTTATAAGGGAAACTATTGTATACAATAAGAAAATCAAAAACGTGTAGCGCTGTCAAACCATGCCCTTAATGATTAAAGAGCAAAAAAAAAATAATCTAATAAAAGCGATAAAGATGAAAATGTGAAAAAATTAATTTTTTTTCATTTTTTTCCGATTAAAACAGCAATACGTTCGGTTATATGTTGCCGAAATGGAGTGCAGTGGATCCCTTGGAACATGGCTGCCACGATAGTAGTCTTGGACTACGAAAACATGGCGGTGCGGATCACGCTGGTTTTGAATACTAGCAGCACTGCTCCCTAGTGTTCGGAAAAAAACAGAAATTTTCTCTAAACATAAGGAAGTGATGTGAGCACCACTGACCGTTACTGCCTCACAGAAGTACTATTGGACGAAACGTACGTCAGGCTGGCACGGAACAGAGGTGCTGTCCGAACACTCGTGGAGGGTGCTGGACAAACTAATGTTTCCATTTTTAGCCCAATTTTATCGTTTTTGTTGTAAGTACAACTTTTAATAAACTCCTGTGTGCTTTTAAAAGAATGTTGCGCAATGAGGACTCTGAAGTTTCCTTGCCTGATGATAACTGTGGGGTATACATCTGCAGAATCCAATTAAGCAGGCTGGGTAGTAGATGCGGCTGAGCCCACTGTGAGGGGTGAAAGCTCACTAATGCGCATATAGACCCTGGAGGGTCTAAAAATCTGGTAAGCAGATACATTTACCCTATCTATCCTGTGGGGAGCACTGGGTGTCTTCACAAATTGAGCATTTGATCAGCACATGTTTTGAGTTCTCTTTATGGATGTGGAATTGGGACACTTGGACTATTAACAATTTTTCTTTTTTTCACGCTTTCATCTTCATTGCATTTATTAGATTCTTTATTTTTGAACTTTAATCATTAAAGGCATGGTTTGACAGCCCTACGCGTTTTGATTAAAATTTTTTTATTATGAAGTGTACATTGATGTGAGAGCTGCTGTCAGTCACGGATCATCCGTGCCGCTTATATAATTGTAATCTACTTTTTATGCACTTAGCGCAATATCACTTGTTTACTGTATACAATTTATCTGAAACACACACTGTAGATTGTCACTGTACGGCTTATCTGGACATCATGAAAATATGAATATACTGTTTATTTATTTTTAAAAACCCTTTAATCTAGTTATGAATGAACTAAATCAATTTTAAAATGCAAATTTTCCAGTCAATTTTTATATAAGCATAATTTCTATACAGCAAATTTACAGATGGAGGGCAGCAATCTAAACTAATCAGGAATCCACTGTTTTGGACAATACTGTGAATCCAACAATGTAAACATATCTACAGAAGCAAACAGCACAATGCTGCTGTTACTCTCTTTACTGTCCAATCAACAGGCCCGGGAAGAAGAAGTGACTAAGGCTGGCCCATAGACAGAGTGAATTTCTTTCCTGCAACCACGGACTCAATTCCTACCTAGCCATTGTGTTCTCCCGCTTGCAATAATAGCATCTAAAATCTGGCCGGTTGGTTGTACCCAAGTTTATTGATTGTTCAACTTGGGTACATTCAGCCTGCCCATACGTGGTTTGAATCTAAGCTGGATCCTGCTGAACCAGCCGAGATTCAAACCATCTACGGCCAGGCTTGAAGTGGTTGTAAAGGCACAAGGTTTTTTTTTTTTTACCTTCATGCATTTTATGCATGAAAGTAAAAAACCTTTAGTGTGCAGCATCTCCCTCAGCCCCCCAATACTTACCTGAGCCCCCTCTCGATCCAACGAAGATCTTACCTCTAAGAGGACTCGCACTCTTGATTGGCTTTTGGCAGTAGCGCTAGCGATTGGCTCCCTCTTCTGTAAATTACAGCCAGTGAGCCAATCAGGAGAAGGAGGGGGCGGGCGGGGCTGAGCCACAGCTCTGTTTGTGAATAGACACACAGAGCCACAGCTCCAGAGGATGCCTGCTTGGGTGCCCCCACAGCAAGCTGCTTGCTGTGGGGGCCCCCGGTAGGAGGGAGGGGCCAGAAGCCCCCGCGTGGGACCCAAGAACAGGAGAATCTGGGATGTTCTGTGCAAAACCAATGCACAGAGCAGGAAATTATAACATGTTTGTTATTTTAAGAAAAAACCCTCAAAACTTTAATATCACTTTAAGGCAGGACATAAGATTGTGCCGTTTTCTTTCACCACTGGTGGAAGAAAAGACAATTGCTCAATTCTCCCATCAACACAGTCAGTGTTGATGGGGGAACCCCTCACGCAGCACTATTGTGTTCTTCCAGAGGGGAGCCTTTCCCCTGCTGGCAAAACAGTGATCACTGTTGCTGGCTATAGCCAATGGCACCAATTGTTCTGGAAAAATCCACCAGCCTAGTTGTACACAATGCCCATACATGGATCGAAATTCGGTGCATTCGATGTATGGCTGGCTTTAGCAGGTAGAATTTGAGCAGTTATTTTTTCCTATAACCAGTCAGACATGTTAGTGCTATTAGTTAGTTACAAGGTTAAAAGATTATTCATATTATAATCCTATTATAACATACCTATCTTGAAATTAAAAAAATCTGAATAAACAAGACAATAGCTGCCCTTTGAGAGTATTTACAAAGAGACGGAGATAGATAGAGCGATAGATAGATACTGATTATTTACAAGGGATTTCTGAAAATGTCTTCAATATTACTATAGGAAAGAAAAAAAAAATACCAGCTCACCCTTAAACACTTGCTAAATATTGGTAAAAACATAAAGCAATTCATGATATAATCACTTGTAAATGAACACAAATGTGTGGCACAATTATATTAATGTTTTCTACAATACGAAAAGTGCATCCTAATATTGAAGGCTCGAACAAATCTAATAGCATGACATTAAAGGTTCGACCTGCTTTCCAGCCAGTAAATTAAAAAGCCTATTTGCATTACTTTGAAGAAGAGAGTGCACAAAGGCTAATATGGCTAATGGGAAAAAAAACTCAGGGCAAAAATCAAATGGAGCAATTTGGAAATGGAGAACAGAAATTTCCCTGACTGAGAGGTTGTAATCCATCAGATGTATTATTTTTTTCACCCCTGTGCAACCTGTGCTTTCCCACTAACCATAATGCAATCAGGAGTATGTGAAGAGTATTAGATTTCAGCAGGGCTGCAGCCAGATCTGAGGTGTCACAAATTGAGTTAGCCCCAGAGTCTGAACAATGATGAACATCTTACTCAGAGAAAAAAACCTCACACAATCATTAAGATCAGTTATATTTTGCATAATTAAATCTCTACAGTATTCACTAAACAGCAAGATAAAAACCTGCTGAAAGGATGAACTGCACAGTATATCTGCATCCACTTTTATATTTACTATTTTCCACATAGGGGGGTCATTGCTGCAATTTATAAGTACTATGGCACTATTGCCCCCCTTCCCTCCTCCTTTTTTACTTACCTGAGCTTGATCTACCTCCAGCGATGTGCAAAAGAGCCTTGGCTCTTCAGGGACTTTCCCTCCTCATAGGCTGAGACAGCACCGGGAGCCATTGGCTGAGACAGCACCGGGAGCCATTGGCTGAGACAGCACCGGGAGCCATTGTCAATTACAGCTAGTGAGCCAATGAGAAAATAGAGGAAGGCAGGGCCGAGCCACAGCTCTGTGAGTGAACGGAGGACACACAGAGCAGCGGCTTGGCCGTGAGCCTTTTTGATGCCCCCATTACAAGCTGCTCGTTTTGGGGGCACTCAGTAGGAGGGAAGGGACAGGAGCACCGTCAGGGGACCCGAGAAGAGAAGGATCTGGGCTGCTCTGTGCAAAAATACTGCACAGAGCAGGTAAGCATGACATGTTTGTTATCTAAAAAAAAATAGCTTTTAATATTACTTTAATTTTGACTGTGCTTAGACTTTCAGTACTTAGTTAGCTACTGACCTGGAATAAGCATGCACTTGGTGAAATATGGTAACCCCTGAGAAACACATACGGAGGGAGCAGAGCGATTTTCTTAATGCCTTAACATTCACAAGGCCCAATCCACAGAGTTAAAACACCAGGATAAGGATCCTTACTCTGAAACAATTGACAGTTATTTTTAGCCGAGTCTCATGAGATTTGAAAATTACAGTCACATGGCTATAATAAGGATCCTTATTCTTGTGTTAACGCTTTGTGATGTGAGCCTATTATGTTTTTATACACTTCACTGACCTTACAGAGCTGAATGGGCAATAGACTCTTATCTCTGAGCAAGGTTTGCTTTAGTGAATACTAATGAGTACATAGATACTACAATCGTTTCTACCAAAAAATGAAACCTACAGATTTTTACACCATAATAATTACTGAGAAATCAATCCAACCCAAGACAGAAAATCACACATGTACAACACTGCAATTTTCTAAGCTGTATGTTCAATGCACAGACTTATTGTGTAACCGACACACCCTGCTTTTATATTATGCAATGCTTGTTATATATTCTCACTAATTAAAATACATCAGTCACCACATAACATTTTCAAAAGCAATGACATTTCTTATTATAGCTGATTGACAGAATCAACTATGTTAACTTAGTAAAAATGTATCAAAACTAAGCCTGTCTAGGAAAAATGTTTTATAAGAAAATTTTATATTAAAAGAGGGTTTCGCTATGTGCTCTGCCCCTCCAGTGCTCACTGGAGAATTAGGCTGTGGAGGGGGCAGGAGTGGCTGGCTCAGGCTCTCAGCAAGTCACTGAGAGGCTGAGCCAGGTGCCGCTCCATGCATCTGGGTAGATCTTTCTTGAGCATGGGACCAGATGAGTGATGTCAGCCAACAGCGGAATTTAGTTGATGGAATGGTGCTGACCATTCACAGAGAAGGTGGTGGTGACAAGAGCAGCAGGTAAGCATTTGGGGACAAGGGAGGTAGCACATGAACTGTGGCAATTTTTTATTTTAAAGGATAAGTTCACCTTTGTACGTAAAATTACAAATGCACATCTTTTTTGCAAATAAAAAGTGCATTTATTATTTTTTGTATTAGGAGCCTGTAAAGCATTGCACCAGCGATCAGTAGATCATTGATGCCATGCAGATCTCCTGCACACTGTCAGTGTATCTGCTTACCCGTACATCCTGTACGGGTAAGCCGATACTCCCTGACAGGAAGACTCAATGAACCACACAGTGCTACTTAGCAGCTGTTGGGACTTGTAGTTCATTCATACACAAAGCTCTGTGTATGAATGACACACGGACATGTGGGCAGAGCCCCGCGCGGGCGCACTGCTTTCAAAAGGTGTCAGCTAGTACAGGGAACTTCTCCCTGTACTCCTGCCACAGGGAGGGGGGGTTGCGGGCGGCAGCTGCAGCAATGGGAACATGTTACATGTTCCACCCTAAAATTGCGTGGAACACGTAACATGTTCCCAAAGGTGAACTTATCCTTTAATGCTGTGAATGCATTAAAGTGACACTAGACAATATTTTTAATCTACAAAAATAATCCATACACCTCCTCTACGCAATGGCCCCCCTGCAATCTATTTTTCATTAAATAGTTTCAAACTGTGTTTTTCTGCCTCCTTAAAACATCCTGTGGGAGCTTAGGGATCTCTCATTTTGCCCCTCAACTCCGTTTGGAGGCGGATAAGAGAAATAGGTACTTTTTTTAAATTAAAGTGCATCTATGGTCCAACTTTAAAATCATATAAAATTATATAGAAAGTATATAAAAATTCTCCTAATTCCTTTTTAAAAGGTAAAATCTTACATTACTTCTATTCTTAGAAAGAAACAAAACTTGTTTGACACTATCTTATGTTAGCGCAATCCAATTCGCTCTATTCCTCCATTACGCCCAGGACAGTATGCAATGATCATGAGTTTTCTACACTTCAATGACAATTCTCTGTGCCCTACCAAAAATCATCCTGCATATGACAAGCTGTACAAAATTAGGTCACTCCTCAATTTTTTAAAAAGAAAATGCCTTTCCGAAATGTATACTTCCAACAAAAATATCTGTGTGCCCCATCCATTTTACAGACAGGTCGGGCATCAAACAATATATCCCAAGTGAATGTGTCAGATATGAGGTGAAGTTTTACAAACTTTGTGAGAGGGCCACAGGGTACATGTATGACTTTAGGGCTTATGAAGGAAAAGACAGACAAGCTGTAGCCCCCTGGATGCCCAACCTACATGGGGAGCAGTGGAAAATTGTGTGGGACCTTGTATCACCACTAATTTCATCAGGGATACCACCTCTATGTGGACAATTTTTACACTAGACTTCCAACCTTAACTCCAGCTTCCCAAAAAGACAGGTCTCACAAAGCTGAAAAGGGGAGAGTCAGCTAATTTGCAGAAATTAAGACATTTTGGCCCTTAAATGAAGGAACAAGCTTGATGTGCATGTCCTTTCCTCCATCCACAAAGACATCTCTGTGGAAATTCAAGGAAGGCACAGTCCAGTGCAAAAAAAAAAAAAAACTGATTGCCCACATGACTACAATCCCTAATGAGAGGTGCAGATTATAATGACCAAATGTTACAGCCCTACATAGCCACCAGAAGATTCATCCATCGGTACATAAAAAGTGTCCATAGACCTGTTCCAGTTGGCCCTGTACAACATCTATGTCATCTATAAGTCAACAGAAAGACCTGAGTCCTACCTAATGCATCATGAGGAGATTGTAACAGTCCCTATCTATCATGAAAGCCATGCACCTGAACACCTTTGTTCTGATGCAATGAGCAGGCTATTATCTCTTCTATAAAAGCGGGCCAAACCCCAGCCCCCTAAAAATATGCAGTGTATGCACCAGTAATAGATTAGGGCATAACACCCAATACTATAGTCCCCAATATCCCTCACAACCTTGCCTCTGTATAGGAGACTGCTTCCATCGCTACGATTCCTCACTATGATATTAGTGAAAGTATGGTAAAGATATTTCTCATGTGTCTGACTACCTGCCATGTCCCTGTAGTATCCAATGTCACCCATACCATCCATTTGCCTGTTTTCCCAACCACATTTCTGCCTGATGCCTGGAATTACCATTTGCCTGCATACTGACTTTGCTTCTTATTGCCACCTGAACTAGCGCTTGTCTGTTTATTTGACCACATTTTTGCCTTCTGCCCAAACTTGCTTTGACCTGTTAATCAACCATAGGTTTTGCCTGCTGCCTTGATTGATCTGTTCTGTAGTAGTGGGAATGAAGACAATACAGGGATCTCACATAAGCAGAGTGAGGGGTTGCAGAGTATTGTTTCAGAGCAGAGAAAACTAAGCTTTTCGTTTTCCTTGAATTTCTACAGGATTCTCAAATGAGGGTCTGGAGTCCAAAGGCTTCAAGGAGCTTTGGGTGGGAAGAAGCCTGTACTCCTGTGTCCAGGTCTTACCTGACCCAAAGCCCTAAGCGTAATATTTCTGCCTGTTGCCTGTACTGATCCAGGCCTGTTTATAGACCATTTTCCTGCCTGCTGCCTTGACCAATCCTTTGGTTATTTACTGAACATGTTAACTTAGTAAAAATGTATCAAAACTAAGCCTGTCTAGGAAAAATGTTTTATAAGAAAATTTTATATTAAAAGAGGGTTTCGCTATGTGCTCTGCCTGTACTGACATTGGCCTGTTTGTGGGCTGTGTTCCTGCCTGGACCACTCATTTTCTGCTTGGCACCAGCACTGACCCACATGCACGTCCCACTGGCTATGTTCCTATGAGACACCAGTCCCACCCATCCTCTGCAGACAACTGCACTACTCAAACCACAGGTACTCTTTAGATAACCCTTTGTTCAGCCTCCTCTACTTCCTGGCCAGCAAACATTGTGATATGGGGCAGCCATATACCAGTAGGTTAGGCCTGCTTGGCTTTTAGGAACAGGGAGTGCAGTAAGTAATGCTACACTATGCTATATTTACTGACCACTCATACTGAAGCAAGTACATTGTTTTCTATACAGTGTTGGTTCATATTTGCGATGCACAGGTTGCAATATTGGGTACATAATCAGACCAAACATTGAAAAGGCAATTCTAAGTATGCCTAAGCTGTTTGTTGGAAATATCTCACAAATTTACAAGTTTGTGTAAAAAAAATAGATTTACATCTTCTTTCCATATTTTCGAAAAACTTGTGGCAAAAAAATACATTTTCAAGACTGATTACGCCTCTTAGACAATACCTTGGCCTGTTTGCTTTTCAAAATGTGAAATTTTTGTAGGTGTTTCCATTGTCCTGGTGCTCCAGGGCCTCCAAAAATTTGGTAGAAACTCAGGAAAGTAGATGCATAATTTATGCCCTTAGAACACCTGAAGGTGCTCCTTGGATGTTGGGCCCTTCTAAGTGGCAAGGTTGTGAAAAATTCTCACATGTGGCATCACCATACTTTGAGGTGTAATTCTATGTGCTGTGTGTTAGAAATGTCTTATACATTCACAACTTTGTGCGAAAAATTGTTAAAAATAAAAATTTTATGGCAAAAAAAAATAGGATTTTTATAACAGCTTACCTGTAAAATCCTTTTCTTGGAGTACATCATGGGACACAGAGCCTTAAGTAATAACTTAATGGGTATGTAGGCACCTTCAGGTGATGTACACTAGTATACCCAATCCAGGAAGTTCACTCCCTAAATAACTCCTCCTCCTTCCAGGAGCAAATTAGTTTTTGTAGCAAAGCAATATACTTAAACCCCAAAAAGAGGGGAGGGACCTCTGTGTCCCATGATATACTCCAAGAAAAGAATTTTACAGGTAAGCTGTTATAAAAATCCTATTTACTTTATCGTACATCATGGGACACAGAGCCTTAAGTAATAACTTAATGGGACGTCCAATAGCAATGCTACTTGAGGGGAGGGAGACACAACCCGCAGGGTACCCCCAGACATGAGGACCTATGCTGCTGTCTGCAGCACACTGCGCCCGAAGGCGATATCCTCATACCTCTTTACATCCACCTGATAACATTTTGTGAATGTATGCACTGAAGACCAAGTTGCGGCCTTACCTATCTGAGCCATGAAGGCCTGGTAACGCACTGCCCAAGAAGCACTAACCACCCTGGTAGAGTGCGCTTTGACTTGAAAAAGGGGGAATCTTACCCCTTAAATTATAAGTCTGAATTATAACTTGCCAAATCCACTTAGCGACAGAGCATTTCGACGCTGCCTGTCCTTTCTTAGGACCCTCTGGCAGAATAAATAAGACATCAGTCTTTCTAATCTGAGCAGTTGTCTTTAAATTGATTTTCACTGCTCTAACCACATCAAGACAATGTAGTGTCTTCTCTTCCCTGGAACATGGTTTTGGAAAAAACGATGGCAGGACAATATCTTGGTTCAGGTGAAAACCTGAGACCACTTTTGTCAAAAAGTCTGGAGGAGGGCGTAACACCACTCTGTCCTCATGAATAATCAAGTATGGCTCTTTACATGAAAGAGCAGCCAATTCCGAAACCCTCCTTGCTGAGGATATAGCAACCAAGAACACCAGCTTCCTTGTCAGAAGGACTAAGGGAATATGATGTATTGGTTCAAATTGCTGTTTTTGTAACACTGACAAAACTAAGTTCAAGTCCCAAGGGTTCAAAGGAGGTTTGACTGGCGGATTAAGCCGCATCACCCCTTGCATTAAACCCCGGACTAAAGAATGTGTAGCAAGCGGTCTTTGAAATAAGACCGATAAAACTGAGACTTGGCCTAAAATAGTACTCAAGGCCAACTTCATCTCTACCCCGAATTGTAGAAAGGCAAGAATTCTGCCTATGATATATCTCCGAGGGTGCCAACCCTTTGATTCACACCGGGAAACATAAGCCCCCAGACCCTATAATATATAGTTCTGGAAGCTGGCTTCCTTGCGTTAATCAGGGTAGAGATAACTGACCTGGAAAGCCCACATTTCTTCAGAATGTGGGTTTCAATAGCCAAGCCGTTAAATTTAGAGACCGTAAGGTAGGATGGCATATCGGCCCCTGTGAGTAGGTCTGGCCGTAGTGGGAGGAACCATGGACCCTCCACTGCCATCTTTACGATTTCTGCATACCATGACCTTCTGGGCCATGCTGGTGCTACCAGAATTACCGCCTTTCTTTCCAGCTTGATCCTGCAAAGAAGTTGAGGCAGCAATTGAATAGGGGGAAATGTATAGATCAGTGAGAACTGATCCCACGGGGTTACCAACGCATCTGTTCCGCATGCGAGTGGAGCCCTTGTCCTGGACACGAAGTTGACTAACTTCATGTTGAATCTGGACGCTAGAAGATCTACATCCGGAGTCCTCCATCTTTGACAAACAGCCTGAAAAATGTTGGGGCGAAGAGACCATTCCCCTGGGAATAACTGCTGGCGACTCAAGTAGTCCGCCTGCCAATTCTCTACTCCCGGAATGAAGACTGCTGATAGGCATGGAACACTCCTTTCTGCCCAAGTTTGAATATGGTTCACCTCTCTCTGTGCTGAGAGACTCTTGGTGCCCCCTTGGTGATTGATAAAGGCCAAAGCTTTGGCATTGTTGAATTGGATCCTGACAGGACAATCCCGTAACCTATAACTCCAGGCCTTCAGAGCCAGACGCACTGCCCAAATCTCTAGGATATTGATGGGCAAGGTTCTTTCGGCTCTTGACCACTGTCCCTGGACAGTTGTCTTCTCTAGAACTGCTCCCCAAGCCTGAAAGGCTGGCATCTGTCTTTACTACTTTCCAGATAACTGGTCTGAAGGATTTTCCTTTCAGCGGATTCTGGGTTAGTAACCACCAACTGAGGCTTTGAGACACGCTTGGGGACAGCCACATTGGCAAGTCTAAAGCTTGAATTGTTTTGTTCCAAGTAGACAGGATATTGTTTTGCAACAGTCTTAAATGGAACTGAGCATAGGGAACCGCTTCAAATGAAGCCACCATCTTTCCTAGCAACCTCATGCAAAGGCAAATGGAGGGATCGCCTTTGGACCTGACCATCCGCACCAGCTCTCTTATGGAGTTGATCTTTGCCAAGAGCACCTTTCTCTGGTTTGTGTCTATGATCAGACCCAAAAACTCCAGCCTTTTTAGCAGTATTAAGGAAGATTTCTCTAGGTTGAGAATTCAAACCAAAATTTGCAAGTAACTGGTTGTAATGCGTATGCTTTGCTCCAAACGAGCCACCGACTGGTCTATTAGCAATAGATCGTCTAAGTACGCCAAGACTGTTATGCCCTGTGCCCTTAACCTGGCTAGTGGTGGGGCCAGGACTTTTGTAAACACCCGGGGTGCTGAAGCTGGCCCGAAGGGCAGGGCTACAAACTGGAAATGCTGCTGTTCTACCTCAAACCGCAGAAACCTTTGGTGAGTGGGGAATATGCAGATATGCATCCCTGATGTCGATAGACGGCAGAAGTTCTCCTCCTAATAGGATAGAAACTACTGACCTGATCGTCTCCATGCGAAAGGAGCGGATCTTCAGGAACTGATTTCGATTTTTTAGATCTAGAATGGGTCTGACATCTCCATTTGGTTTTGGTACCATAAAAAGGTTTGAATAAAACACCAAACCTTGCTCTTTTGTGGGGATATGTATGATCACCCCCTGAGATATTAATCGGTCTAGTGCCCGAAACAGAGATTGTCTTTTCTCTGGATCTTTGGAAACGTTTGAACTCAGGAAATGAGACGGTGGAAAGTCTCAAAATTCCAGCTTGTACCCCAGAGTTACCGTGGAAATGACCCATCTGTCCTGAATTTCCTCTTGCCAGACTTCTGAAAACTGCAGAAGTCTTCCCCCCACCCTGGGGAGGGGGGGTGCCTTTTCATGATGAGGCTTTAGGATTCTGCTTGCAGGTTTCCGGTCCCAGGACTTCTTTTGAGTCTGGGCCTGACCTTCCTCTAGAGTCTGACGGCAAAGGCCGTCGCCACTGCCTAGAGGTGGAAGGACCTGGCGCAAGAGAAAGAGCCCAATTAAACAGAGGACGTTTATACTATTTTTTGACTGGCAAAAGAGTACTTTTCCCACTAAAAATTGTTTGGATGTATTTGTCCAAATCGTCCCCAAATAGCCGATCCCCATGAAAAGGGAACCCCGTCAGGAGCTTTTTACATGGTGCTTCGACTGACCAGTTTTTTTTAGCCACAGGATTCTATGCATATGTACAAGCATAAGCGTAAGGCGGAACGCCTGGTCAATAGAATCTTTAATGGCACCTATGGCAAAGCATAATGCTTTTAGTAGTACGGCCAATTCCCGGGCATGTTGTACAGGAACCTCTTTAAGGGCCTGTCTAAATTGGTCCTTTAGGGATTTGACAGACACCTATTGCAGCGACTGCAGGCTGAGTAACGGCACCTGTCAAGGAAAAAGCAGATTTTAACAGGAATTCCAACCTTTTACCTGTTGGATCCTTAAGCATTTGTGCATCATCTACTGGACAAGTTAGACTTTTATTCACACTGGAAATTGCAGCGTCAACTGCTGCTGCCTTCCATTTTTTGGTGAATTTCTCCTCCATGGGATAGAGAACTGAAAAAACTCTTTGGAGGAAGAAAATGCTTCTCCGGGTGATCCCATTCAGCGTAAATAAGCTGTTCTAGTAATGCATGGACAGGAACGCATGCAAAGGCTGTGAAGGTTTTAAGGAACCCAAGGAAGAAACCAAGCTTTCAGGAGACTCAATTAGGGGTAGCATGAAAGTAGAACGAACCATCTCCGTAAGAGATTGTATCAGCTCTCAGGTACACCAGACCTATAGTCGCATAGACTATCTATTGAGTGACCACAGTTGCCTAGACTGGTCTCCCGAGTGTGAAATAGATTCTATGATCTGGTCAGACCACTCCCCTATATACTTGACATTCTCGCTCCCCTCCTCACCTATCAAGGAGTGGACATGGCGCTTGAATGACTCATTGCTAGCTAACTCGGACTGTATTACACGTATCTCGGAAACAATCTCTAACTTTTTTGGGGACCACGCACAAGATACCACGTCGTTCCCCATCCAATGGGAGGCACTGAAAAGGGAACGCTCAGCCGCTATAGTGGATGCAATCCAGAAGCTCCGAAACCTGGAAACTGACCATAAGCGTTCCCCAACAACCGAAACGCTCACTGAGGTTTCCAAAGCCCGATTACATCTCAGAGGACTATATGAGACATCTGCACGTACATTTGCAGACAAACTTGCTTTTCATCAGTATAAATTCCAAGACAAGTGTGGCAGGTCACTGGCCCGCTCCCTGCACCCAAAAAAATCCTCTACCTTCATCCCCCATATCCAAGGACCGCATGGAGAATTAATCTCCTCACCTTCTAAGATTGCGCAGACATTCAGGGATTTTTATCAATCCCTATACAACATACCTGTGGCCCAATCGTCAGGCTCCCCCTCTAATATAGAGGAGAACAAGTCCTCTTATATCAGGGAAACTGCGCTCCCCACTTTGGATGAGGACACCATTACCGAACTTGAAACACCTATAACAGCAGATGAAGTTGCGAAAGCCATTGCAAGTACACCAACTGGCAAGAGCCCAGGGCCGGACGGCTTTACCCCAAAGTTTTATAAATTATTTGCTCCCCTCCTTATTCCCTTCCTCACTAAAGTATTCAATTCTGTATCAGAGGGCTCAGTGTTTCCCCCACAAACACTTGAGGCTCATATTTCCCTTATTCCAAAACCAGAGAAGGACCCGACTTTATGTACAAATTATAGGCCAATATCCTTGATCGGGGTGGATTTGAAGATTTTCGCTAAAGTATTAGCCAACAGGTTACAACCATTGTTGCCCAGTTTGATCCACTTGGATCAAGTAGGATTTGTGAGTGGCCGAGAAGCAAGGGATAACACCCTGAAAACCCTTCTTTTATCCAACTATGCCCGAACCCACGATATTCCTTTATGCCTCTTAACAGTCGATGCAGAGAAGGCATTCGACCGAGTAGATTGGCAATTCCTTCGGTTATCTCTACAACAAATAGGACTGGGAGCCCACATGATCTCAAGGATAATGTCCCTATACTCCTCTCCATCCGCTAGGATAAGACTGAACGGTTCTTTGTCATCGGCATTCTCTATCTCTAACGGGACACGACAGGGATGCCCCCTATCTCCCCTCCTGTATGTTCTCACCATGGAACATTTAGCCATTGCTTTGCGAAACAATCCCTCTGTGCACGGAATAACAGTCGGACCCACTCAAACTAAACTTGCTCTGTTTGCAGATGACCTTCTTCTATTTGTGACACGTCCACACAACTTAACTTCGGTGATGCAGGAGTTCCAGAGATTCGGGGAAGTCAGTACCTTTAAGGTAAACTATAATAAATCGGAAATTCTCAATATTTCTCTGCCAACGTCGGACCTACGCAGGCTTTCTACTGCCTTTTCCTTTAAAACAGGATCCACCTCCATCAGATACCTCGGTATTCAGATACCGGAGGATGTATCCCAACTCTTTTCCAAGAATTTTACCCCCTTACTTCTCAGAACTCAGGCCGATCTGTCTAACTACACACTTAAACGGCTCTCCTGGCTTGGTAGGGTGAACACCTTGAAAATGGATGTCCTTCCCCGGTTTTTGTACCTATTTCAGACAATCCCTATATACATACCTAACTCCTATTTTCGGAAATTGCGCCAGCTGTTCTCTAAATTTATTTGGAATTCAGCCCGTCCTAGAATTAGATACAAAACGTTATCTCTTCCGAAAGCGAGAGGGGGAGCTGGAGCCCCGGACTCTTCCTTGTATCATAAGGCAGCAATACTTACTCGCATATTGGACTGGTTCCATAACCATACGACTAAGCTCTGGGTTCACTTGGAAAGCCATATGAACTCCATTGATCTCTCAGCTCTTCCATGGACCACACCCGTAATTCGTAGGGGTTCACTCCCCCTCTGTGACCTCACCCGCCAAACGATCCAAATTTGGGATCGCCTAAACTCTGGAGGTAACATATCCAACCCTTCGGGACCTATGACCCCCCTATTTGGGACCCCAGCCTTCCCACCGGCTATGCACGTGACAAGCTTTGGACCTTGGCGGAAAGAAGACCATAGGAGGCTTTCTCAGGTTCTCTGTACAGACCCCACTCTAATGCCAGATACTCCCCCCGAATCGCTTTCTAGATACCCTATGCAATGGCTTCAGAAACAACAACTGACTTCCTATATCCAAACCTTCCATTCAATACAAGATATTCTAGCTGAACCCACAGGATTCGAGGATATGCTCCTCCAAAACGATCCTCCAACACACGTGGTATCACAGCTTTATTCCCTTTTGTTGAATGCTCTTCACCCTGATCTCCCACCCTACACGAAGGCTTGGGAAAAAGATCTCCAACACTCCATCTCCCCCATTGACTGGCAAAAATGCTTTATTCTAACACACAAGCTCTCCCTAGCCACTAAAACTCAAGAAAAGGGGTTTAAACTGGTGACGAGGTGGTATAGATGCCCTTCGACAATACATTGCTTCAACTTGACAAACCCAGATACTTGTTGGCGATGTTTAAACTCCAGGGGCACCATGCTCCACATTTGGTGGGAATGCCCACCCATACAAAAATTCTGGCAACAGATCTTCCTACTATACTGCAGGCTGATGGCGACGGCTCTCTCTCCTTCACCCGAGATAGCTCTCTTGTCCATGCTCCCGGGCACGCTCAAATCCATTAAAAAAGATGTATTACGCCATTTCTTGGCTGCTGCTAGAATGGTGATCTCAAGATATTGGAAGTCAAGAACTGTACCTTCCCTGGGGGAGTGGGCTATTGAGGTGGACCGCATCAGGGATCTTGAACGCCTGTTGGCTGAGGAATCTAATAAAGACAACCAGTTCTCTCTTACGTGGACTTCGTGGTCCATGTTCCGATACTCATCGGACTTCATCCCCTGGGCAGAGGGCAACCTGGACGGTGCCGCCCCATGACCATGCTGGAGCGACTTCTGTTCCTAACTTTTCTGTTTTTCTACTTTCCCCCTAATCCTTCTCCTTTTCACATCAATGTATTCCTTAAAATTCAGATGCAGAATACGACCCGCACAAGCTAATCCTATACAACATAACAGGTTCCTGGAATAAGTTGAATGTAAAAACACACGAAGTTTACTTGTAATCCCTTCCCGTATATGGTGAGGGCTCTTTGGTTATCCTTGTTATATCTCATTATACTAATTAAAACAATGTTTTTTCCTTGTGATCTGCACACATAACGTACTACAATATGTATCCTGCGAATACACTGGATATTTTGTTATCAACACTACTACTACTAATGATGTATATGTGAAGTACTTTTTCTTGTATGCTTTTTTCTCAATAAAATCAGATTGAATTAAGAGATTGTATCAGCAATTTCTCAGATTGCGAGGCTGAAAAAGGTTCATCTACCATTGCTTCCTCCCCAGAGGAATCATCGGTTTGTTTTTCTCCTGATCACCTAAGGGCAACACCTCATCCTGTGCCCACTGTTCCCCTTGCAAAGAGTCTAAAGTGGGGGAGGGGGATCTAGCACGCTTCCTACCCATTTGAATGGAGGATGCGATTAAAGCCGCTAATCTTTCTTCCAGGCCTTGCAGGGTGGAGGAAAAGACATCTTCAGTCACGTATACAGGGGCTGAGATGTGAGAAGCAGCTGCACCATCAATTTGTTCCAATGGCTCACCCTTGGTATTTCAGGCGAGGATGACAGTGTGCGACTGTAATTCCTAACGCCTGGGGTAAAAACCTTTAGTTTTTTGTGGTGTCTTTTTTTTTTGGTACGCATAGTCCTAAGCCCAAAAGCAGAGGTACTATTAAATTGCACTACTTGCTCAAAATAGTCATGACAGAATGATGCTGCTATTAAGATCAGCCTAGTGCTGGGAAAAAAGTCTTCCTGTATCAGGAATGCCACTTGCCACCCTTCCGTGCCCCACAGCTCCCGTGTTCGTGTGCAGCCTGCTTGCTCCTCCTCGTTAGCCGAGGAGAGACTGCTCCAGCTATATTCTTATTATCCTGCTTGCTTGCCGTGCATCCTGGTGGACGTTGCACGGCGCTGCGCATAGGCCCCACCCCCTCCGTAAACCCGACCCCTCTTGTTTTGAAAATGTTCCTGCGCTCGCGCGCGGGTGGCTTTCGGGTCTACAGACCCAACACGAGGGGGGTGGGGGGAGAGGCAGAGCCCCTATCACCAGCCAGCATAAGGGCACAACAGATGGAACAAAATCCGGGACCTCCGCACCCCCAGCAGTGGGGGGGAGGGGGGTACACCGCTGGTGTTTCCCTAACCCTCTGTCCCTTCAGGGGGGAGAAAAAATGCATTTTGGCAGATCTTTTACCTGAGAGAAATCCCCCTGCGCAAGCTGCTGCGGCCACACACAGACTGATACTGAGCTTTACAGTGAAGACAACAGATTAAGGTATGTGCATATACTCCCTCTAGTGGAGAATTAAGGCATGACAACATTTTTTCCCTTACAGAAGAAAGCATAGGTGGACTTGTTAGTTCTCAAGTTTCTTCCCTTACCTTATCCCCGCTGTAGCATTTGCTGAATTAACAGACAATCCAACCTTCACCCATCACGGCGGGTTGCGTTTAGCAAACCTTCAAGGACCAGGTCCCTTTATATCGGGGTTCCACTCCCTTGGATCTGTAAAAAGCACCCTAACAGAAAAGCTTTAGGTAATGTAGCATGACCAAATCCCTGGGTCCCGTGGTCCAGCACTACAAAGAGAGGTGTTACAGGCAAAACCTCGTGCTTTGGATACGAGGCCCAGGTACCATCCACTTTGGCCTCAGTGGCACTTTGGATGGATCTGGTCTATGGAGGCTATTTAAATCCAGCATGGATCCCTCCTGGAGCTCCTCAGAGTACATCTTCACTCGTGACCAACACCTTAGACACTGCGAAAAAACTGATGTGCTCCTGGAAGGAGGAGGGGTTAAATAGGGAGTGAACTTCCTGGATTGGGTATACCAGTGTCCATCACCTGAAGGTGCCTATATACCCATTAAGTTATTACTTAAGGCTCTGTGTCCCATAATGTACGATAAAGAAATTGTATTTACTATTATCAATTTCCAAAGAATTGTGGAAAAAAATACAACTTCAAAAAACTCATCGTGGCTCTAACTAAGCAACTTAGACTGTCAACTTTCCAAAAAAGGGTCATTAGGGGGTATTTATACTGTCTTGGTATTTTACGGCCTCAAGAAATTAGTTAGGCAGTCATTACTGAATCAGGACTGATTCATTTTCATATATACATATGAAATAGTTTGTAGACTGGACAACTTTTTTTTTTTCTTCAAAATTTTTGGTCTTTTTTCCATTGTTAACACCATTGACCAAGGCCTCCCCCTTCATGAGTTACCACAGGTATGACCGATCGATATTCATTCGTTGTTCAACTGTTTAACCGGCCAGCCAATCATTTTGGACCTCAGTAACTGGACCTCAAACTAATAAGCTAAACTACTATTTTATTATATGACTTGTCATCTGTATTATTTTGCTGGCAAAATGTTGCAGCCTTCATTGTTGTCAAATGTATTCATGCTTAAGCCCCCGTTCACACCTGTGCGACTTGTCATGCGATTTCACAGGTCCAAATTACATGGCAAGTCAAAGCCTATTGTTGGCAACGGAACTGTTCAAATTGGTGCGATGCTGACTTTGCAGTGTCACACCGATATGAAAAAACGGTTCCTGCACTATTTTTTTGCGATTTCATGTGCGACTTGCATAGACATCTGTGCATAAATTTGCACAGATGTCCGCCAAGTCGCACCTGAAGTCACGTTAACCTGCGGTGTTGAACTTGTGCAACTTCACTGGAAGATGCACGATTTCAAAGTTGGATTCGGGGCTTAAATATAGATTAAAAATTTAATAGTGAGTGTTCTCTGAAAAAAGATATACTGATATAAATATGTTCTAGATTTTTCTCTGGTCTTCTAGTAGCATGGAAAAGAAGGATCTGTGTTTGGGAACTGGTGCGTTTGATGGCACCTTGAAGTTTTAGGCAGTTTTCCAACATGTAAAACAAACTATGCAGAATGTGTAGAGTATCTAACTACTTCATTTCATTCATAGATATCAAATGGTCTTTTGTCAGAAACACAACCTGAACTTGCCATGTTGTTTTAAGAAAAAAATGTGCTTATACAGCAAGAGCTTAAACCAATCTGTTCACAGAAAAGGTGTATGGATTCCACTCACTCATCAAGCTCATCCTCTTCCTGTCTGGCTTTGTTAGCGTAGAGGTATTTGGTCATATCCACAGGTCTGGCATTCTTCCTCTTTGCTGGTTGTGGTGGGGATTGTTTGTGAAGTTCAATCGTCAGGTCAGGCCCTGGGTCTGGCTCATCAAATGGGTTGGGATATACTGTGGGTTCAGGGTCTTTGAATGGGTTGTAGTCATCAAACGATGCTTCATCTTTCAAACTGGGTTTTTCAACTGATGGTTCTATGGAGAAAAAAAAATCACATAACTCTTATGAAAGTGAAAAAAACAAGGGCTTGAGCTTCTGAGATTAAAATTAACTTTTTTTAATTTTGGGTATAGCATGGGTGGTTTAAAATCGCTGTCATTCCCTCTTAGTGTCCGTTCACACATGCATCAATACCCTATGTGTTTAAAGGGGTTGTAAACCCTCATGTTTTTTCACTTTAATGCATCTTATGCATTAAGGTGAAAAAAATTCTGTCAATGACCGGCCCCCCCAGCCCCCCCGTTTTACTTATCTGAGTCCTGTATTCCCCCACCGGAGACACGCTCCTCACCTCTGCCATTGTCTCTGCTCTTGATTGGATAGATTGATAGCAGCGCAGCCATTGGCTCCCGCTGCTGTCATTCATGTCCAATGATGCGGGCGCCAGGGCAGAGTCCAGCATTCTGCATCTATGGACGCAAATGCTGGACTTGGGAGCCTGCCCCCAAGGTAACCCCCCAGGAGAGCACTTCTCCTAGGGGGTTATACGATGTGGGGAGGAGCTACCAGCACCGCCGGCAGACCCCAGAAGTCGAGAATCGGGGCCACACCGTGGAACCACACGGGTGCGGTAGCATTGAGTTGCGTTGAAAATAAAACAGCGGGGGCGGAGCTAGCAGCGGACATATGAGCAGCTCTTCATAGGAGCTCCGGCCGGGACGTAACATACTGCCTAAATCCTGAGTGTCAGAGACACGGATCTTCTACAACATCGGCACCCCCTTACTCACCGGACCCTACGGATAGTTAGGGAACCCTAACAGGAACCCTCTTTAAAGCAAATTATGAAGGCCATTTACACCTGCCAAACTACTTGGACTGAGCATATTGATGGGATGAGGGCAGAAATGTCCTTTCTGAAGCAGCATGAGCAGACCATTAGAGAGAGGGCCTCGGAAGCTGAGCAAAGAATTAGTGACATGGAGGATGTGGTGCATCCTATGGAGGATAAGGTACAACATCTACATAGAGAAATAAATGCCCGCACGGATAAGCTGGGGGACATGGAAGACAGACAAAGGAGGAACAATGTCCGTTTTGTAGGTTTCCCTGAAAAAGCTGAGGGAACGCAGCCGGAAGATTTTTTACAGCTTTGGCTTAAAGATAATATGGATGACACTACTTTCTCCTGCTTATTCGCCATAGAAAGAGCACACAGGATTCCTTCTAAACCTGCTCCTCCTGGAGCACATCCGCGCCCTATGATTGCCCGCATTTTACACTTCAGGGATCGTGAAAGCATACTTAGAGCAGCTCGCACTGGAGGTGAATTGCAATACAATGAGAATTGTATCTCCATCTATCCCGATTTTTCTGCGGCCACGCAGAAACAGAGAGCCAGCTTCATCCATGTAAAAAAAAAAGACTCAGAGACTTACAACTTACTTACAGTATGATATACCCGGAGAAACTAAGAGTGGTGGGTGGAGGAAAGGTGTCATTCTTTAATAATCCCACGGAGGCCTCAAGATGGCTGGATACCAGAGGGCGTCGCAGCCCAAACGAACAGCGGTAAGGGTCCTTTCACACTGGGGCGGTTTGCAGGCGCTATTGCGCTAATAATAGCCCCTGCAAACCGACCCGAAAGTCCTGCTGCTTTGATTCCAGTGTGAAAGCCCCGAGGGCTTTCACACTGGAGCGGTGCGCTAGCAGGACGGCAAAAAAAGTCCTGCTAGCAACATCTTCGGAGCAGTGAAGGAGCGGAGTATATACCGCTCCTTTACCGCTCCTGCCCATTGAAATCAATGGGACGGCACGGCTATACAGCCGGCAAAGCGCCTCCCCAGAGGCGCTTTACGGTGGTTTTTAAACCCTTTCTCGGCCGCTAGCGGGGGTAAAAACGCCCTGCTAGTGGCCGAATACCAACGGTAAAGCGCCGCTTACAATAAAACAGCGCTTTACCGCCGATGCCGCCCCCGCCTCAGTGTGAAAGGGCCCTAAATGTATAAGGAGTTAATTGCTGAATACACATGATGTTTGTTACAGGACACCCTATACCAGCGTGTAGAGGAGACTGTGCTCATGATACCTTCTGACACTACAATTCTATGGCGTAACGTCCCGCCTGGGTCGACTTACAGTATATAACACCACTTACCTGGACTGTTCCTGATATAGGAGAGAGAGGGAGGAGATAGGGACTACTAGAGGATTTTTTTTTCTTTAAGAGGGAATATTTTTTGTTCTCCCATTAGGTTGTTATTTTTATTATTATATATTTTTTTCTCTTCACTCATATCTCCTTTCCCTCAGGTATTTTCCCTATACTCTATAGGAAGATATCCCCTAGTTGAACTGTCTCAGGATTTTAAGTTGGTCGATTTTACACCTTTATATAACACATCATATGTGATTATGTGGTGTTTCTGTTCTTAGAGAACCGTGACCCCCTGAGGTCACTTTAATTTTTCTGCCTTTTTGTTATGGGAGTCAGGCACACAACAAGTTGGGGGTGTGTGCAGGGTGGGGGGGGTGTGTGCAGGGTGGGGGGGGTGGGGTTCATGCTACTGTTAGGCCCCTTTCACACGGGACGGATCCGTGTTGATCCGCCCCGTGAACATCCGATGCTCAGCGGGGATCGCTCCGTTTTCCCCAGCTGAGCAGGCAGATGACAGGGCGGGACCCGCACACTGTGCAGGGACCGCCCTGTGAGATCTCCGCTCTCCCCTATGGGGGATCGGAGGAACACGGACCGTCTGTCCGTGTTCATCCGATCCGCTCTGCAGACAGATAGAAAAATAGGATTTTCTTCCGTCTGCAGAATCGGACGAGAGCAGAGCCGGATGACATCGGGTGTTAGCGGATGTACATCCGCTGACACCCGCTATCCCATAGGGATGCATGTATGTCCGTATTTTATCCGAAAACGGATGGATAAAATACGGACATATGGTCCGCATGTGTGAAAGGGGCCTTACTGTTCATTGTTGGTTTGTGCTGTGTGCTGCTAGTGTCTTTTGTTCTCTCCCCACAGGAGATCTGTCCATTCAGAATGTGGCTTGCAAGAAAATACATTTCCAGGTACCCTGCAGTTATTCTTTTTACATGTAAATGGAGGGTAAGATAACGCTGTTGTCATGGAATGTGCGTGATATGAACTCCAAGATTAAGAGATCTCTCATCTTTGACTTCATAAAACGATACAAACCTCATATCATACTATTGCAAGAAACGCACTTGCAGGGATCTAAGGTCATGGCACTGAAAAAAGCTAATGTAATGAGAGTACTTCATGCCGAATACTCAACGTATTCTAGGGGTGTAGCTATTCTAGTCACCAAAAAAGCCGCAGCGCACATATTGCAAGTCAAACTAGATCCGAATGGCAGATATGCTATCTTGGTTTGTGGAATGTATAATGTGTCTTTAACGTTGGTATGTGTCTATATTCCGCCCCCATTCTCCTTCCCAATATTAGATAATATTATTAAGGAGGCTATATTGATTGCTCAGGGTCCATTACTACTTTTAGGAGATTTTAACGCAGTGTCGGATGGAGCTCTAGATAGACATGGGACCGTTTCTGAATCCCGACATAATTTATCCTCATGGTTGAGAGTTATGCACTCACTGATGTTTGGAGACAGAGGAACCCTGGTGTCAGGGAGTACTCATGTCATTCTGAGACTCATAAGACACTCTCTAGAATAGACTTGGCACTCATCTATGGATGGCCTTCCTTATATATCCGCTGTCAGGACATCTCCCTAGAGCTATATCAGACCATTCCCCTTTGGAGGTTACGTTGGATCTGAACGCTCCACGGGGAAGGAGACAATGGCGGATGAATACAAAATGGCTCCAGGAGGACTATATTACTATAAAATGCAAAGAGAGGATTGATCACTATTGGAAGGAGAATGGGAAGGAAACATCATTGGCAAATCAGTGGGATGCCTTTAGGGCAACTATGAGAGGGGTATTTGCCTCGGAAACGAGGAGTTTCACCAAGGCACTCAATTCTGATATGAAAGATGCAGAGATTAAAGCCTCGGAAGCTGAAAGGGAATATATTCATGATTCCTCTCCAGGTAGATACCAATCTTGGCAAGACAAAACACGACAATATAACTTACTTCTAACTGAGCACACTGTTAAAACACAATTACGTCAGACTAGATCTTTCTTTGAGTTTGGCAATAAGAGTGGGCGCCTCCTATCCTTTCTGGCGAGCCCGCTTTATGCCCCGGTTTTGATAGGGAAGATCAGGAAACGAACTGGCGAGGTGGTTGAGGAACCCCAAGAGATTCTAAATGCTTTCCTGAATTTTTACGAAACTCTTTACCAGACACAAACCCAACACACTAATCAGGAATTGGAGCTATATAATGGGAATTTAATTCTTCCATCCCTAGATCAGGAAGACAGTGCACTTTTGGAACAGCCGATATCACTGGAGGAGATCAGTGGCGCAATCTCCTCCTTCAAGCCGGGCAAATCACCTGGCTTGGATGGGTTCCCGGCTGAGTGGTACCAGTTGCATAAAGAGCAGCTGGTGCCAACACTACAAAAAGTTTTTATAGCTGCAGAAAGAGAAGGCATATTACCGGAGTCTATGCGGGAAGCTTTAATTGTAGTATTACCCAAACAGGGGAAGGATCTGCAGGAATGCGAGTCATACAGGCCAATCTCTTTGATAAATTCCGACATTAAGATACTGGCCAAAATCTTGGCCGGTAGGTTGAAGTCGGTGATCCTTAAACTAATTAATTCAGATCAAACTGGATTTATACCCGGCCGTTCTACTCAAATGAACTTACGTAGACTGTATGTTAATCTTCAGACCCATCACCTAAACAAGGGTAAACGAGTTGTAGTGTCTTTAGACACCAAAAAGGCGTTTGATTCCGTAGAATGGAATTATTTATTTTCCCTTCTAGGTAAATTGGGTTTTGGACCAAAATTTATCTCATGGATCAGACTCTTGTATAATGACCCTCGAGCAAGTATTAGAGTAAATGGCTCGGTTTCTGCTTCTTTCAAGATTCATAGGGGAACGAGACAGAGTTGCCCCCTGTCTCCTCACCTATTTGCTCTGGCCATAGAGCCACTGGCTGCTAAACTCAGAACTAATGACACTTTACAGGGGTTTCTGGTTGGAGGCCACGGCAGTCTCATTGATTCGGGAGTTCGGAGATTTCTCTGGCTTCCGAATCAATTGGACCAAGTCAGTCCTCTTTTCGCTGGATCCGCAGCTGGACTTAATACTTCCAGCCCAGTGCCCTTTGGCCATTGTAGAGAAGTTTAAATACCTGGGAATAATGGTCCAACTACCAGTAGATTCATTCATTGAGGCCAATTTGTGGCCTGTAATTAGAACATTTAGTGAGAGAATAGAGAAATGGAAAGATCTTCCGCTTACACTCTATGGTAGGGCCAATCTATTTAAAATGGTTTTCCTCCCGAAATTTTTGTACGTACTTTCTAATGCACCAATATATATCCCGAAAAAAATCTGCAAACATAAATTCCCTATTGACATCTTTTCTATGGGGTAATAAGGCTGCTAGGGTCTCTCTGGAAATGTTACAGTTACCAGTTCAGAGAGGTGGTTTGGCAATACCTGACCTACGATTATATTATTTAGCATCTCAATTAGTATTTAATATAACATAACAAGTATAGGCGCAGTAACTCAGAATATCCACAGGATCAGATCTCCACAAGTTATGTACCAAAAGTCATTCAAAAGATAAATAAAGAAGAAGGAATAACAATCCATATAGCAAGCACAAACCAATAGTCTATGTGTTGCTGTTAAATGAGGTGGAGGGGTAAAAATGTCCAGAAGGAGCAAGCAGGGCTGCCATCATGATAGGAAAGAAACCATATTCCTGAGGCTGAAAAACAACAAGTAGAGAGGCGCCTCTGGGTGCAGTTGTTTTTATAGGTAAAAATACTTTTAATAAAACATAGATAAACTCACATTGCAGTGGTTAAAACAGGCATGGTAGTATGTGTCATGGATGGCGCTTCTGATCCTGTGCATAAACGGCTCTTCCGGATGTAGTAAGCCGGCTTCATACACAGAGGAGCGGCCTCAGAACGAGGCTTGGAGCACACGAGACTGCTGGTTGCACTCGCTCTCTCAATGTCAGCTTTGGACTCTATGCTCCATGTTCCGTGTACGCTCTGGCTCCCTTCACAAGTCTCCAGGTCAGTGACCTGGAGACTTGTTATTATGTAGGGCTAGGACCTGAATTAGAATCTGATATATGATTCCAGGAAAATCCAAAGTGCTTCAGTAGGGTGACACTGATGAGAACAGCTCACTAGTAAAGTCTTTGCGTTCTTCGAAAGCAATTATACAAAGTAATCTGCACAATTGGGTGGAACAGTAAGCCCTAGGAGGAAGGGCAAGAATCTTCTTGAAAGTAGGATATAAGGGCTACACATAATAGATGACAGGCAAGTTTTTAACTAATACTTGGTGTCCGGGAGATGTTTCTCTTCAGAAAAAAAGAAAATGGCTTCATCAGTAGGACACATTTCAGAGGAGTCTTGGATCATGGGGACCAGAAGGTTCCGATGTCAGGTCCAAGGCTTGGGGGGGGGGGGGGGTCTTCTGCGCGCCAGATGCTGGGCTGTGTGGGTATTCATCCGGAGGAACTTACCAGGACGATGTTAAATGTTATGAGTTGTAGCAGTCCAGTTGTGGCACATAACGGATGTCTAGCTGGTTAGCTAGTTGGACGTCTCCAACTGTAACTCACAATGGCAAACATTGTACACATGTGAGGGGGGGTAAACACAAGATGGATGCAGTTTCAGCATGAGGGGGAGACCGACAGCATACAGAGGCTGCCATACACGGGCCCTATCTGCTTGTCTGCTACCAGAGCTGGCCATACACACCTTCTCCATACACCAGTAGATCTCACAGGGTTTTGTAACCAGCTAGACATCCCTTATGTGCCACAACTGGACTGCTACAACTCATAACATTTAACATCGTCCTGGGAAGCTCCTCCGGATGAATACCCACACAGCCCAGCATCTGGCGCGTAGAAGACCCCCCCCCCCCAAGCCTTGGACCTGACATCGGAACCTTCTGGTCCCCATGATCCAAGACTCCTCTGAAATGTGTCCTACTGATGAAGCCATTTTCTTTTTTACTGGAGAGAAACATCTCCTGGACACCAAGTATTAGTTAAAAACTTGCCTGTCATCTATTATGTGTAGCCCTTATATCCTACTTTCAAGAAGATTCTTGCCCTTCCTCCTAGGGCTTACTGTGCCACCCAATTGTTCAGATTACTTTGTATAATTGCTTTCGAAGAACGCAAAGACTTTACTAGTGAGCTGTTCTCATCAGTGTCACCCTACTGAAGCACTTTGGATTTTCCAAGAATCATATATCAGATTCTAATTCAGGTCCTAGCCCTAAATAGCTAATTATTGCCCTGATTTCATGACGCCCCACAGCTTTGTTTTTCATGTGCTGATTTTATTTTGTACAGGTGTGTCCGTTCCGCAGGAATCTAAAATTGCTCAGCCTGACTCCCAACAACTTAATTAATAATAATTAATGAACACGCAAATGCCTTAACTGACCCTACTTCCTACCTAATCTATTCAACCAACGTTTAACCCCTATTATGGTGTGGGCATGCCTGTTTGCCACTTTTTATTAGTTAAACACTTAAATGATCTTACAACTGCACATCTTGCATGCATCCATTACCTTATGCCCGGTGGTACATAGCGACCCCTGGAGACAGACACTTAGGCACCATCTGCAATAAAGCACCAGCTCTCTGCTCACGGAGCTGTGAAAAACAAACGATCGGATCGGTTCTCAGTATTGGAGCCGGTGGGGGACCGATGCTGCATAGGTAAGTATGATTCTAAAAACAAAAAACAAATCCCATACTTCTCTTTTAACTACAGTGCCTTCTTTCCTTTTTTGACAATGGATGCCCAAACACGTCCACGTCATTCCTTCCCATCCTCATTGTGCCTTATTAGGATCTTGTGCTTTAACTGACCCCAACGTAGCCAGCTGTCTCTGAGCAGCCGCATTCTGCAAATAACTGAATTTTCTTTACCCCACAAGTACCAAATAGTTTTTTTCCCTTTTGGGTTAGAACAGATCTCTCTCCCACATCAGCTGACCCTCATTTGGACAGCGGATGCCCTCTGGGTTTCAGATTTCAAATACCTCTGATTTTCAGTGACACTTTTGCCTGCATTACCCCGTGACAGAGGGAGACTCTATCATTGCGTAAACAGTGGTGAATATGACACAAAATTCACATTAAGGAGTTTCAGACTACAGTTTCTAAGCAGAGAAAGCTTTGGTTTTTTTCTAGATTCGGTGGTTCTGGAACAGAATCTTCAATCCTATGTCCAGATTTTACCAGGTCACTGCAGCCTAAGTACACAGGTGTACAGGGTTGTTAGACACTCAAACCTGAGTATAGCTCAGAGCTTTCAGTTTGGAGACAGCTGCCAGTTGGGAGACAGAAAGTCTTAACTAGGGGTCAGAGGAGCCCCCAGCCAGGAGCCAAGAGACAGGAGATCTCACCTAGGGTTCAGAGGAGCCCCAGAGAGGAGTCCCAGAGAGGAGGCAAGAGACAGGAGGTCTCATTCAGGGGACAGAGGTGTCTAAGCCAGGTGTCAAGAGAAAAGAGGTCTCATTCCAGGAGTCAGGTGGGCTCCTATCGGGGTGTCAGGGGAAATCCTATTCAGATGCAAGGATTGGACCGTGCAGCAGGGAGAGCCAAGTGAACCAGTAGAACTAGACAACACAGTCAGATGGACTGGTAAGAAAAGCAGCGGTGCTGCCAACAAGGGAGCCAGGTGGCTCTGTATTTTTGTTTGATTGTTCATATTGATGTGGAAGAGCCCCTGTGTAGGCAACTGATATCTATATAAACATTCTATTTTATCTAATAAAAATGGGCTGCCATGCCCTAAAACACAGTTTGGACTGGCGCAACTCATTGGAACAGCTTTTTCCTGACTTCCTCCTTCCCCCTATATCTCCCACACGTCTTCCCTCTGTCCCCCTACTCATACCCAACGACCTAGGCCAATCCCCCCTAACTGTCCCCCCCCCCCCAGTAATTTTTCTTTCCCCTGCCCTCCTTTCTTAATGTCTGGGGTCTAAATATCCACTAAAAAGAGATCTCAACTTCTGCGTGACATACACAGGCATAGAGCATATGTAGTACTGCTTCAAGAGACACACTTCAAATCACGATCCCTAAATTGGCGAACTATTACTACCTGGTTGTGTACCATGCCACCTCAGCTACCACCAAAACTAAGAGTGTCACTATCCTCTTCTCAAAACACACTAACTTTTGGTTGGATTAACAACTTGCTGATCTAGGTGGACGTTACCTTTTGTTGAACGGCAAACTGCATGGCACCCCTGTGACCTTGGTAAATATACACTGCCCCAAGTCCAAACACTCTGCATTCTTACACAATGTTAGACTTAAGCTTCAAGGCTGGGATGACTATTCTAGGAGGTCCCTCTCAACCCATTGCTCATCTCTTCCAATGGCAAAATCATCACTTCCCTACAGGGTCCTTCGGAAGATCAAACAGGAGCTCAAACAATTAGCACTACATGACACATGGCATTTCCTCAACTATGAAAGACTTTAGCTACTTTTCAGAAACCCACAACAAATACACACACTTGGAGTGCTTTTCACCTCACACAAAGGGACCTTCCCAAAATGAAATAAACCACTAATGAGGCCATGAGACCATTAGACCAGGCTCTGACAACCCTATTCCTAGCCCTACGCCACAAAGACCCTATCACAAAACTTTGGCGATTAAACCCCTCCTGGTAAAAGATCCAGTATCTGGAGATCCATTTAATCTCTATGAATCCACCTCCCCTCCACTTTACTGGACCTTTTTCATGTCACTTTTCCCGTATCTCCTCTTCTCTTAGCCTCGACCCGAAGGCCTGGGATAGAACGCAATTCTCCTGTTCAGCCGTGCAGCTATATTAAAAATGAACATCCTCCCCAGGTTACTATACCTCTTCGAAACCATCCCCACCACAATACCCTGCCATTTTTTATTACCCCCCCCCACACACACACACACACACACACACACACACACACACACACAATACCCTCCCATTTTTTTACTGCCCTCCACCAAAAAGCCCTGCTTCTTTCTATGGTGCAAAAAATGCCTGCAGGTGAGATGAAACCCTCATACTTCCCATAACGTTCAGAGGCATTAGCCTCCCGGATATCCTGAAATAATATTGGGCCAGCCATTTCTACCGGGTAATAGACTGGTCTGCCCATTTAGCTCTGAAGGATTGGATAAGCCTGAACCAGTCTTCCTCAGACATGCCCCTCTATGTCCAACCTTGGTTGCGGAAAATACAGTACACTTTGAATTAGATGCTCACTCCTTAAGGTCTACGCCATGGATATGCTATTATCGAACCTCCAGCTGTTGCAGAACTACAAGTCCCATGAGGTATAGCAAGACTCTGACAGCCACAAGCATGACACCCAGAGCCAGAGGCATAATGGGACTTGTAGTTTTGCAACACCTGGAGGTCCGCTAATTGCATATCCCTGGACTACGCTAAGGTTCACATCTATAGTGAACTACGATTTAAATATGCTCTGAATACAGAATTTTCTCCACTGACCACAACCCAGGCTTCTCTCCAGGAGACTTTTCATCTTTCCTGCATACTTGGTGGGACAAGCTTTTACTTCTGGGACACATATCTTTTTTGAACAGAACACCTTTTGTACTTACTAATCCATGCAGGAACACAACCTGACTGTGCACTTTCCATTTTGGACCTACCTCCAAATCAAGCACTTTTTGAACAACACCTCATAACGTCCACATCATAGCAGACGCTTCACAGAATTTGAAAAACTCTGCCATTCAAACTCTCCTCAATGCCGTCCTATTTCAAGGATAAACTCTATTCTCTTTTAAACTCCCAAGCCCAATGGATATAGGGCTGCTGAGGCATAGGCAAGAGACCTAGACTTGACACTTACAGAGGAGGACTTGTCATGTATGAATGTGAACCTCCTCAAAGATCAATCAATGAAAATATACAAGAGACCAACTTCAGATGCTGGAGAGAGGTACACTCTTACACATATGGTGGTCTTGCCCTAAAAAAAACACCCTTTTTGGACACAAGTCCACCTCCTGATTGGAATAAAATCTCTGACCACAAGATCCCCTACAGTACTGCCTCCTTCCTACGTCACCATACTGAAATATTTCCCACCACATAGTACTCTTTGCTCATACATTTGTTAAACACAGCTAAAACACTCATCCCAAGACTGTGGTACTCTATCAATGTACCTGAGATCTCTGATTTCTCTGGTTCCACAGAATCAATCAGGTGAAGGAGATGGAAAAAGTGCTGCACATCAGCAGAGAAACCATGCCTTCCAATGTAAAAACATGGACTAGCCTCAATCACCCAGCATTAGCTCTACCCTCTTAGGGCAATGAAGTGCCCCCTCCAAAACTTTGAAGCTTAACCCTACAGAGGAGTCCCGGTGCCCCCTCTGGGGGGCACATGGACTCATCCTCTTTACTCCCCCCACTTTTTTCTCTTTCCCCAACTTAGTAACCCTCTCGTTATTAAATAGAGCCTCCTACAGAATTGCGTTTCGCTATTACACCACTTCACCAGACTAGTTTAAGAACTTGTCACCTAGACAAGCCTAGGAAAAGAAAAATCCCCTAACTGTCTGATCTTCCCACCCTTATCCCTATCACCTATTCGGATGGCAGAACGGAACCCTTTCACAACAGTAATAAAGACAAGCACAAAGAGGCATATTAATATCTGTTTTTTTTTTTTAATTGTTTTCTCTTCATATAAAATTAGAAACAAAATATTTTCTTTTAATCGTGTATACATAATTTAGATCCCAGTGTAAGGTTTAAATACTGTAGAACAATATACTGATGACTGTACTAATTATGTTATGTGTTGTAAAATTTCAGTACACACTATATGTAACAAAAAAGGAAGTCCTGAATGCAAGTGCCAAGTACAGCCATTATCCCTATAGGAGTGATGCAATACATGTATGGGCCACAGAGTATAGAGTACAGTGAAACTGGGGCCTGTAAACACCGAGCAGACATGGGCAGGCAGGGCAGTGTGTCTTTAGTGAAGCCTTGATTTTAAAGTCTGCCAGTGATCAGCACTGGTGGAGTTATTATGGGTAAGAAGTGCAAAGTTATGATAAAACACACTTTCGATGTAAGCAAAATTTACACACAATTATGTTTCCTTTATTGATAAGTAATAGAAGAAAGAATGTGCATTTGATGTGTGGTATTGATGGTGGTATTTGGAACCAATGCTACCCAAAATTGGGAGATTTTTAGGTTGCAAATTTTTTTTTTTTAATCTGGAGGTGAAAGTTGCCTGCAACAGTTTGTGTCTTTGCTCTCTCTCACAAGTTCATAAGCAAAGTTCGACTCTATCACACCTAAATTCCCAAATATTTGTTTATCTTCCATTCCGCAGATTCTGAGGAAAGTGATGTCACCACTTTGTGATGGCCACTGTAAATGGCATGAACTGGGAAACTGAGTGGGTATATCATGCATTTGAGCCTCCGAGTGTTTTAGGAGGCCAGTTCACAATTCAAATTGCTAGAACCCCACAAATGAAAAATAACATTTTTAAAGTGAAGTTGGCTCTGGGGTCCCAAAAATCTGGTTGTCCACAACAGCATTAGAGGTTCTCTATTTTACAGTTTTAACAATTAGAATATCTTTTAAGATCAATAACTCTTACCAAAATATTTTTGCAGCCACTAATTAGACATGTGAAATGGTTAGGATTTTTTTCCCCACTGCAGTTATACAAAACTAATCCAACTCACTTATATTTTTGTAATATCTTGCTTAAACAACCTACTTGATAATACTGCACAACATTTCAATAGTACTTAGTGCAGGCCATTTTAAAAAGCATAATCTCTGTTTGAGACACTTTACTGCAGTGTTTTTAATTACGGACGACCAAACTTTGCCTAAAATTCAGAACACATTTTTCTGCAATAACCTATAAAACACATAAACCTTTCCGACTGACTGGTGTGCTTGACACCAATTACCTCTTATTCAGACTTTGCCCAAGACCATTTGTTGTTCAATGTAGCAATGTAAATCGTGTGTATTGGCTGTTGATAACACTATTGTTATACTACAACTCGTACGCCTGTTAGAAGCCATTTTTTTGCACCTATTCATAAAACTGTCTCAAAGCAAACAGTTGCCTTTGTTCACATAAACAGATCCTTTATTTTTTTTTTTACAGAAAACTTAAAATAAAATAAAGTATCCGATTAGCTGCTATGGGCAATGGTCATCTTTCAGATACTGTAGAAAAACCCCACAACTTTTTTAGAAGTTGAATTAACATCCTTTTAACCATTAGTTACCTTCAGCATCTGGATCTCCAAATGGATTCAGGTCTGTAACATCAGAACTTTCAAAAGGATTTGTGTCAGTGTTCAAGTCTTGCTCCTCTTCATCCAGAAAATTCAACTTGTTTATAAGTTCTACAACAGATAAAGAAGACTTTAGATGGCAAAAAAGGAATGCTTCCAGGTGTATTCAAAAAGGCAGTGCAAAGAGCAAGTGCGTAGATAAAAGTGCAGAAACACAAAACACAAATATGAAAATCTATGTACTCAACACACGGAGTAGACTAAATTCTAAAAAGCTGCCATTGGTCACTGAAAACTGGACATCACAATTGCTCTTTATACTACTTTACTGAACAGGGCAGACATTCTGATGGACAAAAGTTACTTCTAGAATAACATATGTGAACTATGCTGAACCCAGCAAAAAAAAAAAAAAAATTAAATGCTTAGGAATATAAGGTCATGCGAGCAACAAGCTGAAATAATGAAAACAAATGCACTGCCAGCAATGAAATTAATACCTGTATTTTGTAGCAAACCAACATTCTGGGTGGAATTATAAACTATGTTAACACGTTAATAGGCAAAGTCCATACACAAGATCTGATCCAATCAAGTTTGGACACCTAAATGATGGCTTGCTTTGCACACATACAACTGATGAACAAGAGGCATTACCAGCGTTAACAACTGTACATAGGCGGACGCTGAAATTTCAAAGACACCAGTGAAAAATTAGCTACATCACAAGCACAAAACAATCACAACAACAAATGACGCTCAGGAAAATCAATTTGTTTTAGAAAAAGCATTTGCTGGTATTGTTACTTTATTTAAGATGCTCTAGATCTAGCTAGTTTAGCCAAATCTTCTTCAGGGTCAACAAAAAAATGTTTCACCTATGATCAGTTTTATGTAACATCAGTCCACAACAGACTGACAAAGAAAAAAAGTAGCCCTTGAGATAAAAAAAAAAAAAAAAAAACACGAAAAATTTCTTTTAGGACTCCACTCCCATAAATTTTGAGGTAGAGCCAGAGATTGTGTTCCTTACTTAGCCTACTCATGATACTGAAAGGGTAGCTATAGTGTCATGGAGTTTATCGGGAAAGCAAACATTATGGTAAGTATTTGATAGGAAATATTCAGTTTTCCTGCCTGACTCCATAGCAGCATACGTTCAGGAACTAACTAGCCAAAAAAAACACAAGCGTGGGATACCAAAAATTAAGGTTTCAATCATAACACTTAGTAAACAGAAACTGTACAGCTAAACCACACCACAGAGAGCTTTAACAGGCTTAGTGGAGGACCATGTCATCACACCAAAACATTTTTGTGCCTCCCTGTTGCAGGAAGCCCACAAAGATGCCACACTCTTGGTTAAGTGTGTCGCTGCTTCCGTAGGCACCAAGCCTTAAGCCCTGTAAGCCAGTTGGCTAGCCAGCAAAACTCATCCAGCGAGAATTTAGGATGATATCTCCTCTGGTTCTGCTAAGGAGAGTTTTAAAGAGATTACCTTAATCTATAAACAAATCTTCAGCTTGTGAGCAAGCTTGGAGTATCCCAATATTCAGAGTATGGAACCAGTTTTTCTTAGTGGTGCTGCATGTGAGAAGGTTACGGTTCTCAAAGGAATCCAAAACAACATCAGATTGCATTCCTAGTATGAGTATATACACTACCCGAACAAGACAGAATGCCAAAAAAAAAAAAAAGTCCCTCGTAGCCTATGGCCCAAATCCTGGCAAGCTTCCTGGCTGAGGAAAAAACCCTTAGAAAAGGCTGCCTTTATGACTCCGCTTTTTTTGAGGATATAGCCCTTATTGTTTTAATCCTCGTAGGATCCCTCGTAGCCTATGACCCGATTTTGGCAAACTTCCTGACTGATGTGACAGCCCCCAGAGAAGCTATCCTCGTGGCTCAGTCTTTACTCAGCTGGACAGGAAATCTCATCTGGACAAGATAAGGAATTCCACAGCAAGTAGTAAATCCCACCTAGAGAGTCTTGAGCTCTCCCTCAAGTCTCAGATGTAGCACTCCCATTAAGGTATTGGATGAGTAAGGGATAGTTCACGCATGAGACACTGGATATGCCAAAGAATGCAAGGATCTGCCCTCTAAGAGAGCTTAGGAGAAGTAGAAGTCCAGAATGTATTTGACCTGAGGACTAAAGCAAAAGGAAAAAAAATACCCTCAGAAAAAAAAAGTTAAAAAAAAAAAACCCCTGTAAGGCCAAGGTATAATGAGCTAGTATGCACCGCATACTAGCTCATTATGAAATACTTGCCTTAGAACGAGGTCCCTGTATCGCAGGCCAGTCCACGCCGAGGGAGGTGACATTTTGCTCTCGGCATGTTTTTCGGGTTCGTGGCTCCGGCGCTTTCAGTGGCTGGAGCCGTGATGACGTCATGCGCGTAAAGGTTTAGGAGATATTCATTTTACCTACAGGTAAGCCTTATTATAGGCTTACCTGTAAGTAAAAATAAAAAAAATGGGTATACAACCACTTTAATCAAATCCTGTTGTAGAATTTATAGAGATCAGCTAAGAGAAAAACAGCCAAAGCTAATTAGTCTTTTCCTCTCAGAAGGAAAAAGTGGAAAAGCTGCTCCTTGGGAAAAGAACTTCCAGCTCGCAATAGTAAGGAGATGCAAGCCAATCAAACCCTGAAATATTGCCCAAAGATAAAATTCATGTAAAAGGAACCTGGATAGATGAATTACTTGTTGCCCAAATGAGTGACAAAATATGGATTCCTCCAAGAAGTTTTGAATGTACCCGCTGAAATGTTAAAGAGATTCCGCTCTACCCAGTTCACAACCATCTCTAACTCTCTCAGTATATTGACCATGCAAGTTCCGACCTGCCCCTTGATGTAGTACAACACTGCCATGTTGTTCACCCTTATTGAGACTACTGTCAGGTGACGAAAGGCATAGGGAGCATATAAGGGCTAGCCAGAAATCTGGAATGTTCTGACACAACTTCCTGAACTGGGGAGTTCCACTGGCCATAGTTCTGCAAGCACAGAAGAATTACTACTGTGGAAGCACCCATGGTTTCTTCTAATTGTTTATGAGACATGAATAGCTTAGGGCACGCCCAATTTTGAAGAAAAACTCTTCTGGACAGACAGCCTCCTCCAGTGAGCCCACTTTAATATAGGGATGGGAGAGACCATGGTCCTAAACATTATGAGGCATTGAGATGCAGACAGGTGAAGAGAGGAAAGCCAGAATAACCCAGCGCCCTATCACCAGTATGCGTTAGCGGCAAAGAATAATGTATTCTGAACTGTGATTAATTAGGACTTGTCTAAGGGTTAGATAAGAAAACCCACTAAATGTGCACCTCAAAGTCCCGACTTCCCAGTATCAACACTATATATTATTAAAGGGAAAGAGTTAAACAAAAACTCTAAAAAAAATAAAAGCCTGGCTGAGGCTCAATGTTCCGATTGTGTAGGCAAAAACTACATATAAGCGGGACTTCCAATTAACAGCTCAGATCAACCATATATTATACAATCATATCTTTTTACTATTGTAATACATAATTGGCCAATTATTTAAAACAATGCCAGCTGCAGCTGGGCCCCTAGACACCACCCAAAATAGAGTAACATTATGAAATAAAATAGACCCAAAAAGGCCCAGAAAAAGATAAGTGTTCCAAATCCTCCTTTTGAATTGTAAACAGTTTCCTTCAATTGGATACATCCTGCTTTGTTGCACTAGGGAGATTGGGCAATAATGTATGCTCTCTCATAATAGCACATGGGAGGTTGGACAAATCATACCAGTCCCATCATCATAGTATATATATATATATATATATATATATATATATATATATATATATATATATATATATATATATCTGAGAGACCTCTTTTTAAGTCACTGAACTTTGTAGATGAACTACCCACCTGTGGATGGACTTTGGTATGCTGATAAGAAGCAGCATGGTACCCCTGCTTCACATGTATATGTTTTGTGTGATTTTTTTTTTTTTTGGTACTGTTGGATTATACAATAATATGATTGTATAATATATGGTTGGTATGTGCTGAGCTTTTCACTGGAAGTCCCGCTTATGTATTGTTGCTTACACAATAGGGAAGTTGAGTCTCATCCAGGCTTTTATTTTTTCTGAGTTTTTGCATTGATGAGTCAGATGACCTTTTTTTGAAACACTAGCCAGCCAACCTCCTGTAGGGTCCTGAGAACTCCCTCTGCCTTGAGAAAGTGTAGACTGAAAATCAAACCAGCAGACATGTAGGCTGCATAATGTCTTCATCAATGTAGAAATAGAGGTATGGGACAGCTCTGGAAAGTACAACCTGCATATAGATCATCCTCATCCGCAGCTTCCTCTAAGGAATAGTCTGAATCTGGTAAAAAAAAAAAAAAAAACTGGACATTGCCAGAGATCCTTCCACTGGAAGAATGGACACAAATTCCTTTAGAATGTCTTGGCTACATTATGTTTCTATATTGTTTTATTTGGTTTAAATTTTTATGTTGCATCCACCCCAATAAGGAGACTTTTGATCACAAAATTTCATTTGGAGATGTTAGGTGTATTATGAGTACATTTTTGTTTGCAGACACCGTATGACCTCTAGAACACCTCGGAAAGTTATTTCTGGACTTACATTTAGCTGCCTGGTTTGATGGCACAACGTGTTCGAAATCTGCATAGTTTTATTGCTCATGTCTCCTTTTCATTGTTATAGGTTTTTGGTTTTGCTTTGGTTTGTCTACCATATACTATGACCAATTAACTGTTGTCCTGAAATGTTGGATTACATGCTAATAAACCTTTGTAAAAGAATGTCTTGGCTACTTGCGTTGGTCTTTGTCATCTTCCTCCCTGGCTGCTTGAACAACATACAGGGTTCTGCCTGCCAAGGAACAAGCAACATGGGTCCAGTTTAGGGTGTGCATAATGTATACAGATAGGGAGGCTAGACATTATACAATTTTCCTTTAAATTTACCAAAACCATATAATATGAAGATATGAAGTCAATCTAAACACTTTCAATTTTGTATGCAATCAGGCAGGCCCGTGCACGACATAGTTGAAGGTAAATCTAAAGAAAATTGAACAAAAAAAAAAATTGTACTTATTAGCTTCCTATACACCTAAAAGGGAAAAAAAAAAAGTAATTAAAAAATGCCCCATTACCTTCTTGGTGCTGGCTGACTATAAGGATGAATAGGATTCAAAATAGTAAGCACTAGGGATGAGCCAAACACCCCCCTGTTCGGTTCCCACCAGAACATGCGAACAGGCAAAAAATTTGTTCGAACACGCGAACACCGTTAAAGTCTATGGGACATGAACATAAATAATCAAAAGTGCTAATTTTAAAGGCTTATATGCAAGTTATTATCATAAAAAGTGTTTGGGGACCTGGGTCCTGCCCCAGGGGACATGGATCAATGCAAAAAAAAGTTTTAAAAAACGGCCGTTTTTTCGGGAGCAGTGATTTTAATAATGCTTAAAGTGAAACAATAAAAGTGTAATATCCCTTTAAATTTCGTACCTGGGGGTGTCTATAGTATGCCTGTAAAAGGGCGCATGTTTCCCATGTTTAGAACAGTCTGACAGCAAAATGACATTTCAAAGGAAAAAAAGTCATTTAAAACTACTCGCGGCTATTAATGCATTGCCGGTCCGACAATACACATAGAAGTTTATTGATAAAAACGGCATGGGAATTACCGACAGGGGAACCCCGAACCAAAATTTAAAAAAAAAATGACCTGGGGGGTCCCCCTAAATTCCATACCAGGCCCTTCAGGTCTGGTATGGATATTAAGGGGAACCTCGGCCAAATTTTTTTTTAAAATGGCGTGGGGCCCCCCTCAAAATCTATATGGATCTGTATGGATTTTAAGGGGAACCCCGCACCAAAATTTAAAAAAAAAATGGCAGGGGGTCCCCCCAAAAATCCATACCAGACCCTTATCCGAGCACGCAACCTGGCAGGCCGCAGGAGAAGAGGGGGGACGAGGGAGCGCCCCCCCTCCTGAACCGTACCAGGCCACATGCCCTCAACATTGGGAGGGTGCTTTTGGGTAGCCCCCAAAACACCTTGTCCCCATGTTGATGAGAACAAGGGCCTCATCCCCATAACCCTGGCCGGTGGTTGTGGGGGTCTGTGGGCGAAGGGTTTATCGGAATCTGGAAGCCCCCTTTAACAAGGGGACCCCCAGATCCCGACCCTCCCCCGTGTGAAATGGTAAGGGGGTACAAAACCTACCATTTCACTAAAAAACTGTCAAGAATGTTAAAAATGACAAGAGACAGTTTTTGACAATTACTTTATTTAAATGCTTCTTCTTTCTTCTATCTTCTATCCTCCTTCGGTTTCTTCCTCCATCTTCTTCTTCTGGTTCTTCCTCCGGTGTTCTCGTCCGGCATCTCCTCCACGGCGTCTTCTTCCCTTCTTCTCCTCGGGCCGCTCCGCATCAATGATGGCATGGAGGGAGGCTCCCGCTCTTCTCTTCATCTTTTTCCCTTCATCTTCTCTTCATCTTTTCGGGCCGCTCCGCATCCATGATGGCATGGAGGGAGGCTCTCGCTGTGCGACACTTCTCCTCTTCTGACGGTTCTTCAATAACGGGGGGGGGGCACCCAGTGACTTGACGGGACTTCCGTGGTGTCACGGGGAATGCCACAAGGAAGTCCCGTCAAGTCACCGTGCGTCAGACGGGGCGGGGTCACCGGGTGGCCCTGCCCCCCGTTATTTAAGAACCGTCAGAAAAGGAGAAGCGTCACACAGCGAGAGCCTCCCTCCATGCCATCATGGATGCGGAGCAGCCCGAAAAGAAGATGAAGAGAAGAAGATGAAGAGAAGAAGATGAAGAGAAGAAGATGAAGAGAAGAGCGGGAGCCTCCCTCCATGCCATCATGAATGCGGAGCGGCCCGAGGAGAAGAAGGGAAGAAGACGCCGACACCGCGGAGGAGATGTCGGACGAGAACACCGGAGAAAGAACTAAAAGAACCAGAAGAAGAAGATGGAGATAGAAACCGAAGGAGGATAGAAGAAAGAAGAAAGAAGTAGCATTTAAATAAAGGAATTGTCAAAAACTGTCTCGTCATTTTTAACATTTTTGACAGTTTTTAAGTGAAATGGTAGGGGTACCCCCTTACCATTTCACACAGGGGGGAGGGCCGGGATCTGGGGGTCCCCTTGTTAAAGGGGGCTTCCAGATTCCGATAAGCCCCCCGCCCGCAGACCCCCACAACCACTGGCCAAGGTTGTGGGGATGAGGCCCTTGTCCTCATCAACATGGGGTCAAGGTGTTTTGGGGGGCTACCCCAAAGCACCCTCCCAATGTTGAGGGCATGTGGCCTGGTACGGTTCAGGAGGGGGGGCGCTCTCTCGTCCCCCCCTCTTTTCCTGCAGCCTGCCAGGTTGCGTGCTCGGATAAGGGTCTGGTATAGATTTTTGGGGGGACCCCACGCCGTTTTTTTTTTTTTTTTGGCGCGGGGTTCCCCTTAAAATCCATACCAGACCTGAAGGGTCTGGTATAGATTGAGGGGGACCCCTCGCCATTTTTTTTTTTAATTTTTGCCGAGGTACCCCTTAATATTCATACCAGACCTGAAGGGCCTGGTATGGAATTTAGGGGGACCCCCCACTTCATTTTTTTTTTTTTTTTTTGGTTCGGGGTTCCCCTGTGGGGAATTCCCATGCCGTTTTTATCAATGAACTTCTATGTGTATTGTCAGACCGGCAATGCATTAATAGCCGCGAGTAGTTTTAAATGACTTTTTTTCCTTTGAAATGTCATGTTACTGTCAGACTGTTCTAAACACGGGAAACATGCGCCCCTTTACAGGCATACTATAGACACCCCCCAGGTACGAAATTTAAAGGGATATTACACTTTTATTGTTTGACTTTAAGCTTTATTAAAATCACTGCTCCCGAAAAAACGGCCGTTTTTAAAACTTTTTTTTGCATTGATCCATGTCCCCTGGGGCAGGACCCAGGTCCCCAAACACTTTTTATGACAATACAATGAATATAAGCCTTTAAAATTAGCACTTTTGATTTCTCCCATAGACTTTTAAAGGGTGTTCCGCGGCATTCGAATTTGCTGCAAACACCCCAAATTGTTCGCTGTTCGGCGAACTTGCGAACAGCCGATGTTCGAGTCGAACATGCGTTCGACTCGAACTCGAAGCTCATCCCTAGTAAGCACATGTTTGGCAGACTACTGGCAGTTAGAAATACAAAAAGTTAAGAAGTGTACAGTTTTAGGAGGTCCACAGAAGGACTGACAACACATGTAAAAGTACCAGTAAGGAAGACGCTGCTCCCCTCCAGCTACTAACCTGCATAGAGCAGTCACAGTATAGAGGAGATTAGACTGCCGGCTGCACAAGGACCTGTCACAGTACGCAAATCCCTACTAAACAGGGATACTGCGCAAGTCTAAAGGAGAACTCCACATTGCTAAGAAAATATATTATAACATGTACAATTGCTACTCAAGCCATGTAGTAATTTAAAAACACCCTCCCAATTCAAACTGTAGTTGAAGTTTCCTAAGCTGTCCCTTCCATACAGAAAGCAGGACATGATGAAAACATTATCTGTTCAGGACAGAAAAAGAAAAGGTAGGAAACTGCACCAAACTTTGATAAAATGCTGCATTGCACATAGATCACCCAAAGAGGGTAGTCTACTCCAGGTCTTTTTTTTTTTTTTTTTTTAACATAAGTGGAGTTACCCCTTAACCACCCACACGGTGTCTGGTAATTGGGCTCACTTCAGGCCACGCATACTTACGCATCTTGGACCTCTTCAGCAGGGCGATCGATGCACATGATATGCACACTTACCACCTGGTGCTACCTGGGCATTTGTTAAAACATAGTCCTGCCGAAGGTGTGGAACGCTCTCAAATATGATCCTCATTGCATGTGTGCCATGAATACCACCCTGCTGTTTGCAAGGGAACCCAGAATTCTCATGGCACCATCCTACTGATAGCTGGGAGTACAGCGTCACACATTACCACTGATGACAGGGAACATTAATACCCATTCTCTGTGTGCTATGGACACCACACTGCTGATAGCTGGGGAATCTGGTATCATCCTGTAACTATTCCGCTTATAGCTGGGAACAATTTGTCTCCACTCACGACCCTGCCAGAGATCCAGGAGCTGAATATCATCAGTAAACCAAACCAACAAAGGTAAGAAAACACCATCTTGACAGGCTCTATAAGCAGGACAAAAAAAGGAACAAGGTCTCTGGCCCAAAATGTATGAAAGTGGGGTCCTATGGGGCGGGAGCGAGGGTGGAGTCACCCAAATGTATGTTGCCAGTCAAGAGGTCAGTCAAGAAGAAAAAAATACTATCCTGTGTATTATGTGTTAATCTGCAAGAAAAATCCAGGATATTTTCTATGCACTATGCTAATATGCATAAAAGCATGCAACTAAAGTATTTCTTCGTCAGTTATTTAAATGTTTATATATTTATAAGCTAATCTAAATATACATTTTAAACACTTTTTCTTTTTAATCAACCATACAGGGCTGACATATGTATTAAAACGTACATGAGGTCCCTGTAATCAGGATAGTAGTAGAAAATAATGTATTGATAATATTTTGTATAGTGTTATAAAAATACATTACGCATTAAACAAGCTAAAAGACATGTTCACACTTGTCTCCAATTTTCTGCTTAATATAGGATATATATTCAAGGTATTTATAACAAATGACCAAATGAAGGCCTCATATGTGCTCAAAACATGGTGTGAAAAGTATTTTCGTACACAAAATGGTTAAAATGCAAAAACCAGCGCATTCCAAAACAAGCATTTTTATTACCCTTGGTTAAATACGCACAGTATATATTTAAACCGGATTCGGAGTGACCAGAGCAAGTGAACCGTTCTAAAGAAGTTCTTGAAACTCTGGAAATCCCAAGTGCATATAAAGTACATGTGATGCATCAGGCATGTACACAGTTAGGAATAAACAGCACGTTTAGCAGCAAACCATGTTTTTACATCTAAAATGCATTTTATTTACTGTGTCAGACACTAAAGCTGGCCATACATTAGCAGAATTTTGTTTTAAAATCTTGATTTTCAAAACATCCGTTTGATTTCCTAATAGTTAGTGGGGTCAAAGTCAAGATCTTTTTCAACTATAGTGACAAAAAAAAAATCAAAGGAGCAGGGTGGAAAATTCTGTGGTTTTGTTTGGGTCATTGTAATGCACGTGTACTAGGAACAAAGAAAAACGTTTTAATATGTCTGGACGTCCACTCATGTAGCAAGTCTGAGTGAAATTTTAAGGGCTTTTGAAAAAATTTACCTAATAATGTTAAAGTAGAATTACACCGCATCATAGCAACACAAACATTATTTAATTCATCAATGTCTCCATATTTTATTTTGCTGAGAAATTACTTTGAAAAACACCCCCTGCCATGTCTGGCTGTGGCCATCTTGAATAAGTGCAGCCGATTATGTAGCATTTACTTCCTATAATCCATCTGCCCTTGGATCAGACATGTAGGCAGGAGGGTGTGCTTAGCTGAGAAAACCCTACCTCCCCTCCTGAAGACTACTGGGATGTAGGACACCATTAACCTAGGCCTGGAAACCAGAAAGCAACTGAAGAAATGTAAAAAACAAAAAACAAAAACATGATATACTTTCCTATCTATTTACGAACGCTAGCTGCATAATTATTAAATATAGTCAATGTTGATTGAGTGAGTGGAGATTCACTTTAAGTTCAAATGCTCTGAGGAATGATTTTTCAGAATTTCCATATGGATTAAATTCTATTGATGTATGACCAACTTAACTCTGAATTCCAGGCATGGATGTTTTCCCATAGCTACATTGGTCCAGCTGGGACCAATATAAGTATGTATATGTCATACCTGTGGGACTGCTATGGAAGCAGAGAATCACTGTAGATGTCACCGCTACCACAATGATTGCTGTTGTCTTCCAGGTCTGACTGGATGAGGTGAAAGTCGTGACATCACTGCCTGTCTCTTGATTTTGTCCAATCACAAAACGCCTTATGCCCTGTACACACGAGCGGACTTTTCGGCAACAAAGGTCCGACAGTCTTTCCGACGGAATTTCGAAGGACTTCCGATGGACTTCCCTATACACGATCACACCAAAGTCTGACGGATTCGTACGTGATGACGTACGACCGGACTAAAATAAGGAAGTTCATAGCCAGTAGCCAATAGCTGCCCTAGCGTCGGTTTTTGTCTGTCGGACTAGCATACAGACGAGCGGATTTTTCGAAAGGAACTGTGTCCGGCAGAGTTCCGATATAAAGATTTGAAACATGTCCCAAATCTAAAGTCCGTCAGATTTTCGATAGAAACAGTCTGCCGAAGATCCGATGAAGCCCACACGGTTGGATTGTCTGCCGGATTCGGTCCGTCGGACCAGTCCGGTCGAAAAGTCCACTCGTGTGTACAGGGCATTACATTCACTGAGAAAAAAAAAAAAAATGTGTACTGCTTCCCCACTTCCACAGAAGTCCTACAGGTATGGCTTATGCATACTTACATTCGTCAAAGCTGGACCAATGTAATTATGCGTTAAAATTCATTCCAGGACAAAGTGGCAGAGTCTCTTGAAAGCAGTCTTCCCCCTGATGTCTGTGTACTCACCTTTTCAACACTTTCCCATCGCTGTATTTCACCATCTGAGTCCTAATCTAGTGTAAGCTCTTTTCAGGAGACTATAGGGTAGATTTACTGAAGGCAAACAGACTGTGCGCTTTGCAAGTGCAGTTGCATTCATTTTCCGCAGAGCTTAGTAAATGTGTTAAAGCTCTGCTGATTTCCATCAGTCAATCATGTGCAAGCAAAAAATGCTTTATTTTTCTTGCACATGATTGGGTATTCTTTACAAAGTGACTTTAACAAATGACATATACTGAGGAAAATGAGTGCAACTGTAATTGCAAAGTACACAGTTTATTTGCCTTTAGTGAATCGACCCCTATGTCTCTTTGCTTATTAATTCGCCTAATTGAAACCTGTAGGGGGACTATGTATTTTCTGAGGCACTGACCCAAAAAAGTATGCAATTTCCGACTTTACTGTCATGCTTATCTGCAGGCTGATTACAGGACATTGACTGAAGGTATTGAAACCAGACTGCCAGACAATTATTATTCTTGGAAAAGGTTTAGCTATGAGAGCCCCCATATTTCTCCAACAGACTTCCTTTAATAAAAGTACACAACAATGTGCTACAAGCTACAGCTACCATTCAGTAATGTATATTCATTGTTCCAAGTGCTTCAAACAAATAAAACCCTAATCTGTATACATAATTGCACTTCACTGCTCCTTGCTTTTAAATAAAGGGTAGTTAGTAACAAATAAAAATACATGTTTTATTAAAGTGGTTGTAAACCCTTACACACCGCTTTTCCCTACAAGTAAGCCTATGATAAGACTTACCTGTAGGTACTGGAAATATCTCCTAAATCTGCACAGTTATTTACCATACACACTTGCTATCACACTGAAGAAAGGGCACGAACGTGCTGTTCCTAAAGGGCCCGTGCCCTGACCGTCGGCTCCCGTGTGCATGCACGGGAGAGACGTCACGTGACACCGGCCAGTAACAGAGCTGGAGTCCACGGCCCCGGAAGAAAGAGTGGTGAAGATGGACGCTGCCAGCAGCGGGGACCTCAGGAACAGCACAGGCTTCGTTCGCAGGTAAGTGCAACATAATGGGCTAGTATGCATTATGCTTTTACTTTGCAGGGGAAAAAAAGAGGAAGTAAAACCCATCAGAGTTTACTTCCTCTTTAATTTGTAAAATCGTGTAGACTAGTTTTACTGCACCCAATTCAGGGTACTGCCATGTTTATAAGAAACTAATGCTGGCCATACATGCACAGAATTTCAGCCTTTTGCAGACTGAAGGATTATTCATCAATCGAAAACGAATTAGCCACTAACTGACAGAATAAACTTGTTTACATAATCGTTTCCATGATCATAGCGATCATTGGATAACAATAAAAACATATATAAAATTAAACAAGACAGAATATTATTTTCGTTTCAATTACAACATATATATATTCATTATAGAAACGCTAAAAGTTTTCGCTTCAGAACCATCGACATCAGCCGTGCCCACGGTCGAAATCGTTGGTAAAGTTGGGTCCACTAATGGCACAATTGTCGAATGAGCTTTCTAAAAACGACCAGTTTCGGCCAAAATTCTGTGCTTGTATGGCCAGCATAACTGCAGCAATACATGTCTGCTTACTGATACTAATGCAGCAAATATGCCACAAGCACAATAACAGATATTTTTAAAGATGTTAATGTGTAGGGCAACAAAATGTTTAACAAACACATTTTTATTTAACTGCTAAGCCTACAGATGTAGACAAATTTGTTGGTACCCTTACAGCTCACTGAAACAATGCTTCATTCCTTCCTGAAGTATAAGAACATTAAAAGCAATAGTCACATTCATACCAACATACCTTTGGTATGTCAGAGTAAAGAAAAGAAACTGTATTGCTTATCCTACCAAGCTATTCCAAAAAGGCCTGGACAAAATTTGTTGGTACCCCTAGTTATACTACAAACGGTTTTCTATAATAAGTATCACACAGGTCTTCAGGGTCTTGTAATCAGTCAGTCTACCTAAAGTTAAATCAAAAAATTGTGAGTAGGCAGATTTTTTTTGCAGAACAAACATGCTAAATATATCCAATCAAGAGGCCAAAAACCTGGCACCCAGAAGAAGCCCTGTGGAGAAGATGTCAGACCGGCAAGAGATCCATTGGATGCATTGCTAGAATGGCATTATACAGACCTTAGTACAGGTTTAAATTAAAGTGGTTGTAAACCCTCACATATACCCAGTGAAATGACCAGCCTCAGATGACACACGGAGATTAAAAAAATTCTCCTACATAAATTTTACTTGTATATCAGTAGTTTTCCCCTTTCTGTGCCCTTTGAAAAGTGCAGATCGTGTTAAGAATCTTTCTTAATTAATCAGCAGTACTTAGGAGTGGGTGGATAGACTGTATTTGCATTTGATTGTATTTGATTGGAGGAAAAGGACACCCCCCTCATAGGCAGAGGAACAAAAGAACATGCAGAGCTATATTCTGAATAAACAAGCTCCCTGCTTATCTCCCTCTGAGCACGCTCCCGACACAAATTTTTAGATAATGTTATCTCATGTGTCGGAAAACTTGTCAGAAGTGACTCATGCTGAACGGAGCACCAGAGAGAAACGACACTTAGAGCTTTGGGGGGAGATAAGTAAACACTACAGAGATATGTGCTTAGACCAAATTTCATTAATGGGGTTTACAACCACTTTAAGAAAAGCAGTCTGCTGTTTGGCATAATTTTGAGCCCCACACTGAACATGGACCAGAGAAGAGTTGTCTGAAGTGGTCAGAAAGAAAATAATAGACCAGCATGTTGCACATTTGCAGCATGTCACAAATAATAATGAGAGGATAGTGTTAATGGTACTCAAAGAAACAAAAATAACTTCCAAACAGACAGAAGCTGAAATCAAAGCTTAAGGCACATCAGTGTCTGACCACACCAGTAAGTGGTCTCAAAGGAAGAAGACCCAATAGGGCTCCACTGTTGAAACATTGGCAACCCTTATTGCTTCTGTGAAAATTCCTTTGAACAAATAAGGCAAAACTGTAGATTTTTGGCAAGTCACATCAGTTATAAAAGCTTTTAAATAAATAACCAAACCTACTGTGAAACATGGAGGATGTTCAGTTATATTTTAGGGCTGCTTTACTGCACCTAGCATGAGGTGTTCAAGGAACAATGAAATCTCAAAGTTATGAAGGAATTCTAGAGCAAACATGTTTCCCAGAGTCAGAAAACTCTAATGCCGCGTACACACGAGCGGACTTTACGGCAGACTTTGCCCGGTGGACTGGATTTCGTCAGACAATTCGATCGTGTGTGGGCTCCAGCGGACTTTGTTTTCTTAAAAGTTGGACGGACTTAGATTTGAAACCATGTTTTAAATCAATTCATCGAAATTGAGTCCGGCCGAAAAGTTCGCTCGTCTGTATGCTAGTTCGACGGACAAAAAGCCACGTTAGGGCAGCTATTGGCTACTGGCTATGAACTTCCTTGTTTTAGTCCGGTCGTACGTCATCACGTACGAATTCGACGGACTTTGGTGGATTGTGTGTAGGCAAGTCCGTTCATTGAGAAAGTCCGTCGAAAAGTCCGCCGGGCAAAGTCTGCCGTAAAGTCCGCTCGTGTGTACGCGGCATAAGTGGCAGGTCATGGGTCCTCCAATAGTAAAACGCACAGCTAAAGGCACTCAAGAATGGCTAAGAATAAAACTTTGGACTATTCTGAAATTGCCTTCTATGAGCCCTGATCTGAATTCTATCTAACATCTATGGAAAGAGCTCAAATATACAATCTGGAGAAAGCATCCTTTAAACCACAGAAACCTAGAGCAGTTTGCGCAAGAAGAATAGGGTAAACTACCTGTTGGCAGGCACTGAAGTCTTGCTAAGGAGCAACAGAATCACTTGTTGCAACAATTGCCTCTAAAGGATAAGAGTACCATCATTTTTGTCCACTCTATGTTCACCTATTTTATTATTTAGAATATGCTGTTGATTCAAAAGTCAAATGCAAAATCAAATTTATTTTTATTTTTTGTTAAATATGGAATACACAAATCCTCGTGCGATCTTTGTCAGCTAATAAATAAAATATTTGAACAAGAAATATAGAATACACAATGACAGATGTCAATTACTTTGGTCAGTTCCAAGTTATTTAAAAGAAAATTGTGGGTCCTTTTTTTTCTTCATGGAAGGGTACCAACAAATCTGTCCACATCTGTATATACAAAGTACAGGCAGTCCTGTATATTTTGGATCAGTTTTTATGACATGTAATCAGTTTTTATTCAGTGGCTGTGCTTTACTGAGAAAAGTGAATTATTCTTACGGATAATTGCTTTGCCATATTATCTCTATGAGAGAACACCTGAAAGAGAGGGTCCACTCACCTAGAGAGGAAGAGACAGGGACAGTTTAAGCCTCCCACAGCTTCCTCTTTTTCCCTAGTGTTTTCTCCAAGATCTAGTTTGAACACAAAGGATAATCGTAACACTTTAAGTGCACCTGCGCAAATAAGCAGACATTTTAAAAGTAAGCTGTACCTTGTGTTCAAACTCCAAGTTTTGGTCCAATTAAACATTTATGGCCCCTTCAAACTCTGCAGTTCTGTGCACAATAATGTGTGGTATTTTAAGTGTTAATGTGTTCCATTAAAGCAATATAATGGCAATATTTATGGCTGGTTCACGCCACATGCAGACCAATGTGTTTTTTCTGCATCAAAAGCGCATTGACAGTAGGTTACATGGATTTAAATGGCATAGTTCGCACCATTGCAGTGCATTCCAGTACAGTCAACAAAAGGAGAACAGGCTGCATTTTTTCGGCATGAATATATATCTGGAATGCAGCACAATGCATAAAAGACACACCAAAATGCATCAAAAGGCACTAGCACGTATTACAGAAAAAAAAGCCCACCAAAAAACAACCTGTACCCAGAAGAGGCCAGCGACAGGTACATCGATGTGCCTGTAGGAGCCGTCCATCCGCAGTACAATGCGCGTGGGCGATCCTAAAGAGGATAACATACAGTTCTAAGTTGTTTTCTAGGAGGAATTTACTGTTATGTAGTTATACAATATAGTGAAGAAAAATCCCCATGTAATGCATTCTACAAAAAATAAAATGTAATAGGTCTATAGATAACAGACATATATGCTGTATATTTCAAAAAAGACAAAACAAGATTACATTGTTGTAGAGGTTTTATTGAGCTAATGACACAACCTGTCCCCAAAATTTAAAAAGTCATAATATCTTTAACAAATATTAAAATACAAAAAGAATATCATGTATTGCATGCTTTAACAACTTAGAACACTGAGAATGTACAGGTAAATATATGCAAAGAAACAGCAGAAGATAGTTTTTGAAATCCCTAGATCCTGCCAGTCAAGTGCACCCGTAGGTGACATAAAACACTTAGCCAATCTATCTCTATTGTCAAAGGCATTCAAGCTCCCTCGAGCATTACTCCATCCACCCTGTTCAAGGGCAATGTGTGAGGAGTCCTCAAGGGTATAGCTGTCTCTCTCCCTAACGTAGTTATGAAGCACGCAAGTTGCCTTAGTGACATTGCATTTTCAGGGTTAGCTACACGGTTGTGTGCAATGTATGCCATTTATTGGAGAGGATATTGAATGTGCATTCCACCATTCTATGGGCACATGTTAGCTTGTAATTGAATATGCGTTTGATATAGCTAGTTGTGAGTAACATTATATTTTCACTTAACTCAAATGCTTTGTCAGCAACAAAAACATGAGGTTAGGATGGTTCTGTGGTTCCAGGTAACTGTATCCCTCAATTTCTGTCTCAAATTTGAATGCTTAATATAGCCGAATCACTACTACTACCGTAGGAGTCAACATCAATACACATGAATTTATAATCTGCATCAACTGCTGCCAACAGTACTATTGGGAAGTATCGTTTGTAGTTTAAACATCCGCTTCCACTCATTGGCATTCGTATTCTGATATGCTTTCCATCTAGTGCACCCAAACAATTTAGAAAATGACATCTTCACCAAAATAAATCTGCAATTTCCACCACCATTCCACAGCTAGCCACACAACTTTCTGCAGATTGCGCCATAATGCCTTGCAAGTGCCATGAACAATGTAATAGATCAGCGGTCCCCAAACTATGGCTCTTTGCTTGCCTCTATCTGGCCCTTCCGGAACTTTTCCATCCACAACTGACACCAAGGATGGGGTGCTATTCCTCCCACTGATATCAATAGGGCACTATTCTTTTCACTAAAACCAATGATGGGGCATTGTTTACTTCAACTGCTGCTTGGGCATTTTCAGCTCCTACTGGCCATAGTCCGGCCCCCCTAAAGTCTAAAGGGCAGTAACCTGCCCCCTAGTTTAGAAAGTTTGGAGAACCCTGTAATAGATGGTTGATTTGCCCATATGAAACTTAAAATGCATAGCTGCATGGGAATGACCAGGAGCCAGAAACCTGTGAAGAAATAAAGGAAATTTTAAACAAATTATTATAATACATTTTTTTTCTTCTGTTTCTCATTTGAAGACAAAGTGGAAGGGCATGAAGAATTGTTAAACAAAGCAGGGCAGGAAGAAAGAAAAAAGACAAACATATGTACATGTCCAAAAACAAGAATTTCTACACCCAATTGTGGAGCTTTGCCAGTTAATAGATCTCTGTTGTGTATTTTTGAAATGCTTTGTAAGCTTACAGTATCCAATATAAAAAATGATCTTAGCTCTCAGCAGTACGGAAAGTACCTGACAATGAAGAAGCAAGTGTCTCTGAGAAACAAACATGTATTGAAGGCCCTGCATCTCCAGCAGAAACGGCTAAAAGATCACCATCTGAACATGTTCCATCTGAGCAAAAACATCACAAAAACATCGCAGTGCGACTTGGACACAAGTCACAGCTCCACCCAACCCGAGCAAGAACCTTTGCTTTGAGATTCTAAAAGGAAGAGCTGGTCTGCCTTCCACAGGTCCAGGCCATATAGGTGTACTTGCCACTTCCAAAAATATGGTGGACACTTTAAAAGTCTTTATAAGCAAAATTAGAAAGGAATAGGGATCAAATGTATATTTTCTTCTAAGCTTGGTTCCCTAATAGGCCTGAGAGAATGGGGGCTTTATATAACAATATGGTCAATCCCATTTAAAGCCTATCAAAATGAAATACAACCTATTCCATATGTCCCACAATACCAGAATACACCTGCTATCACTAATCCTATCCAAAGTACTGCCCAATCTGCAGCCCGGCAACAACATTCCCAAGTGAGGCACCATTACAGTCAGGACATGAGAGGTCCTCCATACTATCCTCCATATCTAGCCCAAACACAGACACCTCCATGTGGGCAACCAAGGGGGATGCTTCATGCACTTGAGGAGAAAGTTGAAACATATCATTACCTGTATTATGTACTGTTTATTTTTTCGGGTATATTTGAATGTTTTTCAAAAAAATTTGGGTTTTTTTTATAACAAAAATTCTAAAGAAAAAAATACTGAAAATATATTATATAAAAAAAGGTTTTTGGCCTGGTCGACCTGTTGATTACAAAATATATGCTCCCTACCTTCTCTTCCCCCCTTTTTTTCCTTTTTTACCCCTTCTCTTCTTTTCCTAGACACTCAACGTGTTTTCTCTTTCCCTCAAAAGAAAGGAAAAAAAAAAAAAAAACTACCCAGTATGCGCTGACCTTTGGCACGGCTGCTTTGAAGCCTGAAAATAATGGCCTTATATCATATGAGGTTTTTGTTATCCCTCCACCTCATAGTAGTTAAGTGCCTACCAAACTGTGCCATCTTCTCGGTATGTAATTGTTAATCATGTTCTCCTGTGTGACTTTCTCCTCATTACAGGATATACTCACCATGAATGCCACGGTCATTAGACTTTAGGCAATATATGTTAATGGAAGGAACTTGGCCTATGGCGTTAACGCTTGCTTTAAACCCCATCTGTATTCACTTATTGTATCACTGTTGATGGTTATCATTGAGAATGGACTGTTAAGTCATACTACATTGTCATGATGTATACTATATATATATATATATATAAAATTATATTCTACAACACTTTTGTTTTATGTTTCTGTATACTCCATTTCATAGTGGTGTTTTGGTGATCATTTAGTTAAGGGAAGGGAGAACAAGTCAAAAAGTAACAGCCCAAGTACTGACTTACCAAAGCGTCACTAGGAGACATTCTGTAGGTGTCACGGACTTGCGGTAGGTGGTATCCTGATGCTCAAAGGTCAGGTGTGAGGATATCCAAAAGATAGTCAAAGATAAAAAAAGAAAAAGTAATGGAAAAAAAAATCGTTAAGGAAATGTGTACAGACCACAATATATAGGTCCATTACAATATTGACTGTGTAAAGATATACAGTGTATATAATATATATATATATATATATATATATATATATATATATATATATATATATATATATATATATACACACACATACATATACACACATACAGTATCTCACAAAAGTGAGTACACCCCTCACATTTTTGTAAATATTTTATTATATCTTTTCATGTGACAACACTGAAGAAATTACACTTTCTACAATGTAAAGTAGTAAGTCTACAGCTTGTATAACTGTAAATTTGTTGTCCCCTTAAAATAACTCAACACAAAGCCATTAATGTCTAAACCGCTGGCAACAAAAATGAGTATATCCCTAAATGAAAATGTCCAAATTAGGCCCAATTAGCCATTTTCCCTGCCTGTCATGTGACTCATTAGTGTTACAAGGTCTCAGGTGTGAATCGGGAGCAGGTGTGTTAAATTTGGTTATCTCTCTCTCACTCTCTCATACTGGTACCTGGAAGTTCAACATGGCACCTCATGGCAAAGAACTCTGAGGATCTGAAAAAAAATAAATTGTTGCTCCACATAAAGATGGCCTAGGCTATAAGAAGATTGCCAAGACCCTGAAACTGAGCTGCAGCATGGTAGCCAAGACTATACAGCGGTTTAACAGGACAGGTTCCACTCGAAACAGGCCTCGCCATGGTCATCCAAAGGAGTTGAGTGCACGGGCTCAGCATCATATCCAGGTTGTCTTTGGGAAATATATGTATGAGTGCTGCCAGCATTGCCGCAGAGGTTAATTGGGTGGGGGGTCAACCTGTCAGTGCTCAGACCATACGCTGCATTTTGCATCAAATTGGTCTGCATGGCTATCGTCCCAGAAGGAAGCCTCTTCTGAAGATGATGCACAAGAAAGCCCGCAAACAGTTTGCTGAAGACAAGCAGACTAAGGACATTGATTACTGGAACCATGTCCTGTGGTCTGATGAGACCAAGATAAACTTATTTGGTTCAGATGGTGTCAAGCGTGTATGGTAGCAACCAGGTGAGGAGCACAAAGACAAGTATGTCTTGCCTACAGTCAAGCATGGTGGTGGGAGTGTCATAGTGTTGGGCTGTATGAGTGCTGCCGGCACTGGGGAGCTACAGTTCATTGAGGGAAGCATGAATGCCAACATGTGCTGTGACACACTGAAGCAGAGCATGATTCCCCCCCCCCCTTCGGAGACTGGGCCGCAGGGCAGTATTCCAACATAACGACCCCAAACACACCTCCAAGACGACCACTGCCTTGCTAAAGAAGCTGAGGGTAAAGGTGATGGACTGGCCAAGCATGTCTCCAGACCTAAACCCTATTGAGCATATGTGGGGCATCCTCAAACATAAGGTGGAGGAGTGCAAGGTCTCTAACATCCACCAGCTCCGTGATGCCATGATGGAGGAGTGGAAGAGGACTCCAGTGGCAACCTGTGAAGCTCTGGTGAACTCCATGCCCAAGGGGGTTAAGGCAGTGCTGGAAAATAATGATGGCCACCCAAAATATTAACACTTTGAGCCCAGTTTGTACATTTTCACTTAGGGGTGTGCTCACCACTACAAGCTGTACACTCACTACTTTACATTGTAGCAAAGTGTCATGTCTTCAGTGTTGTAATTAAAAAAAGTCGCGCTAAAAAAAATTATTTGAGAATAGCAACAATCTAGTGCCTAAAGTGATAAAAAGTAGATTTGAATAAAAAATATAATTGAAACAATACCCAATGTATATAAACTCCACGATGAGATGGAATAAATGATATACAAAAAGGATTATTTTCTATGTGAAAAATAAATAGTGAAATAAATTGACATGGTTGAATGTGAACGACAAAAATTAATTTCCAGAACACTATTACCACGTGCAACAATGTAAAGAAATATTGTGAAGACACTGAACATATACCCTGTGAAAAGCAAAAAATAAAACAATAAAAGTTGTAACCAAACTAAAAAAGTCCATAAAAAATCCAAGTCCCGAAGAACAGTAATTATTGAAGTTCTTGCATATTGTGGAAAACAGGCAAGTAGATATCCCCCAGTGCTAGGTGAAGTGCAGAGACAGACTTGCTGAAGTGACACAGGTGCATGGGCAGACCTCCACCGTTTAAAACAACTGCCTCTTACCAAATAGAGTTGGTCTCTAGATTATAGGAGACCTATGGAACGGATGGCTGCAACCCCAGCCAGGGATCTAGAACAGCAGACACTTGTTGTCATCCGGGACCCGGAACTCGCTCCGTCACACACAGCAAATAGAGTAAGATGGCTCCCTTGTCTTGCTGTTATGAGAGATGAAGTGTGACCTGCCAGATCACACTTCATCTCTCATAACAGCAAGACAAGGGAGCCATCTTACTCTATTTGCTGTGTGTGACGGAGCGAGTTCCGGGTCCCGGATGACAACAAGTGTCTGCTGTTCTTTACATTGTTGCACGTGGTAATAGTGTTCTGGAAATTAATTTTTGTCGTTCACATTCAACCATGTCAATTTATTTCACTATTTATTTTTCACATAGAAAATAATCCTTTTTGTATATCATTTATTCCATCTCATCGTGGAGTTTATATACATTGGGTATTGTTTCAATTATATTTTTTATTCAAATCTACTTTTTATCACTTTAGGCACTAGATTGTTGCTATTCTCAAATAATTTTTTTTAGCGCGACTTTTTTTAATTACATTAGATTCACGGTTTACTACCTTTAGTCGCAGCTTTTCTTATTGTGTTAGCGCAGTATTTTTCTAACCTTATGTCTTCAGTGTTGTCATATGAAAAGGTATAATAAAACATTTACAAAAAATGTGAGGGGTGTACTCACTTTCGTGAAATACTATGTGTGTATATATACATACACACACACATATACACGCATACAATGCTGTGAAAAAGTATTTGCCTCCTTTCTGATTTTTTATTTTTTGCATATCTGTCACACTTAGACGACTCAGATCATCAAGCAAATTTTATTATTGCACAAAGATAACCCGAGTATATAAAAAATCCAGTTTTTAAATGATGGTTTAATTTATTAAGGCAAAAAAGCTGTCCAAACTTGCCTGACTTTATGTGAAAAAGTAATTGCCCCCTAAACCTAATAACTGGAATCAAGCATTTGCAATGAGTCTTTCACATTGCTGTGGATCAATTTTGGCCCACTCTTCTTTGCAGAATTGTTTAAATTCAGCCACATTGGAGGGTTTTCCAGCATGAACGGCCTGTGTAAGGTCATGATACAGCATCTCAATTGGATTTAAGTGTAGGCTTTGACTAGGTTACTCCAAAACCTAAATTTTGCTTTGTTTGAACCATTTGGAGGTGGACTTGCTGTTGTGTTTTGGATCATTGTCCTGCTGCATAACCCAAGTGCACTTGAGCTTGAGGTCACAAAATGATGGCTGGACATTCTTCTTTAGGATTCTCTGGTAGAGCTCAGAATTCATGGTTCCATCAATTCGGGAAAGTCGTCCATGACCCGAAGCTGCAAAGCAGCCCCAGACCATCACGCTACCACCACCATGTCTGACTGTTGGTATGATGTTCTTTTTATGAAATGCTGTATTAGTTTTATGCCAGATGTAACTGGACGCACACCTTCCAAAAAGTAACATTTTTGTTAGATGATGTTCTGGGTCCTTCTGGGACCTCCTGGATGAGTTGTCATCACGCTCTTGGAGTAATTTTTGTAGCCGGCCACTCCTGGGAAGGTTCACCACTGTTCCAAGTTATCTCCATTTGTGGATAATGGCTCTCCCTGTGGTTCACTGGAGTTCCAAAGCCTTAGAAATGTCTCTGAAACCCTCCCTAGATCGATACATGTACATTACTTTGTTTCTAATCTGTTCTTGATTTTTTTTTTAGATTGTGGCATGATGTGTGGCTTTTTGTGATCTGTTAGCGTGGTTCACTTTGTCAGACAGCTACTGTTTATGTGATTTCTTGATTCAACAGATCTGGCAGTAATCAGGCCTGGGTGTGTCAAGTGAAATTTAACTCAGCTTTCCAAAAAATTGTGGTTAATCACAGTTGATTCATGATTCAGCATGGGAGGGGGCACTTTTTTACATAGGGCCAGGCAGGTTTAAGCAGCTTCTTTCCCTTAATAGATTAAATAATAATTTGAAAACTGCATCTTGGACTTACTTGGGTTATCTCTGTGTTATATTAAAATATGTTTTATGATCTGAATCATTTAAGTGTGAGAAATATGCAAAAAAAAAAAAATCAGGAAGGGGCAAATACTTTTTCACAGCACTAATATAAATATATATATATATATATATATATATATATATATATATATATATATATATATATATGTGTATATATATATATATATACATACATATATACACACACACACACACACACACACATATATACATACACATGCATACATATATACATACACACACAAAATATATATACAATATAAATAATTACCTTTTATTTGACATCTGTGTAAACATGGAAAGCTTTTCCGGATGTTGGCGAAAGTCTTTAAACAGTGTTAAAAATTAGCCCTTGCTTTCTCGATTCATCAACAATGGATGTACTCAATAACACCTTCTCTTACAAGCATGCAGTCTTAGGAGTGCCATGACCATCACCATAAATAAGCCTGTAAGTGCAGACATAGTAATTCTCCATGCAGTTGCACACAACAAACAATGGAGACAACCCAGGGAGAATCAGGAAGTGAACAAAGGGAAAGTGACCTCAAGAAGCATCGTCCTAATAAAAAATAAAACATTTTCAAAAGAAAATTAAACAAAAAAAAATGAGGAAGAAACGCATCGGGAAAGCGTCAAAAACACATGTAAAAGCATATGCAGCATCGTATTCGGAACGCAGAAAATGTGGTGTGAACCAGCATTTGAGTTTTTGACGTAGCGCACCACAAATGCACTGCATTTGTGTTGTGGTGTGCTGCAATAAAGGTGCATTGCAGGATTCTGTATCTGTGAGTTGGGGTGCCAAACGATGGTACTGCAGCGCAAAGTACAACGTGCACTTTGTTAACGTTATGCAAAATGCACGTTCACAACACGATAGTGTGAGGTAAACCTAAAGTAAGAGCATTCTGAGAAAGAGAAAACTGGGTTAGTAGAAAAAGCTTTAGGCTTGCTGTAGACTATTAGATTGTGGTAATGTTAACGAACAGCACTTGTATGTCGTATCTTGTGGTGCCACTGATTTAGAATGGCATCCCAATGCACAAGTACAGTAGCCTGCTATGTCCCCAGCACTACAGTGCACCACAACGCACATGCTTTACTGCAAGATCACTTTTAATAGCTTGCTGAAACTATAGCAATGATCTGTTGTTGCGGGCAAACACAAGGCAGAGCTGGATCCGCTCTTTTCCAATAAGTACGGTGATCTAGATAAAGACTTGGAGCGCTGCTTGAAGCTAAAGAGAAGTATCATCCCTGGATCCAAAGAAGCGGGGTGCCAGCGTATCAATATACTCATTTAGAGTATGCATGGCGGAGACATGCAGGCTGAGGCTGCCATTTACTGTTATGTTGTACAGGCTGGTCAAGAGAGTGGTGTCTCCTCTATTGATGTTTGAGCATACTCTGAAGTACGGTGATGTCACATTTCCTCTTTAAACACTATGCACTTTAATGTTCTGCCTCAGAGTCTTCTTAGCAAGCAATCTGTAGCAAAACTGCAAGTCTAATGCCGCGGACACACGAGCGGACTTACCGGTAGACTAGGTCCGACGGGATTAGTCCAGGGGACAATCCGATAGTGTGTGGGCTAGTCCGATAGCTTTTTGGGATAAAAATCCGACGGACCTAGAAATAGAACAGGTTTCAAATCTGTCCGACGGACTAAAATTGGGAAAACTGTTCGTCTGTGTGCTGGTCCGACGGACCAAATACAACGCAAGGAAAGCTATTGGCTACTGGCTATTGAACTTCCTTTTTTAGCCCCGTTTACGTCATCATGTTCAAACCGAACGGATTTATGAACGGACTTGTAGTTCTGCAACAGCTGGAGGTCTGCTAATTGCATATCCCTGGTGTACACAGTATGACGGACATGACAAGTCCACCATAATTCCGACATACCAAGGTCTTGAAATATCTGCTGAAATACTGGTCTCAGTCAGAAGGGCACCAAGTCATTGTTTGCTCATCAGTCAGTGCCAGTCATGTTGAACAGAGGGGCACTCATTTCATAATCTTAGCCATGCCCAAGGCCTAAAGCATCTACATAACCTGGGTTAGTCACAGCTCACTATGACAGCCATATCACATGCATGAAGCTCTTTGTTTTACTTTGGTCACACTATCATGGGGTCACCACTCTATGTTACCAGGCAGACAGTTGTGGAGTCACAACTTGATTGGTCATCCATTAGAAAACGGCATAAAATAACTATCGAATCCACTGTCAGTGTGTATTCTGAAAATTGTATTAATCAGTGGATGCTATACATGCTCGTTATAGTTCTTCTAAAATCATGGCAATGCCTTAAACGTGATTGTTTCAAGTTATATACTATATCCTGTTTATTTGTTTTAATAATTGAATGTTTATTCGCTAATTATACAGAACTGCAGAATATGCAGCTACTTAGTAAATACATTTTCATACTAACAGAAAAAGTGTGTACCATCCTGTATTAACGTGGACTAGAAAAGAATAGGTTGGTTGTAGCATCTTTTTTAGCTTGCCTGAAGTGTATTTCTACTTTTGCAACCAATTTGGGATAACACTTATTTTATATTTGTTATATGACCCCATTCACATAACTTTAACTACTTCAGCCCTGGAAGAATTTGCCACCTTCCTGACCAGAGCACTTTTTGCGATTTGCCAATGCGTCACTTTAACTGACAATTGCGTGGTCGTGCGACGCTGTACCCAAACAAAATTGACGTCCTTTTTTTCCCACAAATAGAGCTTTCTTTTGGTGGTATTTTGAAAAAAAAAAGCAATATTTTTTACTTTTTGCTATAACAAATATCCCCCAAATATATATAAAAAAAGTTTTTTTCCTCAGTTTAGGCCGATATGTATTCTTCTACATATGTTTGGTTAAAAAAAAAAAAAAAAATTGCAATAAGCGTATATTGATTGGTTTGCACAAAATTTATAGCGTCAAAAAAATAGGGGATAGTTTTATGGCATTTTGATTATTAATATTTTTTTATTAGTAATGACGCCGATTTGCGAATTTTATCGTGACTGCGACTATATGGGGGAAACATCCGACACTTTTGACACTATTTTGGGACCGCTGTCATTTATACATCGATCGATTCTATAAAAATGCACTGATTATTGTGTAAATGACACTGGCAGTAAAGGGGTTAACCACTAGGGGGCAATGAAGGGGTTAAGTGTGTGCCAGGGAGTGATTCTAACTGTGGGGGGGGGGGCTTCAACACACATGACAGCGATCACTGCTCTCGATGACAGAGCAGTGATCTCTGTCATGCCACTAGGCAGAATGGGGAAATGTTTACAAAGGCATCTCCCCATTCTACCTCTCTGTGACACGATCGCGGGCACCCGGCAGACACCGAGTCCGCGGGACCCGCGATCACTGTCAACGCGGTGGGCCCACGCCCTCAGTGCTGCTTCTTAAAGGGGACGTACCTGTACGCCCTTTTGTACACCCGTGCCATTCTGCCGACGTATATCGTCGTGCAGCGGTAAAGAAAATCATTTTAAAAATGCAGCTTAGATGCTCTATTTTGGACCCTCAAGCAAGGAAAAATCCTAGAAGTTTCTCTTTGTTTATAAGGGAGCTGGGCAGCTGTGTTTACCACAATTAACCCTGTCTGTACTGTGCAGGCAGATCTTCATTATCAATTGTAACTGGATTTGAACACTCTTGAGCCTAACAAAGGGTTAAAGGTTTAGATGCTGGGCTTCTTGCATTGAATGTTAATGAGGACAGACTTAGAGCAGCCATACATGGAACAAAATTCGGCTGGTCCCTGCTGTATTTCTGAAAAGTCTGTCCTCATTAACATAAAATGCAAGAAGCCAAGCATCTAAACGTAATGTATGATCAGGCTGGTTGTATCGATTGACTTTTGTACAAGCAGCCTGTCTGTTTTTTTCCAGAACAATCAGTGCCGCCAGCACTGATCAGTGTATTCTGATGGCAGGTAAGTCTCCCCGCTGTCAGAACACAATAGCACAGTGGGATCTCTCATCCACCTTGAATGTGTGGATCAGGGAATTAGATCATCCAGCGGGTTGAACTAAAAAAGAAAATGATTATTGTATGGCCAGCCTTACTTTGACATTGTTCAAAAAGCCTTGGGTTCAGCCATAACACCTCCTCCTGAGAAACATCTGAAAAGTCCGAAATATATTTTTTCAATATTTCTTAGGCATGCTGTGTGAATGGGAACACAAACATATAGTGGGGTTTTCTCAAATTTGAATGTAAAAGTAGAAAGTTGCGTTAATGTGTTAAAGTGTAACTTTAGTCAGAAAATTCCTGGCAGATCACTTCAGGCTAACCCCTTTTGCCATTATAACTATGTAAAACATTAAAAAGAAGTGCCTATACTGTTCCAGTAATACATTGTTTCACCCTGCTCTGCACATGCTCAGTTGCTCTCTATTTTTAGGCACTGTGCCGAATTTGTAGAAACCAATCTGCTGACAGCCTAAAGATTTACAGCTGTTAGGGAGCTCTGGGATTCACCAAAATGGCAACCTCCAGCAAGAAGAAACAGGAACAATGCTGGAGGCAATTTACAGCACACACTCATTTTGGTAGCATAATTATTAATGTGGAATGTATGTTCCTTGCTAAAGAACATTATTTTTATCAAGTTGTTATGGGTAAAGTTCCACTTTAAAGTGGACATATAGTTAAACATTAACGTAAAGAAACAATAACAGTTTTGTAGGCTGAATAAATAGAACGGCTGAAATACCTTTCTTGGGAAAAAATGCCTTCGGTGTTGGCCATACTGTAGCTCTGTATTGGGGGTTGACTTACTAAAGGCAAATAGGTAGTTCACTTGGCAAAGAAATTGTCCCTTAGTTTAGTGAATGTGGTAAAAATTCTCTTTGCAAAGAATACCTTCTTTTTTTTTGCATGCATGCATGCGATTGGATGATGGAACTCAGTAGCGTGTCACCTCATTTACTAAGCTATAGGGAAAATTCCCTTGCAAAGTTTACAGTCACGTTGCCTTTAATAAATAAACCTCATGATCTCAGTTAAAGGAAGGTTACACTGGTTGATCTTTCTCTTCAGTAGAGCACATATCCTGCAACCAAAAATCTTAACCATAAAATTTGCAATGAGTTACCCTGCAAAATTATATATCACAATTTAATATTTCTTCTCATTTAATATAAATTTGTTTAATAGACATGTATAAAGTATATAATAATAATATATAATAATACATTCAGACTGCACTCAACAGCTGAGAATGGAACTGCTTTAAATGTAAACTAAAGAGTGTAACATGGATTCACAACTTTGTCATTTGCATGTAGTCAGTCAAAAAGGGTTGCCAATGTAATAAACCATCTTGATTACAAGTACTCTTTCAAATGTCTGATTATGATGTGTGAACTGAAAAGTGGGGAGGTTCACAATTAAATATTTTTTTAAAAGAACTGTATAAGGATAAAGGTGTAGGTTTTACTGTGGCAGCATACTGTGGCAGCATTTTACATAACTTTATTCTTCCAAGACTTTTGCCTTGTTTTTTGTTGGTTTCACTACAAAATTACGACATAGAGCACGGGAAGGAAGCCACAAAGACACAACATGGAGGCAAACACAAGCGGGAGGCAGTGATGGCTAAGCAGACAACTCAGACACAGGATGAAATTAGAGGAAAGACCATAGACCTTCACTGGGACTGGAGGGTTTAGCTGAAGGCATGTAAGCTCGCTTTATGCAGTCATCCTGATCTTCATGTAAGTTGCTCAAGGCATTCAATTGGTTTACAATTTCTGTAAACAGAAGCCAGTCAAATCAGCTATAAGGAAAATGATTAGTAGAAAATAGAAGCAGCAAAAAGCATCATGCTCCTGGCCAGAGAAAGAGAGAAAACAGAGGTTAGGTAGCTCATAAATAAATGTTAGAAAGAAGCAGAAAATGCTGAGCATACAAGATCTCCCCGCTAGTGGAAATGTAAGGTCACCAACCCTATACTACAGTGCCTTGAAAAAAGTATTCATACCCCTTGAAATGTTTCACATTTTGTCATGTTACAACCAAAACCGTAAATGTATTTCACTGGGATTTTATGTGATAAACCAACAAAAAGTGGCACATACAGTGGGGACGGAAAGTATTCAGACCCCCTTAAATTTTTCACTCTTTGTTATATTGGAGTCATTAGCTAAAATCATTTAAGTTCATTTTTTTCCTCATTAATGTACACACAGCACCCCATATTGACAGAAACACACAGAATTGTTGACATTTTTGCAGATTTATTAAAAAAGAAAAACTGAAATACCACATGGTCCTAAGTATTCAGACCCTTTGCTGTGACACTCATATATTTAACTCAGGTGCTGTCTATTTCTTCTGATCATCCTTTAGATCAGTGGTTCTCAACTCCAGTCCTCAGGACCCACCAACAGGCCAGGTTTGCAAGATAGCTGAAATACATCACAGGTGATATCACTTGCTGCTCAGTGATTGCAGTATTCTAGTCTGCAACTCCCCAAGGTAATACTTAAAATCTGGCCTGTTGGTGGGTCCCGAGGACTGGAGTTGAGAACCACTGCTTTAGATGGTTCTACACTTTCATTTAAGTCCAGCTGTGTTTGATTATACTGATTGGACTTGATTAGGAAAGCCACACACCTGTCTATAGAAGACCTTACAGCTCAAAGTGCATGTCAGAGCAAATGAGAATCATGAGGTCAAAGGAACTGCCTGAAGAGCTCAGAGACAGAATTGTGGCAAGGCACAGATCTGGCCACAGTTACGAAAAAAATTTCTGCTGCACTTAAGGTTCCTAAGTGCACAGTGGCCTCCATAATCCTTAAATGGAAGACGTTTGGGACGACCAGAACCCTTCTTAGAGCTGGCCATCCGGCCAAACTGAGCTATCAGGGGCGAAGAGCCTTGGTGATAGAGGTAAAGAAGAACCCAAAGATCATCGGGCTGAGCTCCAGAGATGTAGTCGGGAGATGGAAGAAAGTTGTAGAAAGTCAACCATCACTGCAGCCCTCCACCAGTCGGGACTTTATGGCAGAGTGGCCCGACAGAAGCCTGTCCTCAGTGCAAGACACATGAAAGCCCGCATGGAGTTTGCTAAAAAAAAAAAAAAAAAACACCTGAAGGACTCCAAGATGGTGAGAAATAAGATTCTCTGGTCTGATGAGACCAAGATAGAACTTTTTGGCCTTAATTCTAAGCGGTATGTGTGGAGAAAATTAGGCACTGCTCATCACCTGTCCAATACAGTCCTAACAGTGAAGCATGGTGGTGGCAGCATCATGCTGTGGGGGTGTTTTTTTAGCTGCAGGGACAGGACAACTGGTTGCAATTGAGGGAAAGATGAATGCGGCCAAGTACAGGGATATCCTGGACGAAAACCTTCTCCAGAGTGCTCAGGACTTCAGACTGGGCTGAAGGTTTACCTTCCAACAAGACAATGACCCTAAGCACACAGCTAAAATAACGAAGGAGTGGCTTCACAACAACTCCGTGACTGTTCTTGAATGGCCCAGCCAGAGCCCTGACTTAAACTCAATTGAGCATCTCTGGAGAGACCTAAAAATGGCTGTCCACCAACGTTTACCATTCAACCTGACTGAACTGGAGAGGAGCTGCAAGGAGGAATGGCAGAGGATCCCCAAATGCAGGTGTGAAAAACTTGTTGCATCTTTCCCAAAAAGACTCATGGCTGTATTAGATCAAAAGGGTGCTTCTACTTAATACTGAGCAAAGGGTTTGAATACTTAGGACCATGTGATATTTCAGTTTTTCTTTTTTTAATAAATCTGCAAAAATGTCAACAATTCTGTGTTTTTCTGTCAATATGGGGTGCTGTGTGTACATTAATGAGAAAAAAAATGAACTTAAATGATTTTAGCAAATGGCCGCAATATAACAAAGAGTGAAAAATGTAAGGGGGTCTGAATACTTTCCGTCCCCACTGTAATTGTGAAGTGGAAGGAAAATGATAAATGGTTTTCTAATTTTTTTACAAATAAATGTGAAAAGTGTGGCATGCATTTGTATTCAGCCCCCTTTACTCTAATACCCCTAACTAAAATCTAGTGAATCTCAAGTGTATGGCCCAACTGCAAACCTACCAAGACATGGCCGTCCACCTAAACTTACAGGCCGGGCAAGGAGAGCATTAATCAGAGAAGCAGCCAAAAGGCCCATGGTAATTCTGAAGGAGCTGCAGAGATCCACAGCTCAGGTGGGAGAATCTGTTTACAGGACAACTATTAGTCGTGCATCCACAAATCTGGCCTTTATGGAAGAGTGGCAAGAAGAAAGCCATTGTTGCAAGAAAGCCATAAGAATTCCCGTTTGCAGTTTCCGATAAGCCATGTTTGAGACACAGCAAAAATGTGGAAGAAGGTGCTCTGGTCACATGAGACCAAAATGAACTTTTTGGCCTAAAAGCAAAATGCTATGTGTGGCGGAAAACTAACACTGCACATCACCCTGAGCACACTCCCCACCGTGAAACATGGTGGTGGCGGCATCATGTTGTGGGGATGCTTTTCTGCAGCAGGGACAGGGAAGCTGGTCAGAGTTGATGGGAAGATGGATGGAGCCAAATACAGGGGAATCTTAGAGGAAAACCTCTTAGAGTCTGCAAAAGACTTGAGACTGGGGCCGAGGTTTACCTTCCAGCAGGACAACGACCCTAAACATACAGCCAGAGCTACAATGGAGTGGTTTAGATCAAAGAATATTCATGTGTTAGAATGGCCGAGTACAGACCTAAATCCAACTGAGAATCTGTGGCAAGACTTGAAAATTGCTGTTCACAGATGCTCTCCATACAATCTGACAGAGCTTGAGCTATTTTGCAAAGAAGAATGTGCAAAAATCTCACTCTCTAGATGTGCAAAGCTGGTAGAGACATACCCAAAAGACTTGCGGCTGTAATTGCAGCAAAAGATGGTTCTACAAAGTATTGACTCGGGGAGCTGAACACAAAAGCACGCCACACTTTTCACATATTTTTTAAAAAAATTGAAAACCATTTATAAATTTTCCTTCCACTTCACAATTATGTGCAACTTTGTGTTGGTCTATCACATAAAATCCCAATTAAATACATTTACGTTTTTGATTGTAACATGACAAAATGTGGAAAATCTCAAGGGGTATGAATACTTTTTCAAGGCACTGTACGTCTTAAGAGGACTTGGGGCTCCAAAACCTCAGTGGACATCGATACTGCATTTTAAAAAGCATTGTGCTCTGCTGTTGTGTTATTACAGCATCACAAATATCTAGAAGGCTTTATCAAAAGACGCTACATACCCAACTAGGTAAATTATTTATTGTCTTCATACTGCGGAAGAAGTCATTTTGTTATTTGAGATTAAAGTGCAACTGAATGACTTACTTGGGAAATAATGCAAGCCATGCTTACGAAAACACAAAATGATTACCTCCTTCCATTATGACCACTTACCAAGTTAAAATAAACACACAAATTCCACAGCACACATCCATATCCCTTTATTTGTCTTCATAAAGACTTTTCTTGTACACACTCACAAAGAACAGATCAAGGCCAACGTATGTATGGAACACTCCACACAAAGCACAACCCTATTCCAGCCATAGAATGAGAATTTATATTTTTTCATTATTATACTGAATTTCATGATAATCAAAATCAGTCAGTTTTTAAAACTTTTTTTTTCATTGATGCATGTCCCCTGGGGCAGGACCCAGGTCCCCATACACTTTTTATGGCAATAACTTGCATATAAGCCTTTACAATTAGCACTTTTGATTTTTCATGTTCGTGTCCCATAGACTTTAAACAGTGTTCGCTTGTTCGTACAAATTTTTTGCCTGTTCGCATGCTCTGGGGCGAACCAAACCGGGGGTGTTCGGCTCATCCCTAATGGTGACGATGAAGAAGCTACATAGCATCAGATTGCTGATATTCAATGGGTGCATTTTAAGTTAAAAACACAACTAGGGTTTTTTTTTATAAAGATGAAATAACTGCATGAGATATTCTCAGCAGTCAAGGAGAGCAGGTCTGTCCTGGGTGGAAAATTTCAGCCTATCAAGCATTGTTAAGTAGTAACACAGAACTGATAGTGTCATAGGCCGAAAGATATGCATGCATGGAGAAATTAAGCTGCATGTTTAGGTGACAGTTGGGAAAACTGTTTTTATTTGATGGTCCAATTGTTTTCCCCTGGACAATGTTATGGACAATGCTATGGAACAAGGAGTTACTGAATCAGCCTTGAAAGGCAACTTTCACAGAAAACATGCCATTATGATGAATTGCTATTACAGATACAAATTCAGAGAATACTAGCTACTCTCCTGAAACTGGATGTAGCAAATGACCTGCTGCTAAACTGCACGTAAATGGATTTTTTTAATACCAGAAATAACTTCAAATCGAGTAGACAAAAAAAATAAGAGACAGTCATTATTGGCAAGTATTGTAAAGCATAACTAACATTCTTTTTAGTTTTGGATAGAGTGTAGATGCGGTAGAACACCGATTAGGTTTTTATTGCTATCTGTGTCCCCATTAGGGAGATTCACCCTGTCTATGTGTTCTATTTAACATGATCATTAAAAGTAAAAGTATATTTTAAATTTTAGGTTTTCTTCAAAAAAGTAATAGAGGACATCTTTTAATGGGAACACTAGTTCTGGTGATCTGGGGGGCCCCTTCAATGGATTCCCTTAATTGGCAGGGATTTCCTCTCACTTTCTGTTTTGGCTGTGGGACAGGGAATAAAGGAAAATATCCACAATGGGACACAGATGGCAACAAAAAATTGACAGGTGTCATAACCCTCCCTTACTCTATCAAAAATGAAAAAAAAAAATAAGTTTTGCCTATAGTTCTATTTTAAATTGTGCCCCATGTAATCCCAATTAGGCCTCCAAAGAACTTCAATTTTAGAAAGATTTGTACCCTAATTAACACACAAGACCACTGAATGTAAATTCATCCGAAGTAATGTCGGACTGGCTGTAGAGATTGTTTACACCTTCTTTTTATTCTCAATTTTTTTTTCATTGTATTACGGAGATCTGTTGGGGATGTTTCTTTTACATGGATTATGAAGGGTTATTTTGCTTAGTATAGAATCAGTTAATAATGTTATCAAGTTTTTATTTGTAAAAATTTACTAAAAAAAAAAAACCTCCGCCCCTATTCAGCATTGAAGGCTGGCTCTATAAATATTTCAGACATTAAAGCAAAATAGATAGTGCTTTCTTTGTGGACATTAATAGCATTCTAATGGTATTTCATTCAGCAGGCGGAATGTTAATCCTGCTCTGGACAAATTCCAACCTAGGTCAAGTAATCCTGTCTGCTCATGTCCCACCTGTAAACAAACAGTGAGAATGGCGTTTTTTAACCCCTAGAAATGAAATTGTCCAGCAGAAATATTATTGGTTGTATAAACGGTGCTACGGTTTAAGTGTCTGCTGAAGAGAAGAAATTGGGGTTATGCAGAAATAACGACAACAAAGGTAAGTTCTGCTAAATCAAACACTTGGTAAAAAATCTGCTCGTTTCCTAAAGTGATTGTAAAGGTTCACTTTTTTTTTTAAATAAAAAACATGTCATACTTACCTTCACTGTTCAGTTCGTTTTGCACAGAGTGGCCCCAAACACCGACTTCTGGGGTCCCTCGGCGGCTCCTCCTCTACACTAGAGGCACTCTCTCAGGGGGTTACCTTGCGGGCATGCTCCAGAGTCAAGCATTTGCATCCATAGACCCGAATGCCGGGCTTGGCCCCGCCCCCGCGTCATTGGATTTGATTGACAGAACTGGAAGCCAATAGCTGCGCTGCTATCAATCTATCCATTCAAGAGCCGAGAAATTCCAGGACTCAGGTAAGTAAAACCGGGGGGGGGGGGGGACCGGTGACTGCCACACGTTTTTTTACCTTAATGCTACCTTAAGGCCACCTTTTACCTTAAGGACACCATACACATATGGAAACCGACTCATATTACAGCAGATCATTAAGTGATCAAGTGTTCCGTGTTTGCTGGGGATACCTGCATGCATGTCCTACACCTCGTATGATGGTGAATGGTATTTTGCAAAGAAGCTAGTCCAATGAGAATATATCTGACAATTGGGGTTTGTTCACACCATGTCTGATGAGCTGCGTTTATTCACACAAGTATGGTGAGGACAGGGTACATAGAAAACAACTGTTTTCTATTTGCCTGCGCACACTATACTTCTGTGATGGTGTGTAAAAAAATGCAGATCAACAGACATGGTGTGAACACAGGCGGGGCATACATGGGTCCCATGTATGAAGGATATCCTTTAGGAGCTAATTCGCAACCAGTCACAATGCTGGTGTGCAGTGCACTACAAAAACGCAAACAAAAGAGGGCGCACCAACCTAATGCATTATCCCATGCAAAATTTATAAATAATCCACAAATAAATATATTCATAAACCATTTGATAGGCACAGCTATCAAAGTTAATGTCTGCTTCCAAGTTGCTCAATTTACTCAGCGTACTCCGGAACTTGGAAGGACACCACCAGGGTCCCAGCTCAGCAGTTCATATACATCTGGTCATAGCATGAGAACCCTTGGCCCCTCCCATCATGAGGATGGGTCAGGATGGTGGCCTATCCCAATGATGGGAGGAGCAAATGGTTTTCATGCCATGACCATATGTACAGTGCATCCAGAAAGTATTGACAGCGCTTCACTCTTTCCACATTTTATGTTATGTTACAGCCTTATTCCAAAATGGATTACATTCATTGATTTCCTCAAAATTCTACAAACAATACCCCATAATGACAGAGTGAAAGAAGTTTGTTTGAAATCTTTGTAAATTTACTAAAAATAGAAAACAACTTGGTAAAGTGCCTATTTTGAAAGTAGTAGGTAAGCAGACTAATATTAATGCATGCATCTGCCCATCTCCTGCATTATAACACTAGATATTATAGGTTCCCACACCACCATTCAAACACTACTTAAAGCGGAAGTAAACCCATCCATAAAACCGTTTCATTTCCGGCACGTGCCGGAAATGTAACACTACCATTGGTTGTGCTCTCAACCAAACTGTCAAACCATCCAATGGCTGGTGTCTAAACTGATCACATGTGCAGCATCATGGCAGTTGTAGATTAAACAGAGGCAAAGATGGCAGCTTCCTTGGCTGAAAACGATAGGGGGGTTTACTTACACTTTAAGCCCTTCCAGTTTCTCTATAGAGTACGGTATTCCCAATTTCACTAATTTGAATAGAGCTACAAGTTAAGAATATACATCATATTAGCTCTGATAGCCTGTAGATATTCCATCCAACTGAAGACACCCCTGGTTGAAAAATGCTATGTCTAATAGAAACCGTGTTAATAATAGTGAAGAAATATAGGGGGGGGGGGGGGGTTGTTCAACACAGTTTATTAGGTTACTATGTTACCTATACATTGATTTATCCACTTACTGTACTACCATTCCTTGCAGGGGTATGAGCCCCATTTGCCGTCTTATTAAGTGTACTGTTAAGATTTTATGGTTAACGCCTATGTTTATCTTTGAAAACTTAATAAAGTTCTTGGGGGAAAAAAAAAAAAAAAATGGAACAAAAAACAAAAATCACATGTACATCAGTATTCACAGCCTTTGCCATAACACTCAAAATCGAGCTCAGGTGCATCCGGTCTCCACTGTGTTTTTCCACGACTTGATTGGAGTCTACCTGTGGTAAATTCAGTTGATTGGACATGAATTGGAAAGGCACACACACCTGTCTATATAAGGTCCCACAGTTAACAGTGCATGTCAAGGCACATACCAAGCCATGAAGTCCAAGGAATTGTCTGTAGACCTCTGAGACAAACGTTTAGATCTGGGGAAGGGTACAGAAAGTTTTCTGCAGCATTGAAGGTCCCAATGAGCACAGTGGCCTCCATCATCTGTAAATGGAAGAAGTTTGGAACCACCAGGACTCTTCCTAGAGAGAGCTACCTGGCCAAACTGAGCGATCTAGGGAGAAGAGTATTAGTCAGGGAGGTGACCAAGAACCCGATGGTTACTCTGACAGAGCTCCAGTGTTTCTCTGTGGAAAGAGGAGAACCTTCCAGAAGAACAACCATTTCTGCAACACTTCACCAATCAGGCCTCTATAGTAGAGTGGCCAGACGGCAGCCACTCCTCAGTAAAAGGCAGGGCAGACCGCCTGGAGTTTGCCAAAAGGCACCTGAAGGACTCTCAGACCATGAGAAACAAAATTGTCATGTCTGGAGGAAACCAGAAACATCTCATCACATGGCCAATACCATCTCTAAAGTGAAGCATGGTGGTGGCAGAGACTAGTCAGGATCGAGGGAGAGATGAATGCAGCAATGTACAGAGACATCCTTGATGAAAACTTGCTCCAGAGCGCTCTGGACCTCAGACTGGGGGAAAGGTTCATCTTCCAACAGGACAATGGCCCTAAGCACACAGCCAAGATAACAAAGGAGTGGCTATGGGACAAACTCTGTGAATGTCCTTGAGTGGCCCAGCTAGAGCCCAGACTTAAACCCGATTGAAGATCTCTGGGGAGATCTGAAAATGGCCATGCACTGATGCCCATCCAACCTGATGGAGCTTGAGAGGTCCTGCAAAGAAGAATGGGAGAAACTGCCCAAAAATAGGTGTGCCAAGCTTGTAGCACCATACTCAAAAAGACTTGAGGCTGTAAACGGTGCCCAAGGTACTTCAACAAAGTATTGAGCTAAGGCTGTGAATACTTATGTATGTGATTTTTTTTAGTTTTTTATTTTTATTAAATTTGCAAAGATTTCAAAACAAACTTTTTTCTTGTCGTCATTATGGGGTATTGTTTCTAGAATTTTGAGGAAAATAATGAATTTAATCAATTTTAGAATAAGGCTGTAACACAACCAAATGTGGAAAAAGTGAACACTTTCCGGATGCAGTGAATATAAACTGCTGAGCTAAGAGGGTCCTGATGGTTTGACTCTGAGGAAGAGGGTGCTACCCTTAAAACATGCAAGCCAGCTAGGACCCTGGTGGTGTCCTTCCAACTTCTGGAGTACGCCGAGTGGATTGAGCAACTTTGAGGTTAACTTTAATATACTTTGTCTATCAAATGGTTTGTGAGTATATTCACTGAATTATTAATAAATGGTGTATGGGATCATGCACTAGGCTGGTGCATCCTCTGGTTTGTTTTTGTAGTGTGTTACCAGGGCTTCCCCAAGAGAGCAGCAAGGAGTGGTGTGTCCCAGATCTGTGCTGAGAAGCAGAAGTGCATGAAAAACTGGTACCAGACTGTCACCCTCATGCGCAGGAGGCATTTTGTTTTGATATGGTGTGCAATGTAGTCTTGCAGGATAGCTGCGGTGCATCGCACTGTTCACTTTTTTTTTTTTATTAAACTTTATTGAAATGTTACACAGAAATTTCATTAAAGCGACATTAAAGATTCATTTAAAAAAAAAAAAAATAACAAACATGTCATACTTACCTGCTCTGAGTGGTTTTGTACAGAGCATCCCTAATTCTCTTTTTTTTGGGTCCCCTGCCATGGCTCCTGGCTCATCCTCTTCAGCCAGGGCCCCCAATAGCAAGCTGTTTGCTCTGGGGGCACTGGTGCATGTTCGCTCCCAAAGCCCACTCTATGCGTCCATAAGACCTTGAGCCTTTAAAAACCACTACGTTTATTTGAATACCGAGGATCGCCTTTGCACTGTGCTATGCTGAAAAACTTCTCTTGTAAACCACCGCAATGAAGTGGTGTGAACTGGGCACACGGGAGACAGGAATTTTGTCTTGTGATATGGTGGGACTGCGCTGGAATAGCCCCCAAAGCAGCCCCACCACATCTGGTATGAATGAACCCTAACACTAAAACTCTAAGCTCATGCTGTCCTTTTTTACATTGGTTTAATCATCCACATTGAGGAAATCCCTGACACTGTTCTTATAATCAAGCTCATAGAGCGGGAAACTTCACTGCCCAGGATGTACACAGCTGACAAATGTAAGCATTTTTTCTTGTGTCCACTTTGTTCCCATCAACAAGAGAAAAAAAAAGTCTAAAAACTTTAGATCAGCCATTCTCAAACTTTTTAATGCTGAGGAACCCTTGAAATGACTTTCCAGTCTCAGGGAACCCATAGTAATAATTACTACAGCTACAGCACCTGACACATTAGCGTGACGGTCATTGGGAAGAATGTCCATTACCCATGTGGTCTTTAGGAAGAATCTCTCCCTTACAGTTAGCGGAAAAAAAGATCACTGTTTCCAATGGTTACTTATCAGAGAAGCAGAAATTGTTCATTGCTCAAGGAACACCAGCAACCTCCAAAAGAGCCTTAGGGTTCCACAGATCCCTGGTTGAGAAAGGCTGGTTTAGATGGAGAACCCATGGTGACAGAAGAATAGGGAGCTGTAATCACTAACTTGGTGTTTAAAGCTGCAGGCTTACGGATCCTGGCTACACTATCTCACAAATCACAGGCATGAAATATATACAAGAAAACAGTTGAAACTTTACTGGCTGCATGCCTGATCCACCTCGGAGTTTCTATAAGTGAATCCAGGAACTTGTATTTCTATAGTCACAGGTCCAATATAATTGTTACTATTCTCTATCAAAATGTTTTTTGTATAGGCCGATCAGGACAGAGAATGTGTACAAATATGCTTGCCGAACACCAGTATAGTGTTTTGTTTTCATTTAAAGAACATTCGTTTGATTTTTTTTTTAATCATTAGTGGGATCTAACTGATGTTCATTCTTTGACCACAGTGCCAAGAAAATTCAAAGAAGCAGGATGGCAAATTGTTCCCAGACTAATTAATTTCTAACAGTAAATGTGGTTTTTCTTCAGGAATGTTTATTCGGTGCAAAATAGAATGTTAAAAGCAAACAATGTTTGCAATGCTTTCAAATAGCACTCAAAAGTTAGAGGATTGCATATTTATTCTAGCTCCACATTACCCACTTAAGGACCAGCCTCGTTTTGGATTTTAGGTGTTTACATGTTTAAAACAGGTTTTTCTGCTAGAAAATTACTTAGAACCCCCAAACATTATATATGGTTTTTCTTCTAACACCCTAGAGAATAAAATGGCAGTCATTGCAATACTTTTTTTTGTACCGTATTTGCGCAGCGGTCTTAAAAGCGCACTTTTTTTGGAAAAAATTCACTTTTTTAAATAAAAAAATAAGACAACAGTAAAGTTAGCCCAATTTTTTTATATTGTGAAATATAATATTACACCAAGTAAATTGATACCCAACATGTCACGCTTGAAAATTGCGCCCGCTCGTGGAATGGCGTCAAACTTTTACCCTCAAAAATCTCCATAGGCGACGTTTAAAAAATTCTACAGGTTGCATATTTTGAGGTACAGAGGAGGTCTAGGGCTAGAATTATTGTTCTCGCTCTACCGGTCGCTGCGATACCGCATGGTTTGACCACTGTTTTCATATACGGGCGCTACTCGCGTATGCGTTCGCTTCTGTGCGCGAGCTCGTCGGGACAGGGGGGTTTTAAAAAAAAAATTTATTTTTATTATTTATTTTACAATATTTTATTTTTACACTGTTTTAAAAAAAAAAAATTGTGTCACTTTTATTCCTATTACAAGGAATGTAAACATCCCTTGTAATAGAAAAAAGCATGGCAGGACGTCCTAAATATAAGATCTGGGGTCAAAAAGACCTCAGATCTCATATTTACACTAAAATGCAATTAAAAAAAAAAAAAAAAAAGTAATTTAGAAAAATGACATTTGAAAAAATATGCCTTTAAGAGGCGTGGACGGAAGTGACGATTTGACGTCGCTTCTGCCCAGCAGTGTCATGGAGACGAGTGAGCGCCATCTTAGCCTCACTCGTCTCCAGACACACCAGAGAGCAGGACGCGATCGCCTCCGCCGCTACCGACGGCTCCGGTAAGCGGCGGAGGGCATCGGATCGTGGCAGGAGGGGGGGGCACCTCTCCCGCCACCGATAAAAGTGATCTTGCGGCGAATCCGCCGCAGGGACCACTTTTATCTGAAAGCCGACCGCCGCACGAAAACGGGGATACCGGGGTTATGGCAGCTAGCTGCTGCCATAACGATATCCCCGTTCAAAGTTTGGACTACATCGTCGTGCGGCAGTCTTAAAGTGGTTACAGACTATGTTACCCTAACGTTTCATATTCCTGATATGTGCCTGCTGTACCATGTACTTGTATGAAACAGTATCCTGTTCTCTTTGTATTAATTCCTTTGTGTGAAATACCTGGTGTTTCTGCCAGTTCCTTTGCTATCCTATTTGGAAAAAAAATGACCACACTAGGCATGGGAGCACAGTGTGGTCAGCTTTCTGGCTATGCTGGGAAGTCAGCCAGCTCTCTTCCAATGCTTAGACTTGTGCCGACACACCCCTTCCTCTGCACAGCCAATCGCTGGGAAGGCCAATATGCTGCTGTTTCTCCTCCCCCAGCTTTCCAAACTCCTTATGTAGCTGAGAACAGAGGGTATGTGAAGAAAGGCATTTATAATGTATATATACACTGAATATATATACAGAATGGGTTTTACAAGGTGAGGATTCACATATACTTTAAGACTTTCTCTAGTTAAGGAGGAGCTCCAGGCTCCCCCCAAAAAATTTAAAATCAGCAGCTACAAACACTGCAGCTTCTGACTTTTAATATAAGGACACTAACCTGTCCAGGGATCCAGAGATGTCCTCAACCGAGCAAATTCTTCAAATGGTTGCAGGCATCGGCATCTCACGTAAGAGAAACAGGAAGGGAAGCCTTACGGCTTCATAGCCGGTCTCCTACTGTGCATGCGCGAGCCGTGCTGTGCCTTGTGAATGGTCCCATAGTCTTCTGGGACCTGTGATGTGTCCCAGAAACCTGGGGGTTTGGGGGGGAGAGGGGGGACCGATCTTCAAAACCAAGTACCCGCTCCCCTCCAAAAAAAGTGTAAAATGTTGCAGTGGAGGGTTGGGGGAGGGTGAAAACAAGTAGACCTTCCTCTTTTGGGTGGAGCTCCGCTTTAAACAAAACTGTATATTATGCACAGTTATATTTCTCCTGATTTTGTCATCATCCAAACATCAACGAAAAACACTATTGTGAAATTGTGATTAGCAATTTTAGTCTTGATATTGTGTTTAAATATGAACTTTAGTTTAGTTTTTTTTTTTGTTTCTATGCAGCACCTGGGACAATACTTGCCTCTATAGTTGTTGCTGCATAGTATAGAAATCTTCTCCCCACTGATGCCGGGTCCAGAGCGATACTCCAGCTCTACTAGAGTTAACATCAGCTGCTGCCAGTGTGAAAGAGTTGCATTGCTCGCCCACCCTTTCGGTCTGCCTTCTCTGTTCACAGAACTCGTAGTATTGCTTCCCAGAGTGCAAATTGTTCTCTAATTGGAGGATGTGGATCCTATAATTTATCTGCCTACACTCCATTCACAAAATGCTTTGTGTTCTGAGAAAGAATACTATGAGTTCTATGAATGGAGGAAGGGGGCGTTTCAACTACGACTCATAGTGGCTCATGTTAACAGTGGAAGTGCCAGAAGATCAGCGCTGTGCAGAGGACCTAGCGACAGTGGGGAGACAAATTCTACATGCAGCAGACCGGCAAACATGGCACGCGTTTCATTAGGTAAATTATGTCCCTGAAGTTGTATAGTATGGTAAAAATAATTATAATAATTTAGTTGAACCTCAGAAATAAGACCAGAAGTCATATATAAAAAGGTGCTGGTAACCATCAACATCATCTATTTTTCTACTTAGCTGAAGTTTTGGTAGACACAAATATGATACTATTAAATTAGAATATCAATACAAGTCAATGAGAGATGACCGCAAATCCCTGAAGATTTTTGCTTTGTTAGAGTACTACTGTGCCCTGTACCATCCAACAACATATTTTTGCCAGTGAATGGTTAAAATGGCTGCCCACCCATCAAAGCAAGGGAATAAATGGGCACCATGTATTGCCAAATTAAAAAGAACCCATCCTAAATGGGTTTCTATGTTCTTGGTGAAGGAGGCAAGAGGTGAATACCAGTCTTCTCTTCCATGGCAGACCTCAATCTTAAATGAGCTAACCCTATATTCCAATCGCAAGTCCACGAGACTGAGTACTCCTGTTATCTTGTGAATTCTCCATAGACCTGTGAGGGGGCAGATGGCTATTTAGCAAATACACCTATACCGCTGTTTCAGCTTATTAGGAGGACAGACCTGTAATTTTAGCAGTCTTCTCCTCCTGGTTAACTCTGTTCTCTTCATCATCTTCATTGTCTTCTTCAAAATCATCCAGGTTTCCTATGTCCGCTTGCTTCATGCTCATCAAACTGGCGAGGCTTTGCATATCTTCATCACTAAACACATGTAAGAATAAATACAAAGCATTCAGTGCTCCTTTACATAATGTACAGTATTTTACATAGTATAACTACAGAACATTCAAGAAAATGAAGCACACAAAACAGGTGACTGATGGCAGAAGAGTGTTTCACCCACACTTTAATATGATCCACTGAGTGGCGACAAACTAGGATACTAAAAAATCTCCATAGGCGACACGTTTACATTTTTTACAGCTTATATGTTTAGAGTTGCAGAGGTCTGGTACTAGAATTATTGCTCTAGCTATAACATTTGCAGCAATACCGCACATGTGTGGTGTGAAAATCATTTACATATGCATGTGTGATTTACGTATCCGTTCACTTCTACGCACGAGCATGGAGGGATGGGGGGGCGTATACATTTTATTTTTTTTATTTTTTTACACTGTCCCTTTATTTTTTTTAAATCAGTTTTATTCCAATTGGAAGGAATGTAAACATCCCTTGTAATAGAAATAGGAGATGACAGGTCCCCTTTATGGAGAAATCTGGGGTCTACAAGACCCCAAATCTCTCCTCTACCTTTGAAAACAAATAATTAAAAAAAAAAAAAAAAAAAAGATCTTTTCCATAAAAAAAGAAAAAAAAAAGGAAGTATACTTTACTTCCGGCATAGACTGGAAGTGATGTCATCCCATCTCTCCGGTCCTCCTAGATCATTGAGGTGATCAGAGACAATCTTGGCCTCTGTTGACCTCTGTGACCAGCTGCAGGAACTGTCAGATTGTTTCCCGGGCTCGCCGGTAATCCAAAGATACACCAGCGAGCGGCAGGAGGGGTAACGATTCTAAAAGCAATCCAGCCGCTAGGATTACTTTTATGAGAAACAAAATCCCTGGCTGAAAAAAAAAAAAAATACTGGGGTGCTTCAAACCACTGGAAAGCAACCACATATACATACGTATTGTATTCAGCAAGTGGTAAGGGTGAAACCTTAAAATTGAGGGGTAAGACACCGCTCATAACCGACCCAGTGCTTCAGATGTGGATATGGCTGTGTGTGGCCTCAGCCAGCGCTGCTCCAGCCTCGCCCCCGACATGTTTCGCCCCGCCTACCGGGGGATTGGTCACAGAGGTCTGTGCCCAGCCTGTGCAGAGATCAGAACTGTGAGAGGGACCAAGCAGATCCTACCTAGTACAGAAAACTAGGGTGGAGAGAGAGTAGAAGTGACCGGTCTTTATTACAGGAAGCTCCTGCACAGAGGTAAGTCTCACACTGGATTACTGCATAGATCTTGTAGAAATACACAAAGCACACCAAGATTCATCTAAGAATACACAGGAGTCTTCTACTTAGAAAGTATTGTTTATCACAGAATTCAGCTTAAGTTTCAGCTGAACTTCACACTAAACAAATATTCTAGTCTTAATACAAGAGTCGTGGGTATTCTTGATTCTTTGCATCCCTTTGTGTGTTTCTTTCAGATCTAGACAGTAATCCAGCATAAACCATCTCTTGCACTTTGCCCCTGTGCTAGAATCTCCTGTAATAAAGACCAGTCACTGCTCTCTCCCTCTTGTTCAGGGTGACTGGTCTAGTCTCCTCCCCTTCCTGTCATTTACTGCAGGCATCCTGTAGTGGGGTTGAACATGCTGGTTCCCTCCCATAGCTCTGCTCTCTGCACGGGCTATGTGCAACACTGAGGTGATGCCACTGCTACTTCTGCAAGGTAATAACTGGGTTTGAAAAGGCATCTGGTTCACACAAATTGGATTGTTATCATTTGTGGTTACTGGGAAATTGATTTTAATAAAGGGATGGGTGCCTGGTGTCCAACTTTAAAGAAACTGGCATATGGGCATAAAAACAGCCGATATATTATAGTTACACTGGACATACCTGTTGCCTGTAAGTACTTTGACCATAATAAAATGCTGTTCCTTTGCGTCTCTGGCATCAGGATGGAAGACAAGAGTCCCTGGAGAGCCAAAAATGCTCCCCCACCATTCACGGGTACCATCAGTATCTTAAGCAAAGAATGTACTTCAACACCGACTCTCTGAAAAGTCGATATTTCCATACAGATTCACAGGAGAGTTTAGCAGCACTACATATGAAGCTAAAAGGCTAGATCCAGGCACCTGGTGGGGACTACTTTCAGACTCTTAGGTTAGTCACACTGGTTTACTTTCAAGGGATAAGGGTCTCTAGCAAACCATTCCAATCCCAATGCTTGATCAAACCTATACTTTCCCAAAAACGCATATTCTATTAGCTACAGAAAAGCCCAAGCACACTCATACCATACAATATGCAAGAATAAAACATTATTACACAGCAGGGTACAGCATCAGCTATTTGAGAAAATATCTGTTACTTAGCAGAACAAGGTGAGAAAGGTTTTTATTATTTTTTATTAAGAAGAATGCTCTATTTCAGACACAGTACAAATAATAGCCTATCTACATTTTGATGGCTTGCTTGCAATTTAATGATACATTTCTGTAATTGGCATTCTGTACAATTCACGCTCACTGTGTACGATGGAGTTGCGGATTAACACTGGACATTGAAATAGACTTTCTATGCCTCCCAAGGAATCCGCACATGTTAATACCCGCAGAGATGATTGCAGGATAGAACACAATTAAATGTTGTCAGGCAACAAAACTGAACTTTCATAATGTAGTAAAGAATAAGAGAGATAAAAGAAAGAGGGAGGGAGGAGGGGGGCTAAAAGATTAGAAAAAAAGAAAAGCAAAATATTTGCATAAATCCACAAATTAAATTGCGCTGGGAAGAAGTGAGAATGTATGTCCACAGTTATGGCTTTCTTCTACTCTCATTATTTAGGAACAATATAAACTGTAATAAATTAAAGCTCAAAACACTGGAAAAAATGGCTTAAAGCACCATTGTTGTACAATAACCTTTTCACTAAACGTGACAACAGCTGGTTCTCCAGAGCATCTAAAGATGCCAGCAACATCCATTAAATAGCCTTATTTAACACAGCAAGTTTAACTGAATGGTGAGCAGACCCCATTCTTAAAGCCAAATTCAATTCAGCCACTTGTTCTAAAATGTTCTGGATTACTTTAGATTAAGTCCAACAAAGTGCATGCCACCTTTTGGACTTAACACTTTATTCACAGTTTTTATTTGTACTGAGTGGGAGGAGTACAGCTAACGCTATACTTCTGGCGCTCAGACTCTGAACCTTCTGGTCTCAACTCCTGAAGCTGCAGTCATATGCAGCCTCTCTGTCTGTCACTCCCCTCCCCCTGCCCAATCAGAGAGAACTTTTGTACTACATGAACCCATTCACAAAATACAAAGCCTTCTGCGAATGGGCAGCAGCAGGGAGGGGAGGAGCAGGAAGAAGTGCTGCTGTACATAAAAGCAGCATCTCTCCTGTTAGAGCACTGGGAGTATAGGGATAGCTGTACTCCCAGTGCTCAGTAGGGTAATTGTTAGTTATAAAAAAAAAGAGAGAGAGAGAGAGAGAGAGAGAAGTTTGCGAGGTGGCATGCATCTCGTTGGACTTAACCCACAGTACACCTGTAGGTTTAGACAGTGGCTGAATTCCTGAAATCCGGCTTCAAGGAGATACAAACATGTATTTTTATTTTTAACGTGCCGTTCACATTTTCACTTGCACTTTGTACCATATTCTCACAATGGCATTTTATATACAGATTTCTAGACTTTCACTTTGGAAGCTAGGTGTAAAATAAATAGTGACCATGCAGGTTATTATATGATTATTGCGATTTTTTTACCAAAATATGTATAAGAATACATATCGGCATAAACTGAGAAAATATTATCTTTTTTTTTTTTTTTTTTTAGGGGGGGATATTTATTATAGCAAATTGTACAAAATATTGTGTTTTTTTTTCAAAATTGTCGCTTTTTTTTTGTTTACACGCAAAAAATAAAAAAAACGCAGAGATGATCAAATACCACCAAAAGAAAGCTCTATTTGTGGGGAAAAAAGGACGTCAATTTTGTTTGGGTGCAACGCTGCACGACCGCGCAATTGTCAGTTAAAGCGACGCAGTGCCGAATCGCAAGCTCTGGAGCTCTGAGATTTTTTAAGTACGTCGGGAGGGAAGGAGTCTCCAATCCTGTGTCCGGGTCTCACCAGAAACCAGCAGACAGGAGGTCTCTGCATAGGGTAGATCTGAGGGGAAATCTGAAACTACGGAAAGCTCTGATGATTTTATCATCCAATCACGTGTAAGCTAAAATGCCGTTTTTTATTTTCCTTGCATGTCCCCCTCAGATCTACAGTGACTGCACTTCCAAGTGCACTTGTAGTGCAAAGTAGATTTGTCTTTAGTAATTAACCCCCACTGTATTTCGGCAGTGGTCTTTCAAACACAATTTTTTGGGAAAAAATACACTTTAACCGGTTCAATACCGGGCCTTTTTTCACCCCCTTCCTTCCCAGACCAATTTTTAGTTTTCAGCGCTGTCGCAATTTAAACAACAATTGCGCGGTCGTGCAACGTTGTACCCAAACAAAATTGACGTCCTTTTTTCCCCACAAATAGAGCTTTCTTTTGGTGGTGTTTGATCACCTCTGCGGTTTTTATTATTTGCACTATAAACAAAGGAAGAGCGACAATTTTGAAAAAAAACACAATATTTTTTACTTTTTGCTATAATAAATATCCCAATTTATTTTTTTTAAAAAAAAATTTTTCCTCAGTTTCGGCCGATACGTATTCTTCTACATATTTTTTGTAAAAAAAAAAAAAAAAAAATCGCAATAAAATCGCAAGCGTATATTGATTGGTTTGCACAAAAGTTATAGCGTCTATAAAATACGGGCTAGATTTATGGCATTTTTTAAAAAAAATTATCTATTTTTTTTTTTTTTTACTAATAATAGCGGCGATCGCAATTTTTTTTCGTGACTGCGACATTATGGCGGACACATCGGACACTTTTGACACATTTTTGGGACCATTCACATTTATACAGCGATCAATGCTATAAAATTGCATTGATTACTGTGTAAATGTGACAGGCAGTGAAGGGGTTAACCACTAGGGGGCGGGGAGGGGTTAAATGTGTTTCCTAGGGAATGCTTCTAACTGTAGGGGGCGGGGACGTACAAGGGGAGGAGACCGATCAGTGTTCCTCCATTCTGGGGACACAGATCGCTCTCCTCTGAGCTGACAGGACGTGGATGTGTGTGTTTACACACACACACACATCCACGGTCCGGCCTGGTTAACGGGCAATCACGGGTGCCCGGCGGACATCGCGGCCGCTGGGCACACGCAACGGGGCCCGAGCAACGCGGCAGGCGCGCGCCCCCTAGGCGGCCGGGAACCCGAGGCCGTCATATGACGTCCACCCAGGATGGGAGATCCCATCTGTGGACGTCATTTGACTATAGGCGGGTAGGGAATTGGTTAATGAATTAAAAAAAAAAAAAAAAAACTAAGCAGTAAAGTTAGCCCACTTTTTTTTTTTTTTTATAATGTGAAAGATGATGTTACGCCGCGAGAATCGTGATCTCTATTCTAAGCAAAAAATTGTGATTCTCATTTTAGACAGAATCATGCAGCTGTACATCGTGTAACTCATACCACATAGGTCTTAGGATGACAAAGTGGGGTATTTTGCTGCACTTTGTTTTGTACTTTACAGATACACCTAGTTTGAAGGCCACATGTTTTCCAATGAGCATTCTTGTAGCTGTATGCGTAATTTAGGATGTGTTCACAGGGCAAAAAATTGAGATCCTATGCCTACGATGTATGCCTGAAGTTCAGCTCTATTACAGTTCTGCGAAACAAACAAGGCAGTAGTAGAGTAGAACCAAACCCATTAAAAATGAAACTTACGTAGCTTTGCCTTCTCTTAGAAAAATACAAGAGAGTGAGAACTGCAGAGTGGCTGACACAACTTTTTTTGACAGGGGTTTGAATTTCAGCTTGACATCCGTTTGGGTAGGCATGGGGCTTGCGTATTGCTTCATGTTAATGTTGCTGGTAGCGAGGGCTTTTCGACGACCAGAAGTTGATTCCTACAAAAAAAAAAAAGTGTATCCATGGTCAAAATATAAAATCATATATTCATTAACACATTGTATTTCAGTTATTTGACTACTTCTATTAATCTGAATAACCCTGAAGTTTGAATCATACTTTTTGAAGAATACCACACATTTACTTCCTAGAATTGATTTACTAAAACTGGAGAGTGCAAAATCTGGTGCATCTCTACATAGAAACCAATCAATTTCCATTTTTTTTTGTCAATGCTTAATTGAATAAGTTAGACGCCAATGAACAGCAGCACCCGATTTTGCAATCTCCAGTTTTAGTAAGTCAACCCCATTATTGACTATGCTCTGTGCATATGAACGGCTGTGTCACCCATTTCACAGAACCCACCGTTTGGATTGCAAAGGTGGTGAGAAGACGAGTTTCAGGAGGTGGAGTCAGTATAGGAAACATACCACATGTGACATCATCACTGCTTGCAGGCAGCAAGATGCCATGGGATATGCAGTCTTTTGATATTGAAAGCAAAGCCGAAGGAATTAGCAGAGGACAAACTGCAAAGCATGCAGGAAAACCAGAAAGTCATATGTTTATACTGTGACTAAAGATTTCCTTCAAGGACCAACCTCTTTCAGTGGTTTATTGCTATGTCCCCACTGAGGAGATCTCACCACCTTCAGTTATGACTGGGCATCACCACACAGGAATCAAGGGGAGATGTCCCGATAAGGACAGGCATAAATTAAAAATAAAAAATGAGTTATAACTATTTTACATTCAATCCAATATCTGAATATGTATTTGGTGGATTGTGATTTATTCGTTTAAAGAAAAAGGTACATTCCTTGACTTATATTCAATGTATTCATTATCTTCAGTTACATGTCACATGTCCAGTATAATTACTCAGGAGAAAAAGGTTCTGCAATGTGAACACTTAACAGAACCTCAAACCAATAATAATAATGGTGCAGCGTAACATGTAACAATTCAAAAACTGTCCATAAATGTATCCAAATCTCTAAGCTCCAATAATCAGTGTGCTAAATCAATGTGCTCCTATTCCTGAATATCCCCATGCATGCACCACAACCCGTGTAAAAATGGACGCTCACCTCCTTATATGACCTCTCAGTAAGAATGAGGTCTAAAAGCGCTCAAGGCTGGGTTCACACAGAGCGGATCTGTTGGACGAACTCTGCTAGCTCAGCGGAGGGATCGCTCCGTTGATACCCGCTGAGCAGGTGAATGACAGGTCCGTCTCTGCTCACTGTGCAGGGACGGACCTATCAGAGCCCTTCTGTTCTCTATGGAGAGAGCAGTTGAAAATGGACAGCCTGTCAGTTTTCATCCGATCCACTGGACGGATGGGGAACATATCACCATCTGTCTGTTTTGAGCGGATCTTGTCAGATCGGATAGCAGGCGAGTGTCAGCGGACACATCTCCGCTGACATCCGCCTGCCCACAGAAATCAATGGGTGGCACGCTCGGATCCGCCTGAAAAATGGACAGATGGATCTGAGCGGACCGATCGTATGAAAGTGGCCTTAAGGAGTCTTCTGCTGCGGTTTAGGACCCTCAATGACTGGTATGGTATGAATGGTATGTGGACGCTTAATGGTGAATATCTCGTGACTCTCTCCTCAAGATGTGATAGTGGCATATGTAAAGCATAAAATAGAGGACAAATACTGCTCTTTGTATATACCCAATTTTAATATATAAAAGGAGTAGCATAAACACACTCACAAATAAATGTTCAAACAGCCCATTAAGAAACCTCAAAGGTATGGAAACATCACCATTCAATCAGGTATAGCATCATGTACGTGGCTTTGTCCTACATGAGTGTTTATATGCTCTCTTTTATAATGGAAACTGATTTTTTTTTTACAGAGAGCACTATTTGTCCTCTATTTTATGCTTTACATATGCCACTATTGCATCTTAAGGAGAGCCACGAGATATTCATCATTAGCGCTTTAAGGTATCGCCTGCTGGGGCTCAGGACCCTCAATGACTCGTGGTATGTGGACACATTCACACCTGAGCGTTTTATAGCTTGAAGTTACAAAAAGCTTGGAGGGGAAAAAAATCAATTATTTTCTATGGAGATGGTTCATACCTCCACTCCAAAACGCTTGAAGCCAGAAGCTCCAAAACGCCCGAAGCTCAAACAAGTCCTGAAACTTTTTTTAAGGCAGATTACAGGCGTTTTTCTGCTTTTCACATTGGTCACCTTTTGACCTGTACAATATCGCGGCAAAAAAAACCTATTCAGACCTGAGCGTAGCATTTTCAGGCAGAAAGTCGCACGATTTTACCACCTGTAATTCGCCTAAAAAAAAGTTCCAGAACTTGTTCGAGCTTCAGGCGTTTTGTAGCGGAGATGTGAACCATCTCCATAGAGAATAATAGATTTTTTTCCCCTCCAGTGTTTTGTAGCTTCAGGCTTCAAGCTACAAAACACTCAGGTGTGAATGAGGCCTTAGTGTCCACGAGTCATTGAGGGTCCTGAGCCCCAGCAGGCAACACCTTAAAGCGCTATAATTAGACCTAATTTTTATGGAGCGATCATATAATGAGGTAAGAGTACATTTTTCCATGTGGTATGGTGCATGCAAAGGGATATTCAGGAGCACACTGATTTAGAACACTGGTTATGATTGGGAAAAACATAGATCTATACTCCTACAAAAAAGTCCCCGAAGAAAAAAAACATTTAAAAAAATGGGCAGTTTTAATGAATTACTCTTTTTCTGCTGTTACTTTTCTATGTTTCATGTGTTATTAGAGCATAGAGATATGTATAAGTTTCTGAACAATTTTTGAATTATTACTTGTTGCGCTGCACCATTATGATTTGTTTATTGATGCGAGGTAAAAACCCTGTTTAGGTGTCACAGCAAGCAACTGGTTTTTGGGATCATCTTTATTATTATTTTCATTTCTTTCCACTTGATATGCACAGTGATTGTGCAGATTGTTTCCACTTGGTATGCACAGTGACCAGTCTCACAGGTCTGTCATTCATTAAAATTTTAATGCAGGGTAAAAAGTTTAGTCTGTATGTGGATGAGAACCGTTTGCCACTATGACACTCATCTTAGATGATCTAGGTCACATATATGAAAACACTCACCTCAGATGATCAAGGTTACACATGAACCACCTTCTGCCGCAGACTCATCTTAGATGATCTACTGCTCACCTACTGCCAGGAACACTCATTTTAGATAATCTAAGGTCACACATGGCCAACCACTGGAGACTCTCATTCTACATGATCTAGGTTATGCATGTGTGCCTCTAAAGTCCATTATTACTTCCTTTAGCAATTTCTAGGTTATGCATGACCAACTTGCTACCAAAGAATTACAAGTTTCAGTCTACCCTCTCAACAGGTGCCCTTTTCGCAAGCAGAGGCACTTGGTCTGGCCCTGAATAGTCTTAATCAGTGATCTCCAAACTGCGGCCCTTTGCTTACTTTTATCGAGGACTTGGGGCATTATTACCCCGCTGTCAGCAACAGTGGGGCATATTTCTTTCCACTGACAATGGGGTACTAGTCCTCTCATTGACACCAACAACGGGGCACTATTCTTCTGATTGAAATGAACGATGGGGCACTATTCCTCCTATTGATACCAATGACGGGGCACTAATCCTCCCATTGACACCAATGGTGCGGCACTAGTCCTTCCATTGATACCAATGATGGGGCACTATTCCTTCTGTTAATACCAAAAATGGGGCACGATTACTCCCATTAATATCAATGATGGGGCATTGTTAACTCTCACTGATGCTAAAACATTTTCTTCTCACACTGGCCACAGTCCGGGCCCCCTAAAGTCTGAAGAACAGCAACTGGCCGTTTATTTAGAAAGTTTAGAGACCCCTGGTTTAAATGGAAAGAAGACCTGGCCAATGGGATACTTTAATTAGGAAGGAGTATAAACCAAGCCTGTTCTTTGCCTATGAATGCAACAGGTTTGTTTTTATGCTCACCATCCTCTGGATCACATATATACACGTTTTCTGTATTACGCCGCTGTCCCGTTCAGCACTCAGAAGTGAAGAAAATACGCTGTACTTCCTGGAATGGTGAAGAATATAATTTACTGTCGTCCTCTCACGTGACAATACTGGTGCTTCATGATTGGTTGAGCAGTATCACATGAGGCCAGGGCAAGGAGTCCTCAGCCCTGTGCAAGTTCTGGCTAGAGTGACTTGGAACTTTACAGTTTCATTTCCCTACTGCTGGCAGCTGAATAGAGCAGAGAGGGAGCAGAGCAAAGCAAAGGCAAGTATATGCCGCTGAAAGCAGGGAGCAATGAATTAAACTGTTGATTAAACCTGCATGGGCAAAGAGCAGGATTGCTCTAAGGCCCCACTTTTCACCTGAGCATTTTGTAGCTTGAAACCTGAAGCTACAAAACACTGGAGGGGAAAAAAATCAATTATTCTCTTTGGAGATGGTTCACATCTCCATTCCAAAACGTTTGAAGCCAGAAGCTCCAAAACGCCTGAAGCTCAAACAAGTTCTGGAACTTTTTTAGGCAGATTACAGGCGTTTTTCTGCTTTTTACATCGGTGACCTTTTGACCTGTATAAAATCGTGTCAAAATCGCGGCAAAAACGTGCAAAAAAAAAACGCAACCAAAAATGCACAACTTTCAGGCTGAAAACGCTTCGCTCAGGTGTGAATGGGGACTAAGGTCAGATAAGGTGCATCGAAACTAGTTGCACAATAGAATCACAAAATATCAAGTAGAAAAGAATAAACACTGGTTGTTTTGTACATTATTTTACATCGTTTCACAGCTCAGAGTGTTCAATTTTCCAGTTCTCCAAACATGAGCTATGTAGAAAAGTATACTGTACACACCACACCTTAATCAGTCAAATCTAAATGCCAGGAAAGAGTCACACCCAAGATGTTAATTGAGGAAAAAAAGTTTAACAAAGAATGGAGACGTAATATACTCTAGTTTATAATTAAAATACTTTATAAAATAAGATCATAATATAGATAGATCAAGTCAGACAGCTGACTACACAAGTGAAACACAAACAGAGGGAGACTCTTGCTGGCCATAATTTTTTGCAATGTACATAGTTAAGGGGTTCACTTATTACTGCTGTAATACATGGCTACACCGTGACAACCCTTTTCAGCACTTGCAGTTGTGCACCCTGTCTGTGTGAACAACATCACTTTGGCAGTGCCTTTCCAAGAGAACGGTCAACATAATTTGTAATTGATGATTGCAGGTGATGCCTTCCCTATGAATGATATAGGTAGACTTCTGGTGTCCACATGACATCATCATCATGCAGAATTCACAACAACAAACATGTAGCAGCAAACTAGCCTATATAACAGGCTTCAAGATCTGTGTGATTGGATCAATTACAGCTGTCTTGGCTTCCTTTGATTCCAGCTTTGATCTCTAGACACTGGAGATCAACAATTCGGCACATTAGGAAGTGGGTTGCTAAACTCAACACACATTTTGAGGATGGTGGAACTAACTGCCAATCTACGGGACAGACACTCGAATTTCATGGAAATATGAAGCACTTGGAGAGGTAACTCTACCTACTCACTCCTTTAGCTCTATTTATTTTTATTTCATTTTTCTAACTACAGCACCAATGTTACTGAGCCCATCCCTGACTGGTCACCCTCCCTTTTTCCCTTTTTAATGGCAATGGCAGTTACCCTTATCAAGTAGTAGGCCAGCAGGACCCACTTATCTACACACACGTGACCCTATGTTATTTAAGGACTGGTTGTAAATGGTAGATCACATTGTATGGACTGTCCCTATATATACACACTATATTGTCAAAAGCATTGGGACACCTGCCTTTACACACACATGAACTTTAATGGCATCCCAGTCTTAGTCCGTATGGTTCAATATTGAGTTGACCCACCCTTTGCAGCTATAACAGCTTCAACACTTCTAGGAAGGCTGTCCACAAGGTTTAGGAGTGGGTCTGTGGAAATGTTTGACCATTCTTCCAGAAGCGCATTTGTGAGGTCAGGCACGGATGTTGGATGTTGTGCCCCAGGAAGATGTCACGTGTGACGAAACATGTCAGGTGGAGCTACGCACTGACGCCATCATGCACCACGTGACCCCAAAAGTGCAGGCGATTGCTTTCTCTTTGCCGGCAAATGATTTTATTCTATGTGCGCTCAGATTTTATACATTGTAAGTAGTCATTTGGCTTTCCTTTTCAATAAATATCACCTTAATAGTATTACACTATTGGAGCTTCTTTCCTTGTATGGTTCATCTCTTGTTCTTGGATGATTGGGACATCTCATTGTAAGGGGAGATTACGGTGAAGGATTCATCTACCATCCCAGTGCCTTAGTGGCTTGGTTCTTCACTACCCCGCAGAGGTTATTCTGCCTGCATGTTTGACCATTCTAGAGATAGGTGGTCCCGGCTATCTGGTAAGAGTCCTTGACTACAGTGTGTGGGTTGCCACAGAAAATTGCATCAAGTCACTTGGTGGTGCAACTTCAATTTTATCCCTGGACTTTTCACATCAACTACTAGGACTCACATATATACAGAAGTGTATTTGTTTTTTGCACTTTAAATTGTTTTCACATATATCGAATGTGTCACAGTATGTTTATCATTTATGACTAGCACGATTTTATTTAGTTTACGGATGTTGGACGAGAAGGACGGGCTCGCAGTCTCCAATCTAACTCATCCCAAAGGTGTTCTATCAGGTTGAGGTCAAGACTGTGCAGGCCAGTCAAGTTCTTCCACCCCAGACTTGCTCATCCATGTCTTTATGGACCTTGCTTTGTGCACTAGTGTGCAGTCATGTTGGAACAAGAAGGGGCCATCCCTGGACTGTTCCCACAAAGTTGGGAGCATGAATTATCCAAAATGTCTTGGTATGCTGATGCCTTAAGAGTTCCCTTCACAGGAACTAAGGGGCCAAGCCCAACCTCTAAAAAACCCCACACCCAATCCCCCCCTCCATCAAATGATTTGGACCAGTGCACAAAGCAAGGTCCATAAAGACATGGATGAGCGAGTTTGGGGTGTAAGAATTTGTCAGATTTTAATTTTTTGTGATGTCCCTGTCCTGACTTTGGAGATACCATGCCATTTCCTGTCCCTATGGCCATATAGGAAGTGAGGGGGAGGGAAATTACCCAAGAGAGGCAGAAATGTAAAGAAAAAAAATAAAAAGGATTGCCCTTCTTCCACTGAATCTGAAAAAAAAAAAGTTTTGGATGGAGGCTTAAAGCAGTAACAGACTCAGGCAACCTTATAATTTAGACAGTGTAAGGCAAGTCAGTTGTGAATTATATGGCACTTGTAGTAGGCATGGTGCAGCTGCTCTTGCACTTAGGCTCATTTCTTCAGTCTTTTCACAGCGCTGTGTGACTGCAAGATGGCTACCAGAATAGTGGAAGTAAAAGCCTATAGCAAGTTGGCTATTAACAATACAATCAGAGTGGACAGAATATGCCTAGGATGTAGAACTCCTGGCTTGTGTGAGGCTAGAAGAACAGTGTGCCAAAGCACTGACAGTTGCGTGGAAGTGCTTTGCTGCTTCTAATCAGGAATTATAAGCTCAAGGTACATATTTTACTGGGTGCTTTGTCACATTAATCTGCTCTAATGAACCCTCACTAAAGAGCCAACCTTTATAAGTATAGGTCTGCTTTAAGAAAAGTTATGGTTCAGGTCTGAAATTAAGTCATTTGAAAAAAGCAATTAACATAAACAATAGGTTACACAAGGCTGCCAGTTCACAGACTCACTTGAAATATCGGAGAGAGGCGTTAATCAACACTCTTAGATGACAGCTCAATTATCTTTGAAGAAGACATGTCATAACCCGCAATACCTTATGTCTGAGGTGATGCTTGCAATCAGTGTCTTGCAGGCAGGTTTAAGGAAGAACATGTGCAACTAACTTATGTCACAGGAAACCTCCAATTAAATAACAAAATGTCCTTGAAAGCTCGACCAGTCTCCTGGACTAATATAGCCACATGGCTTACACAACCTGAAGGAGTCTGCCACTGGTGCATTGCTTCTCAAATGTGGTCCTTAGTGTCCACCAGCAGATAGATAGATATGAAAATAATAAAATGTGATTTTTACTTTTGTGTTTGTATTTTACAAACCATTTCCAAAAAAAAACTAAACGGTTCGCTAAAGCTGGTCATATGTGGTTAGAAAATCGTTCCAAAAAGCATTTGATAAGCTCGATAGTTCAACTTTCAAAACGTTAGTGGGCTAATTTTGATTCTGGAAATGCAAATTTTGATGCCAAAAAAAAAACCAACATGTCAGATTTTTTGCGCTGAATCAAACAATTTTCAAAACATGAGTAGTGGAATCAATCGAAACCAGTTTGAACAAATCTATAGCATGCCAAAATGTAACCCTGGATCGTGTAATTGAGAGACGAAAAATCTACCGTTTATGTGGTTATCAATTGATAATATGTTGATAATTGGGCGACATCTATTGACACAACGATGGCATTATCGCATGCATGTTCGACAGATCTTCAGAAATCCAACCATTTTTTTCAAATGATTTTCTGACCATGTATAGCCAGCTTTAGATAGGTCATATAGTAGTTCTATTAGATGCTTAAATAGCAGATGCTACACTAAATTGATTGTAAAAATTATAAAATTAACAAAAATAATATAAAAAACTGTAATAACCACAGAGCCTGAAGATCTGTCATGACAGACCTTTCCATAGTCAAGGTTAACAACAAACTTATTGTCAAAAAAGCTAAAATTCAGTCATGGTAGCCAGTAGGGCCTTAGTTATAGCTGTGACATAGGCCAAACTGGGCAAAATGCATTAAAGTTTTTGCCATGTAATGTTGTAGCGCCTAAAACAGGAAATTTCTAAATTATGGGTTCACTCCAATCTACTGTACTTTGGAGTCTTCCTTAACCCTTGTAGGAGTCCTTCTACCAAGCAAACTACCCAAAACTTTTCAGTCCTAAATATTCCTTGCTGATGTCCTGAGAGAAACATAATATATATTGTGGCTTGAGCGGGTTGCGGCTGTCAAGAAGTCCGCTTGCCTAAGTTCTTATATTACTCTAGAGTCGTTTACTGGTTGTTATTCCTGCCTTCGTGCTTTGGGCACTCCAAACACAAATGCTTCACTTTGTCTGGAGGGGTACCAATCCATGGGAATAGAGATCAGTATTATACAGAAGAAAATTACAAGTAGAAGTTTAAAAAAAAAAAAAAAAAACTCATAGAGTGTACCAGGCTTTAGGCTTCAAACACTTCCAGAAATACTACCATGTATTTAATGTAGTCCAAGTGGACCCAGGGCAATCTGATAGAGATATCTCCGAAATCCCACTGCCATCAAAAACATCTTACGGGTGTCTCTTGAATACCACACCCATAGGAGGTTTCACCATTGTCTGCGTGCCTTCTTGGGTCTTTCACTCTTTTTACCAGTACAGAAAATGAAAGCAAATCTGATATTTTACAAGATGAGGGGAAATCTTTTATTGGGAATACCTGCCCCTAAGGGATTAATGACTTTGTGGAACTTTTCTCTTACTTTATGTTACGTCTGTGGAATAGGAAGAAACCACAATGAATTGAACAATTCTATACAAGAAAAGATATTTAATTCCAAAATTTCACCATAACAGCCAACAGTCACCTTATACATATTGTTTTCAATCATTTGTTTCACGCAGCCCTAAATTTCTATTGGTGTCAGAATCTGCTAAAGGTCTGGAACTTCATCTTGTGAAAATGAAGACCAACTGTGGTCTATAGCTGAAGCACTGTCCTCTTAGTGCAGCCCTACCTGCCCGCATTGGAAGTGGGGCAAAGAGTACACAATGCAAAATATGTGAGAAGAGACTGCAGTCCTACTCATGGACTATGTAACAAATGTAATTAATCTGGATTTCGCAAATGTTGGTTAAGGCATATGGTATGGTATTTGGAATTTAAAATAACTGCAATATAAATGCTAACTAAGCCAACACAGGCAGTACATTTCCCTTGTAGGCATTTTAAGAATTTGTAATAAATACAAGTCACTTTACAGATCACAAACTGTTTTTAGAGATCAAAAGGTATGTGACATGTCAAAGCCAGGCTTGTGCATATAGGCCACCATCTATTTTATTGTGTGAAGCCCACTGACACGCATTATAGCAATTGTACTCCGGCAATACAGCCTGGGTGTCCTGTGTTTCACCACTGCATTAAGACAGACACCCTACAGACATCAAAGCATCATCCAGAAAGATTAGAAATCACTTTTACTTGTAATGTTAGGAAAGTGACAATATGGGAATCCAATTTTCTTCAACAGCCTTTGAATGTTCCCACAATGCGTGATCTTTGTGAAGAGATGGAACATAAACAAAGGGCTTCCCACCTCTAACCCATTAAAGAAAGCCAGAGTGTGAATGGTGCAAAATAATACACCAGACATCTCCCTCACTTACTTCTACACAACCAATTCAAGCTTACAGAAAGAGCCTTCAAGGGGGCACTTGGGAGGTTTAGAAGAGTGTTTGCATTATTAGTTCAGTTACTCATTTCCTTTGGGATGAATTCATCGGGAGTGGTGCCATGCTGGAAGGAGGTAGAAGCTCTTCAATGAGTACACATAAAGACAGGTTGGATACACAGGATTCATGTAAAGAGATGAGAGAGCAATCTACTGAAGTCCTCATTACTATTCTATACATCATACCTCAATATCCAACTTTCTCACCAGATTGAATAACAGAGGCTTCATTCAGTCAACCCAAAACGATATCTAATTTTTGGCAGATGCTGGAGAATTAAATCATCTGATAGTTTATTATGCTTATCGGGCATTAGTGAGATTTCTGCACTTGCTCCTGGGTCTCCCAACCAAATGCGCCCATCATGGCTGCATCTGGTTTGAAGAATGTAATGGGAGGCATTCTTGTCTATATTCCCGTCGTACACATTCCTGGATCACTAGGCTCATCTGTAGCGGGTGCTGTAGCGACTACGTGCCCAAAGAAGAGGTCCAGCGTGGCTCCGAAACGTTGCACTTGTTCGTTTGTGATGTGAACATTCTGCAATAAAAGCTCTGGACTGCATTTGAAGATCAATGGTGTGCTGGTGAGTATGTGCATTGATCTGTAATATGAAGCACTGTAGTGCAGTAGCAAGACACTTAAAGTTTCCAGGTGCACAGGTCCCGGTTATATTTATTTTATATTATAAAGAAGCATAACAGGAGGTGTTTGAAACATGCAAAGGTAGCAAGGACACCCAAAGCTCCCAGGTGCGAACAGAGTTGGGAATTACATCTCGCTGTTTGAGTATCAAAAATAGGCAAGGGCCGATTCAGATTACCAGGCGCAACTCCACCCACATTTGGATGGAGTTACTCTTTAATGCAATATTAGCATGAGAGTAAACCCTTGCTGATAATTTTCAGTTGCAACATATTGATTTCAACATACAGTATCTATCAAAAGTGAGTTTACCCCTCACATTTTTGTAAATATTTTATTATATAATTTTCATGTGACAACACTGAAGAAATAGCACTTTGCTACAATGTAAAGTAGTGAATGTACAGCTTATATAACAGTGTAAATTTGCTGTCCCCTCCAAAAAAAAAAACTCAACACACAGCCATTCATGTCTAAATTGCTGGCAACAAAAGTGAGTACACCCCTACGTGAAAACGTCCAAATTGGGCCCAAAGTGTCAATATTTTGTGCGGCCACCATTATTTTCCAGCACTGCCTTAAAGGGGTTGTAAAGTTGTTTTTTTTTTTTTTTTTAAATAACAAACATGTTATACTTACCTTCACTGTGCAGCTCGTTCTGCACAGAGTGGCCCCGAACCTGGTCTTCTGGGGTCCCTCGGCGGCTGTTTCAGCTCCTCCCCGCAAGCATTTACCACCTTCATGCGAGCTCCCTCGCACGGTGTTGAGTGCTTGCGGGCGCGCTCCCGTGATACAGCTGGCGGCTATAGCCGCTCGCTGTATCACTCGGCCCCGCCCCCCGGCGCGCCGCGTCATCGGATGTGATTGAGGAGTACAAAGACGAGTGTGTCTTGCCTACAGTCAAGCATGGTGGTGGGAGTGTCATGGTCTGCGGCTGCATGAGTTCTGCCGGCACTGGGGAGCTACAGTTCAGTGAGGGAACCATGAATGCCACCAAGTACTGTGACATACTGAAGCAGAGCATGATCCCCTCCCTTCGGAGACTGGGCCGCAGGGCAGTATTCCAATATGATAACGACCACAAACACACCTCCAAGATGACCACTGCCTTGATAAAGAAGCTGAGGGTAAATGTGATGGACTGGCCAAGCATGTCTCCAGACCTAAACCCTATTGAGCATCTGTGGGGCAACCTCAAATGGAAGGTGGAGGAGTGCAAGGTGTCCAACATCCACCAGCTCTGTGATGTTGCCATGCAGGAGTGAAAGAGGACTCCAGTGGCAACCTGTGAAGCTCTCTTCAACTCCATGCCCAAGAGGGTAAAGGCAGTGCTGGAAAATAATGGTGGCCACATAAAATATTGACACTTTGGGCCCAATTTGGACACTTTCACTTAGGGGTGTACTCGCTTTTGTTGCCAGTGGTTTAGACATTATTTTGAGGGGACAGCAAATTTACACTGTTATACAAGCTGTACACTCACTAATTTACATTGTAGCAAAGTGTCATTTCTTCAGTGTTGTCACAGGAAAAGATATAATAAAATATTTACAAAAATGTGAGGGGTGTACTCACTTTTGTGAGATACATCTGTCAACAAGGCATCTGTCAACAAGTCAGAATAAAGGAAACCTGTACTGAGAGAAATATGAAAGTTGCCAGTTTTGACACTGGCTTCTGTTAAGGCTAGTTGCCTGCTTTTTAACCTTATCCAAGGGCTTTACTTCTTTATTAATCAATTGTCTGAATCAAGTAAGCAGACCTAGCATTCTGATTTCACTTGCTGCATTTTTGTTATTGACCACAAAGCAACAGTCAGTCAACTAGACTTCTCAAGAAAAAAAATCTGATATGACCTTTGCCTACTTTGTGCCCTCAATGTACAATGTATTCTAGAATTTGGTAGCACAGATTCTAAGTGAGAAAATGAAAGACAGATATTTTACCTTGGAGTGCTAGCATACACTATGCTGTTATAAGTATTGGGACGCCTGCCTTTAAATGCACATGAATGTTAATGGAATCTCAGTCTTAGTCCACAGGGTTCAATATTAAGTTGGCCCACCCTTTGCAGCTATAACAGCTTCAACTCTTCTGGGAAAGATGTCCACAAGGTTTAGGTGTGGGAATGTTTGACCATTGTTCCAGAAGCACATTTGTGAGTTCAGGCACTGATGTGGACGAGAAGGCCTGGCTTGCAGTCTCCACTCTAAATCATCCCAAAGGTGTTCTATCAGGTTGAGGTCACGACTCTGTGCAGGCCAGTCAAGTTCCTCCACCCTAAACTCGCTCATCCATGTCTTTATAGACCTTGCTTTGTGCACTGGTCCAAATCATTTGGTGGAGGGGGGATTATGGTGTGGGGTTGTTTTTCAGGGGTTGGGCTTGGCTCCTTAGTTCCAGTGAAGGAAACGAATGCCGCGTACACACGGTCCGATTTTCCAACGGGAAATGTTCGATGGGAGCTTGTTGTCGGAAATTCCGACCGTGTGAAGGCTCCATCGGACATTTTTCATCTGAATTTCCAACAAACAAAATTTGAGATCTGGATCTCAAATTTTCTGACAAAAAAATCCGTTTACGGATATTCCGATTGTGTGTACACAATTCCGACGCACAAAATTCCACGCATGCTCGGAATCAAGCAGAAGAGCCGCACTGGCTATTGAACTATTGAACACCGCGTTCTTGACGATCGGAATTTCCAACAAGATTTGTGTGACTGTGTGACAAGTTTGAGCCAACACCCAAAGGAAAAAAAACATAGATTTTTAGGGTGTCAGCATACCAAGACATTTTGGAAATTTCATGCTCCCGACTTCATGGGAACAGTTTGGGGATGGCACCTTCCTGTTCCAACATGACTGCACTTAGAGTACAAAGCAAGGTCCATAAAGACATGGATGAACGAGTTTGGGGTGGAGGAAGTTGCCTGGCCTGCACAGAGTTCTGACCTTAACACGATAAAACACCTTTGGGATGAATTTGATTGAAGACTGTAAGCCAGGCCTTCTCGTCCAACATCAGTGCCTGAACTCACAAATGCGCTTCTAGAAAAATAGTCAAACATTCCCAAAGACACACTCCTAAACCTTGTGGACAGCCTTCCCAGAAGTGTTGAAGCTGTTATAGCTGCAAAGGGTGCGCCAACTCAATATTGAACCCTACGGACTAAGACTGGGATGCCATTAAAGTTGATGTGCGTGTAAAGGCAGGTGTCCCAATACTTTTGACTATACAGTGTATCTTACAAGTAGAAGCCACAAAAGTCTCCCAACTCATACCCTTCTACAGTTACACAAAAGTGCAAAAGAGAACCAGACAAAAACTTCTGAGTCAGCTGCAGATCAATTTGGCATGATATTGCAATAGGTTTGTCAAAATCGTGTGTGTCAGAACAGTTGAGCACTGGGAGGCATAATACAGTAGATGTAAAAGTCTGATAACGACCATCACATAAACAAGCCAAAAGGACATTGTTTTATTGAACTAAAGTGGCTGACCCTTTAAAACAGACAGACAATAATATAATGTAATATATAACGTACTGCAAGTAGTTTTTAGTGAGATACAGTTGTATGCAAAAGTTTAGGAACCCCTGACAATGTCCAAGATGGTCATTTATAAATATTTGGGTGTTTGGATCAGCAATTTCATTTTGATCTATCAAATAACTGAAGGACACGGTAATATTTCAGTAGTGAAATGAGGTTTTTTGGATTAACAGAAAATGCGCAATATGCATCAAAACGAAATTAGACAGGTGCATAAATTTGGCCACCCCAAGAGAAAAATCACATCAATATTTAGTAGAGCCTCCTTTAGCAGAAATAACAGCCTCTAGACGCTTCCTATAGCCTGTAATGAGTGTCTGGATTCTGGATGAATGTATTTTGGACCATTCCTCCTTACAAAACATCTCCAGTTCAATTTGGTTTGATGGTTGCCGAGCATGGACAGCCCGCTTCAAATCACCCCACAGATGTTCAATGATATTCAGGTCTGGGGATTGGGATGGCCATTCCAGAACATTGTACTTGTTCCTCTGCATAAATGCCCGAGTAGATTTTGAGCAGCCGTTGGGTCGTTGTCTTGTTGAAATATTTGTGACTGATTCCTCAACATTATTTTCAAGAATCTGCTGATATTGAGTGGAATCCATGCGACCCTCAACTTTAACCAGATTCCCAGTACCGGCACTGGCCACACAGCCCCACAGCATAATGGAACCTCCACCAAATTTTACTGTGGGTAGCAAGTGTTTTTCTTGGAATGCTGTGTTCTTTTGCCGCCATGCATAACGCCCATTGTTATGACCAAATAACTCAATCTTTGTTTCATCAGTCCACAGCACCTTATTCCAAAATGAAGCTGGCGTGTCCAAATGTACGTTTCCATATCTCAAGCAACTCCGTTTGTGGCATGTGTACAGAAAAGGCTTATTTTGCATCACTCTCCCATACAGCTTCTCCCTGTGCAATGTGCGCTGAATTGTTGAGGGATGCACAGTGACACCATCTGCAGCAAGTTGATGTTGTAGGTCTTTGGAGGTGGTCCGTGGGCTGTTTTTGACCGTTCTCACCATCCTTTGCCTCTCCAATATTTTATGTGGCCTTCCACTTCTGGCCTTAACAAGAACTGTGCCTGTGGTCTTCCATTTCCTTACTATGTTCCTCACAGTGGACAATGACAGCTTATATCTCTGCGATAACTTTTTGTAGCCTTCCCCTAAACCATAATGTAGAACAATCTTTGTTTTCAGGTCATTTGAGAGTTGTTTGAAGGCCCCCATGTTGCCACTCTTCAGAGGAGAGTCAAAGAGAACAACAACTTGCAATTGGCCACCTTAAATACCTTTTCTCATGATTGAATGCACCGGTCTATGAAGTTCAAGGCTTAATGAGCTCACCAAACCAATTGTGTGTTCCAATTAATCAGTGCTAAGTAGTTACAGGTATTCAAATCAACAAAATGACAAGGGTGCCCAAATTTATGCACCTGTCTAAGTTTGTTTTGATGCATATTGCGCATTGTCTGTTAATCCAATAAACCTCATTTCACTACTGAAATATTACTGTGTCCTTCAGTTATTTGATAGATCAAAATGAAATTGCTGATCCAAACACCCAAATATTTATAAAAGACAATCATGGAAATTGTCAGGGGTTCTTAAACTTTTGCATACGACTGTATTTAAAGTGTACATAAACCCTAACAATGAACGTCTGATATTTGCTCTCTTTGGTCCATTAACCACTGGGCGCTTTCACCCCCTTCCTGCCCAGGCCAATTTTCAGCTTTCAGTGCTGTGACACTTTAAAATGACAATTGTGTGTGGTCATGCAACACTGTACCCAAATAAAAAAAATTTATTTTTTTGAGACAAATCGTTTTCTTTCGGTGGTATTTAATCACCACTGGGTTTTTTTTTTTTTGCTCAACAAACTAAAAAAGACTGAAATTTGGAGAAAAAAAAACACCTTTTCTTAATTTCCGTTATACAATTATGCAAGTATTAAATAAGTAAATAAGTAATTTTCTTCTTCATTGATGGGTACTTATAAGCACTGGTGAGGCTGCACTGATGGACACTAATGGGGTGGCACTGATTATCAGTGTAACTGGATAGCAAGTTATCAGTTTTCCTTTCCTCAGGCACTGACATCGCTGAGGAAAGGAAATGCCGATGACCGGCTTTTGTATACATGTGATCAGCTGTGATTGGACACAGCTGATCACATGGTAAAGAGCCTACGTCATCGGCTCTATATCCTGATTGGTGTTGTTGTCTCTAAAGGACACGGCTCACCACCGATGGAGGCACGCATGTGTGGCGCGATGTCAAGGACGTCATATGAAGTCCAGTCAGAACAGCAAAGCCCCTGCCCGGCCATCAATCTGCTATAGGCTGGGCAGGAAGGTCTTAAATATACCACAGATTTTTTTTTTGTTAAATCTGTTTCAGATATTTAAAAAAAAATTCCTGTTGAATTTGCCAGAAACCTTGTGAGCTGATGACCTCCTGGTGCAGACATATTTACATTTTTCCTTGAGGACTAGCCAACTATGTCCTTCTATGTTATGGATAATAGGAGAGGGGCTGTATTCTATTAGTTTTATCTTGTTTTTGGCATTTGCAAAAGGGGGCCAAGTGAGTCACAATTCTACTGGCCATAGATGGATCAAATTTCGCCAGGTTCTGCAGTACAACCAGCATGTCGGATTTTTTGCTATAACCGCCAGCAGTGATCATTGTGTTCTGCCGGCAGGGACAGCTCCCCATGTTCCCCACCAGCAGAACACAATAGTGATGCAGAAGGGATTTCCCCATCAATACTGTGTTGATGGGGGAATCTAGAGATTTTCTTCCCTGCAACCTGTGGTTAAAGAAAAGAAAATTGCATCATCTATGGTTTGCCTTACTGGTGGTTGGGAACCCAGTGCCTGCAAAAAAGAGGGGGGAAGATAGGGGCGCCAGGCAGCAGTATAGTGTAGTAATTGGAGCTGCCACAGACTTCCCTCTTGTAGCACTGTCAAGAAGAACTATCAGGAGTGTCCTCTGGTGGTCAGAGGGTGGCAGTTTAACATGTGCTCTCTCTGACTGCTGCCAATCCCTGCTGCGTGGCCCGACTCAGCAGACCAAGAACCGCCAGCAGTCTGTGGCCCGAGGGTTGGGGAACCCTACTTTAACCACTTCTGGACCGAGCCTCTTTTGAGATTTGATGTTTGCAAGTTAAAATCATTTTTTTTTTTTTTTAATTTTAGAAAATTACATAGAACCCCCAAACATTATATATATTTTTTTTCAGACATCAGAGAATAAAATGACGGTCATTGCAATACTTTGTCACACCATATTTGCGCAGCTGTCTTACAAGCGCAATTATTTTTGGAAAAAATACACCTTTTTTAATTAAAAAATCAGACAACAGTAAAGTTAACCCATCTGTTTCTATATTGTGAAAGATAATGTTACACTGAGTAAATTGATACCCAACATGTCATGCTTCAAAACTGCGTCCGCTCGTGGAATGGCGACAAACTTTGGCACCTAAAAATCTCCATTGGTGACGTTTGAAAAGGTCTGTAGGTTACCAGTTTTGTGTTACAAAGAAGGTCTAGTGCTAAAATTATTGTTCTCGCTCTAACAATCTCACCAATACATCACATGTGTGGTTTGAACACCGTTTTCATATGCGGACGCAACTTGCGTATGCGTTTGCCTCTTTTTTTTATTATTATTTTTATTTATTTTTTTTACACTGTCCTTTTAAAAAAACAACAACATTTGGGTCACTTTTATTCCTATTACAAGGAATGTTATTGACACTTATTCAATATGCCCTATGAGTAGGCACTGCTTTGTCACACATTTCACAGGGACTGCCTGCTGAACTACAGAGTAGAGCTGCACAATTTTGGCTAAAAATAGAATCACAATTTTTTTGCTTAGAATAAAGATCACGATTCTCATGGCGTAACATCAGCTTTCTCATTATACCAAAAAATTGGGCTAACTTTACTGTTTTTAAGATTCATTAAAGTGTACTTTTTCCAAAAATATTGCTTTTGAAAACACCACTGCGCAAATATAGTGTGACATAAAATATTGCAACAACCACCATTTTATTCTCTGGGGTCTCTGCAAAAAAAAAAAAAAAAATATATATATATATATATATATATATATATATATATATATATATATATACAGACAGACATACACACACAGTATCTCACAGAAGTTAATACACCCCTCACATTTTTGTAAATATTTTACTATATCTTTTCATGTGACAACACTGAGGAAATGACACTTTGCTACAATGTAAAGCAGGGCTCGACAAACCCCGGGCGCCAGGTCGCATTTGCGACTAGAATTAGCGACCTGGCGCCTGGGGCGGCACAGCTGGGGTATCCTGTGTCCGTTCGACACCCCCCCGTCCCGCCGCGATCGCGCTGGGCAGCGCCGGTAATTGAGGCCCCGGCTTTGCGGCCTACTGCAGTCCCATGGTTCCTGGTTCCTTCTGCAATCGGGCGCCCTCTGGTGGTGGCCGTTGGTATGACAAGACATCCACCAATGCTAATGGAGCTTTCCCTACCTGTTTTCACTGTCTGCTCATCTCCTTCCCTTTACTTAGAATAAAAAATATATATAATGTTTGGGGGTTCTAACACCCTAGAGAATAAAATGGCGGCCATTGCAATACTTTCTGTCACACCGTATTTGCGCAGCGGACTTACAAGCGCACTTTTTTGGGAAAAAATACTTTTTTAATTAAAAAATAAGAAAACAGTAAAGTTAGCCCAATTTTTTTTTATATTGTGAAAGATAATGTTACGCCAAGTAAATTGATTCCCAACATGTCACGCTTCAAAATTTCATCCGCTCGTGGAATGGCGACAAACTTTTACCCTTTAAAAACTCCATAGGCGTTGTTTAAAAAATTCTACAGGTTGCATGTTTTGAGTTACAGAGGAGGTCTAGGACTAGAATTATTGCTCTCGCTCTAACGATAGTGGTGATACCTCACATGTGCAGTTTGAACACCGCTTTCATATGCGGGTGCTACTCACATATGCGTTCGCTTCTGCAAGCGAGCTCGGCGGGACGGGGCGCATTTAAAAAAATTATTATTTTTTCTTATATATTTTACTTTTTATTTTTACACTGTTTTTAAAAAAAAATAAAAATTGTGTCACTTTTATTTCTATTACAAGGGATGGGGCACATTTAAATTTTTTTTTTTTTTCTTATTTATTTTAACTTTTATTTTTTCACTGTTCTTTTAAAAAAAAAAAAAAAAAAAAAAAAAAGTCACTTTTATTCCTATTAGAAGGAATGTAAAAATCCCTTGTAATAGAAAAAAAGCATGACAGGTCCTCTTAAATATGACATCTGGGGTCAAAAAGACCTCAGATCTCATATTTACACTAAAATGCATTAAAAAAAAAAATTGTCATTTGAAAAAAAAAAAAAAAAATGTCCCTTCAAGAGCTATGGGTGGAAGTGACGATTTGACGTCGCTGCCGCCCTGCAATGACTTGGAGATGGGCGGGGGGGGGCCCCATCTTCCTCTCACTTGTCTCCATGTCAGGCCAGGGACAGATCCGGATCGCCTCCGCCGTTACCGACGGCCACGATAAGCGGTGAAGGGCACCGGAGCACGGCGGTAGGGGGGCCCCTCTCCTGCCGCCGATAAAAGTGATCTCGCTGCTAATCTGCTGCAGAGACCACTTTTATCTGAAAGAGAACCGCCGGCTCTTGAAGAAGATACCGGGGTTATGGTAGCTAGCTGCTACCATAACAACGGTATTTCTCTTCAAAGACAGGACGTATATAGTCGTCCTGCGGGAAGGAAGTGGTTAAATCAAATGAATTTATTATTTGTCATCTCCCTGCTTGGCCCCTTTCACACGGGCTGTCTGATCAGGTTCACCTGTCAGTTTTTCAGGCGGACTTGATTGGATCCTTAGCGGGAATATGGTGGTCTTGTGTACCTGCATGGCAGGAAATAAAAGCAGTCACATTTGTTCTAGTCGTCTCTGTGTAAATTTAAGATTGGTTAATTTTTATATTGAAAATAAAGCTTTGTCGGTCGTTTAAAAAAAAAAAAAAAAAAAACCTGGCTCCTAACTTTTTTAGCTGGCTCCTAGATTCCAAGCAAATTTGTCAAGCCCTGATGTAAAGTATTGAGTGTACAGCTTGTATAACAGTGTGAATTTGCTGTCCCCTCAAAATAACGCAACACACAGCCATTATTGTCTAAACTGCTGGCAACAAAACACTTTGGGCCCAATTTGGACATTTTCACTTAGGAGTGTACTCACTTTTGTTGCCAGCGGTTTAGACATTAATGGCTGTGTGTTGAGTTATTTTGAGGGGACAGCAAATTTACACTGTTATACAAGCTGTACACTCACTACTTTACATTGTAGCAAAGTGTCATTTCTTCATTGTTGTCACATGAAAAGATATAATAAAATATTTACAAAACTGTGAGGGGTGTACTCACTTTTATATATATATAAATAATAATTTTTATAAAATAGATATCTATCTATCTATCTCTATATCCATCTATATATATCTATCTATCTCTATATATATATCTCTATATCTATATATATATCTCTATCTCTAGATATATCTCTATCTCTAGATATATCTCTATCTCTAGATATATCTCTATCTCTAGATATATCTCTATCTCTAGATATATCTATATCTATATCTATATATCTCTCTCTCTCTCTATATATATATATATATATATATATATATATATATATCTCTCTCTCTTTCTCTATATATATATATATATATATAGATAGATAGATAGATAGATAGATAGATAGATAGATAGATAGATAGATAGATAGATAGATAGATAGATAGATAGATAGATAGATAGATAGATAGATAGATAGATAGATAGATAGATAGATAATATGTTTGGGGGTTCCAAGTAATTTTCTAGCAAAAAATACTGATTTTAACTTGTAAGCAACAAGTGTCAGAAAAAGGTTTGGTCTTTAAGTGGTTAAACTGATCTCATTTACAGACTGAAGTTCATTCTTTTGATCTGAAAGAAAGAAATGTTACAATGTAACTCTTTAACTCTGCCCTAAGCAATGTTGTGATAACTTGGCAGGCTGCCTGTTTTTGTTTTTTTTTGACAGCTGTTTGCTTGAGCAGAGAACTCTCTGCACTGAATCCAGAAAATACTGTGTTAAAATCAGTGTGGGGGGGGGGGGGAGGTAAAATCGTAATCTGGATTTTTAAACAAATATCCATGCAGTTCTACCACAGAGGTGCTGGGAGGGGAGGATTTTCGGAAGGAGTCCTCAGTACAGCAATTAATGCTTGCAGGCAGCACAGTACCATGGGATATGTACTTCTTAGAAATTTAAACAGCAAAATAAGAAGCTGAAAAGCATGCAGGGCATCTAGGAAGTTGTAGAAAGATGACCGGCAGACAAGCAGCACTCAGAACACGAAAGGAGGTCTTTCAAATAAATTTATATTGGATTACCAAAAAATAGGCTTTTTAAAACAGCTTACCTGTAAAATCCTTTTCTTTGAAGTACATCAGGGGACACAGAGCCATAGTAGTTACTATGTGGGTTATAGGCCACCTTCAGGTGATGGACACTGGCACTCCCTAAGACAAAAAGTGCACTCCCTATATAACCCCTCCCACTACTGGGAGTACCTCAGTTTTGTAGCAAAGCAATACACGTGTATACCAAGAATGGAGGGACCTCTGTGTCCCCTGATGTACTTCAAAGAAAAGGATTTTACAGGTAAGCGTTTTTAAAAATCCTATCTTCTTTGAAGTACATCAGGGGACACAGAGCCAGAGTAGTTACTATGTGGGATGTCCCATAGCAATGCCAACTGAAGGGAGGGAGACACAACAAAAGTAGGGCACCAAGAGACTAGAGGACTTATACTGCAGCCTGCAGTACACTGCGTCCAAAGGCAATATCCTCATGACCTTTTACATCTACTTGATAGAATCTGGTAAATGTATGGATTGAAGACCAAGTTGCGGCCTTGGAGATCTGAGCCATGGATGCACTGCCCAACAGCCCTGGTGGAGTGAGCTTTAATATGAAAAGGAGTAATTTTCCTCTTTAAACCATAAGCTTGAACAATCACTTGACAAATCCATTTTGAAATGGTAGCTTTCAATGTCACCTGTCCTCTTTTAGGACCGTCTGGCAACACAAAAAAAACATCTGTTTTATGAATCTGAGCAGTCGCTTTTAAATAGACCTTGACCGCTCTCACCACATCAAGAGAATGTAGTGACTTTTCTTTCAAAGAACGAGGTTCTGGAAAAAATGAAGGCAGAACAATATCCAGGTTTAAATGAAAACCTGACACTGCCGTCGGTAGAAAATTAGGATGAGGCCGCAATACAACCTTATCCTTATGAATAATCAAATATGGCTCTTTACAGGAAAGAGCAGCCAATTCTGATACTCTCCTTGCAGAAGATATGGTAACCAAGAAAACTATTTCCCTCGTCAAGAGGATCAAGGAAATATCTTGAATCTGACTTATTGGTTCAAAAGGCTATTTCTGTAACACAGCCAGGACCAAGTTCAAGTCCCAGGTGTTTAGGGGCGCCCTAACCGGAGGTTTAAGACGCATCACCCCCTGCATAAAGCTTCGGACTAAAGAATGCGAAGCAAGTGGCTGCTGAAATAATACTGATAAAGCAGAGACCTGGCCCTTGATGGTACTCAAGGCCAGCTTCATCTCTAATCCTAATTGTAGAAAGTCAAGGATTCTACCTATGATACATTTCCTGGGGTGCCAACCCCTGGATTCACACCAGGAGACATATGCCTTCCAGACTCCATAATATGATTCTGGAGGCCAGCTTTCTAGCATTAACCAAGGTAGAAACTACTGAAGCCGACAGCCCATGATCCTTTAGAATGTGGGTCTCAATAGCCAAACCGTTAAATTTAGCGTTTGTAAGGTAGGATGGAACACCAGACCTTGCAGGAGAAGGTCTGGCCGCAGGGGCAGGGTCCAAGGCTCCCCTACCGCCATCCTTATGATCTCGGCAAACCAAGATCTCCTGGGCCACACTGGGGCCACTAGAATCACCTCCTTTTCCTCTTGCTTGATCCTGTGTAGGAGACGGGGAAACAGCAGAACAGGAGGGAATGCATAGATCAGTTAAAACTGATCCCATGGAAAGACCAAGGCATCTGTTCCGTACGCCATCGGATCCCTTGTCCTTGACACAAAGTTTTCGATCTTGTTGTTGAACCTGGACGCAAACAGATCCACGTCCAAAACTCCCCATTTTTGGCATATTGACAGAAAGATGTCGGGGTGAACGGACCATTCTCCCGGGAACAAGTGTTGGCGACTCAAGTAGTCCGCCTGCCAATTCCCCATCCCTGAAATGAAAACTGCTGATGGGCAAGGGATGTTGTTTTCTGCCCAAGACAGAATATGATTCGCCTCTCTCTGGGCCGCACGACCTCTCGTGCCCCCTTGGTGATTGATACAAGCCACAGCTGTGGCATTGTCGGATTGGATCCTGACAGGATAATTCCGTAGTCTGAGTGTCCAGGCCCTTAGGGCCAGGCCTACTGCCCGAATCTCTAGAATATTGATGGGCAAGGTCAACTCTGATTTGGACCACTTCCCTTGGACAGACGCTTCTTCCAGGACTGCTCCCCAGCCCAAAAGGCTGGCATCTGTTGTTACTAGGAGGCAAACGACGTATGACGTCCAGCAGGATAAGCCGCAATCACGCGCCCGTGGGGGCACGCAGCGCGGCTATCGGACACACCGCTACACCGATCTCAGTAAATAGCCTCTTTACCACGTGATCAGCCGTGTCCAATCATGGTGTAAACAGGAAGAGCCATTTCATCGGCTTTTCCTCACTTGCGTCTGACAGATGCAAGTAGAGGAGAGCCGATCGGCAGCTCTTCTGACAGGGGGGGTCTGGCTGATTGGCAAGATGTGCGGATGCCCACACTGGACCACCAGGGATGCCAGTAAGTGTCCGCACATCTTGCCAGTCAGAGCCAACTATTATTGGCTGCCAGATGTGTCCTCATCAGTGATGCCCAGCAGTGCCACCCATCAGTGTCATCTGTCAGTGCCCATCAGTGTCATCTGTCAGTGCCCATCAGTGTCATCTGTCAGTGCCCATCAGTGCCGCCTATAAGTTCCGCCATTTGAGTGCCCATCAGTGTCGCCTATCAATGCCCATCACTGCTGCATACCCGTGCCACCTATTTTTGCCAATTAGTGCCACCTCATTGTTACCACCTCATCAGTGCCGCCTTTTCAGTGCCCATCAGTGAAGGAGAAAACTTTACTATTTACAAAAGTTTATAACAGAAACAGAGAAAAATTTTTTTTTTTTTTTTTTTAATTTTCGGTCTTTTTTTATTTGTTACGCAAAAAATAAAAACCCCAGCAGTGATCAAATACCACCAAAAGAAAGCTCCATTTGTGGGATCAAAATGATAAAAGATTAGTTTGGGTACATGATTTGTAGCATGACTGCGCAATTGTCATTCAAAGTGTCAAAGTGCTGAAAGCTGAAAATTGGCCTGGGCAGGAAGGGGGTGTAAGTGCCCAGTATTGAAGTGGTTAAGCAGGAAAATGCCTGTGCTCCCTTTGCGCTCATGTCTCTGCGACAATTTTGCAGCCAGCACAAATGGAGTTTTTTTTTCTTCTTAAAAACACACGCCCCCACCTCGCATCGCGCCCCCCCCTCTTTCTTTTTCAAGAAGCGTTTTCCCGTGCAAGCACGGGCCTCCGATACGACGGGAATGGCTTGTGAGTGAGGGAGAGATGGCGTGGAGGAGACCTGGAAGCCGCCCCGTGTAGGGGCGGTGAAAGAAAACGGCATTGCTGATAGCCTCATGAAGAGGGGAAGAGTTCAGCCCAGGTGGTGGTGTCTGGCGAAAGCAAAAACCCCCCAAACTTACCGGAGGTCTGCCTGCTGGCTGGAGAAAAAGAGTCTGCTGCTTCTGTGACACAGCGTGATCTCTGAGCAAAGCATGAGAAGGTACGTGCTCCATACAGACCCCAGTTGTGACACTTAGGCATAACAACATTTACTTTAAAGGAGACCATTCATAAGAAAATTTTAAAAATTTCTTAGAAAAACTCCACTTACCTTTCCCGCCGCAGGGTTTTCTGTGATATACCAACAGACCCAAATTTCACCCTTCACAGTGGGTTCCGTTAAACCTTCAGGAGCTAGGGATCCTCGAGGAAACCCATAATCCTGGACCTACAATAACACCACCGGCAGTAAACTTTATAGCCTTAATACCAAAAAGTACTGGATTTCGGGGTCCAGCTCTCAAAAGAGAAGCATTCGCAGGCAAAAACCTTGTTTCTTCAGACACGAGGCCTGGGTACAATTCAATTCGGCCAGAAAGACACCTTAAATGGATCCGTCTGCATAGCTAGCCCCAGCAAGGATTGCTCCAGTGGAGCTCAGCACATCTTTACTCTGTGACCAACACCTAGACACTGGCGAAAAAACTGAGGTACTCCCAGAAGTGGGAGGGGTTATATAGGGAGTGCACTTTTTGTCTTAGGGCGTGCCTGTGTCCATCACCTGAAGGTGGCCTATAACCCACATAGTAACTACTATGGCTCTGTGTCCCCTGATGTATGAAAAGAAATCTGTTTGTATTGTTAATACCATGCTGATATTATAAAATGAAAGAGTACGCTATGACCATAGAATTTCTTGAAAAGGCAGCATTAATGGACATTACTAAAGAATGTGTGCTCATTACTTCTCCATACACAGGTGATCAGTGACAGAATTACAGCCTAATTGGGAATTGTGGTGCAGTGCCAACCAAACCAGGAGAAACTATGCCTCTGGGTATGTTTATCTGTTTGCTGGCAAATAAAAACTAGGTTTCATCCTTTAGAAAGATGAACAGGAAACAGGTCCGCCTCAAAATTTTTCTTAAATTGAAAATTTCCATTTCAAAGGGGGGGATTGTGAATGGACATCTGTAAACATGAGCCTGGTATAATTGGATCCACTGTGGGGGTATTGTACAATGGATGAATGCCGGACTGGTGAACATACCTCCAGAAGCTCCTCTCCAGAATGATATTACTCAGCAGTTTAGGCATATGAGCCTGCTTCAATTGTATACTGCTAAACATTACACATTCACACAGCATTGTTTGACTCTGTGCCATGTTGATGATAAATTGCAACCTACAGCTCAAATAATTCTAACCATGGATTAACATTTCAGAGGCTGAGCCACAGATTATGTGTGTGCGTGGATCTTGAATTTCATCAACCCCCTTGGCACAAAAGGTTTATTCTTTCCATTTTCCTCTATTCTCTCATGAAGGGTCAGGAAAGCTTAGCATGGCTGTTGCATTCATTTCATCTCTAACATTAACCAGATACTTTACCATCCGTACTTTTGTGTTCTATATGTGTACATGTTGCTCTAGCTGTATAGCCATTTTCTGACTATGCTAGCAGAGAAATGAAAGGCTGCCACCTACTGGACATACATTGTATAATTGTAATTTTTTTAATTGATAAGAACTGTTAAGTGGGAGTAAAAAAAAAAAAAAAAAAAAAATTGCAGAGTGCCTGTAGTCATTAGGAGGAGGAATACTGCCCCATCAATGGTATTAGTGGGGGGAAAGCGCCCAATCATTGATGCCAGTGGGAGCAATAGTTGCCCTATCACTGATGTCAAAGGGAGGAATAGTGCCCCATCAATGGTGGCAATCTGAATAAAGATAAACCAAGGGCCACATCCACCCCACCACTCAGGCTGCATTCACACCTGAGTGTAGCGTCTTCAAGCATTTTTCTGGTGTTTTTTGGCACGATTTGCATTTTTATACATCGTTTTTGAGCATTGGCTGTTTTTATTAGCCAATAAACAAAACCATCATCTTCTGCATCATTAGTTGCTAGGTTTTTCAGCTTTTTTTTATTATAATTATTTTTGTTAGGGTAAAGGGTTAGAGTTAAGGTAAGGTTTTGGAGTTACTGTTACTACTACTACATGAATAAATGTAAAATAAATACACAAATAAATAAAACAAAAAAAATACAATAAATGAATACTATGTAATAATAAACCCCAACCTTAACACCCCTAACCCTTAAAAAGAAAAAAAAAATCATAAAATAAATAACTAAACACCCTAAACCAGGGCTTGACAATTTTGCTTGGAATCTAGGAGCCAGCTAAAAAAGTTAGGAGCCAGGTTTATTTTTTTTTAAACAACAAAGCTTTATTTTCAACGACAAAAACAGCTCAATCGCCAGAACACCCTGGTCAGTGCTGATCGGGAGGCGGTTGGCTGTTGGTTTTGCAGCATGCTCCTCCGGCCGGCTTCTGCTGGACTGGCTGGCATACACATGGGCCGAAAGTCGGACAGTTTTTATTGAACCAGCCGAAGTTGCATGGCATTCGGCCCGTGTATACTAGGCTTATTGGTGCGATGGGCAGCAGTTCACTAGGAAAGGACAGTGCAGCAAGGTGGCGGCAATAGAGGATCCAGTGACTCATGCCACTTTAGACCCCTTTCATATCGGCGCCTCAGCTAAGCGGAATCTGCCTGTTCAGTTTCAGGGCCGTGTCCGCTCCGCCATGCAGAGCAGACACAGACACAGTCCAAATCTCCTCTATGGGGCAATTGGATGGAAATGGACCACCTGTCCATTTCTATCCAATGCTATCTGATCCGATCCACCGGACAGATAGAAAATAGGACCACCATCCATCGGGTTTGGTGGAAAGGATCAGATCGGATGGCGACGGGTGTAAGCGGACATGTGTCAGCTGACATCAACCAACTAATCGATTATGAAATTAATCGATTAATATTTTCATAATCGATAAATCGGCCAGTAACATAATGGGGTTAAAAAAGCTAAAATTAGCCCTTTATAGTACAAAAAGAGCAAAAAATCCCTACTGTAAACATTACTTTCACTGTTGCACAGTAAAAAAAGAAGGGCTAAATTTTTATTTTTTTTTAACTCCATTATGTTACTAAATAAGTTCCCACCCATGTGTTTTTTTGGTGCTTTTTGCAGAAATACACTACAGTTCATTTAACGTTCACATCTATGCTTTTTTCAGCTGCTGTGTATTTGGAAAGGGTCAAGGACCTTTTTCAATGCAAAACGGTGCTTTTTTGGTTCAATATACTTCAATGGGGAAGCTGAAAAAAAAAAAGCATATAAAATTACAGTTCTGTTTGAAAATCTGCAAAACAGTCTAGAACTTTTTTTTTTCTTTAAATAAAAAAATTTGATCCGAGTCTGATGATATTTACAAGATTCAACCTCTAATAGTATATAGAGTATATCTCTTCTGTCTGTTATTCTCAGAGTGGATTAAAGACTTTACTCCCTAACCATATAGTTGGTTATTTTATATTTATATTATATTATTATTATTATTATTATTATATTATTCAATTATTATATTATTATTTTATATTTACCCCTCCGTATAAGATATTTAGGAATAAATGTCCTTTTTTTAAACTTTACATATTAACTAAATTATACGCCACACTTTTTTTTTTAAGATTATTAACCGATTATTTGAAACAATAATCGGCCAACTAATCGATTATGAAAATAATCGTTAGTTGCAGCCCTACATCCACCGCTCCAGAGAGGAGACTGGAGGGTCTGATCAGGTCAGCCTAAAAAACTGACAGCCCGACCTGATCAGACAGCCCCTTCAGAAAGGTGCCTTCGGCTGTGGCATGGCAGGGAAAGAGTGCAAAACTGAAGAGAATGACAAGAAAAAAAAACATAATTTTAATGAAAAAAAAAAAAAAATATAAGAATAATGGAAAACTGTTGCCACCTTTGTTGGAGAGGGAGTGTGTAAATTGAACTGAACCTGCAACACCTTCAACCAGTTCCCAGTCGTCAGAAAGCAGGCAAAGGAAGACCTCAACGCCGTCCGTAACTGCTTGTAGCAGCCCCGGCCACCAGAAGAGCAATGTAAGGACAATTGCCAACAGAGCGGTGCATCTTACTCCAATTACTGGCTGGCGTGGAATCTTCGTTTCGCACTTACGGGTGGGGTTGGGGTATGGTGCATGGAGACGAGACACCTGCCGCAGTCTAACCCAGGCACCAGGCTGCTAATTCTAGGTGCCCTGCCCTAATCCTAACACAAATTAAATAAATTATTATTATTAAAGTTCCAGCCTGTCCAAAAAAAAATAAATAAAAGTCAGCAGCTACAAATACTGTAGCTGCTGACTTTTAATATAAGGACACTTACCTGTCCAGGGATCCCACAATCCAGGTGCAGGCACCGGCATCTTCACTAAGGGAAAAACGAAGTTGAGCCTTGCCCTTTTTGAATGGTCCTGCTGTCTTCTGGAACCTGTGCGTTTCCCAGAAGGCAGCAGGGAGGGGCCAGAAATGTCATAGATCACCGCAAAACGATTCCCAAGATCTTATCGGGAAGTGAGAGTGGATACCTGGTTTTGACAGGTATCTGCCCCACCCCCCCTCCAAAAAGGTGCCAAATGTGGCAGCAGAAAGGGGGGGGGGGCAAACAAGCAGGGCATCCCCTTTTGGGCGGAGCACCGATTTAATAATAATTTTTTTTGTTCAGGTTTGGGTGTTTTTTATTATTATTATTGGGACACCTGCCCTTACACGCACATGAACTTTCATGGCATCCCATTCTTAGTCTGTAGGGTTCAATATTGAATTGGCCCACCCTTTGCAGCTATAACAGTTTCAAATCTTCTGGGAAGGCTGTCCACAAGGTTTAGGAGTGTGTCTATGGGAATATTTGACCAATCTTCCAGAAGCACAATTGTGAAGTCAGGCACTGATCTTGGACGAGAAGTCCTGGGCTCGCAGTCTCGGCTCTAATTCATCCCAAAGGTGTTCTATCGGGTTGAGGCCAGTCAAGTTCCTCTAACCCAAACTCGCTCATACATGTCTGTATGGACCTTGCTTTGTGCACTGGTGCTCAGTCATGTTGGAACAGGAAGGGGCCATCCCCAAATTGTTCCCAGAAAGTTGGGAGCATATTGTCCAAAATGTCTTGGTATATTGACACCTTATGAGTTCCCTTCACTGGAACTAAGGGGCCAAGCCCAACCCCTGAAAAACAACCGCACACCATAATCCCCCCCCCCCCCCACTAAATGTTTTGGATTAGTATTTTTTTGTTTTTTTTAATTTGAGCAGAAAGTCATGCAAAAATGTGCGACAAAACGTGCATAAAAATACGTGAATGGCGCATTTCTATTCCTTTCTATGGGAATAAAAAACATTTAGGTATTAGGATATGTTCGGCAGTGGGGCGCAGACATGGTGCGTGTTGCGCTCCACTGACCCCACTTCCGGTTGACGTGCCATTCCGAAGGTTCGTTCTTTTGGGATGGATGCCATTGGTCATTTAGATAAAAGGGCGTGCTGGTGTTTAGTAGCCATGCATCTGACGAATATCTGTTGGATGAAACATGTCAGGCAGGCTGACACTAGCACGCCGAGAGCTGCAGCCATTTGAATATCATGATGCACTTGTTCCTGTACTAAACTGTAGGTTACTACGAATACATTTTTTAAACGACTCGGCTTCACTATTGGCTGCATTATCTTTTCATTGGTTATCGCTGGCCATCTGGATGAATGGAATACAAAGAAGTCTTCGTTGTATGAAAAAGCCTGATGATTAGCCACAATCCTGGTCCCGAATTCCATCTTAAGCTGAAGAACGGAGCTGTGATCTTGGTCAATACATGCCTGTTTTTTTCAGCTATCTGGTAAGCAGATTGGATTTACACGTGGTGCGATGTGTGCTTTTCTATACATATTGAAGCTGGTGACGGGTTTACCAACTCTCCCCCCCTTGGATTTACTTCTTATTTAGTGCCGCATGTGGACTTTTATATACTTTATGTTTTGGGGAATAAAAACATGCCAAAATCTGCCCGATTTGAGCTACAAAAAAAGCTCCAGAACTTTTTTTGAGCTTCAGGTGTTTGGCTTCAGGTCACTGAGTGGACATGTGCACCATCTCCATAAAGAATAATTAATTTTTTCCAGCATTTTGGAGCTTCGAGTTCCAACTGCTGAGGTGTGAATTGGGCCTTAGAGGCTAGGATCACACTAGTGCGAACACAGACATCTCATGTGATTCGCACCCGCACTGCGGTGCCGATTGCATGTGATGTCTGTGCAATGCGAGTTCAACCATACAGTTGTATGGCTGAATTTGCGTTGGATTTGCACGGAAATAGTGCAGGGACTTTTTTGTCCCACACTGGAATCGTATCGCATGGGTGTTCTCACCTATGTGATCCGATTCCTGTGAGAGTTCACAGTTCGCACTGCGATCTGTGAACCGATCTGGGGGTGTCATTAACAATGTATACATAGATATATCTCTATATATAGATATATATACACACACACACGTGATCAGGTGCCACCCTGTAGCAGTAAAGTAGAAGTGGGATAAAGTTAACTAAACCTAAGAACAAAATTGAAATGTATTGCAGCTTACCACTTATTAGATGTGGTGGCTGCATTTGTTTTTTCTTTTTCTAGCTAAGAACAATTTAGCAAGTACTGTACATAAAATACCTGTTGATCTTCCCAAAATTGCAGTGTGCTTGCCACTTCCTGTGAGCAGCAAATACAACTAAATCTTATCTTTCTTATGTAAACTACAACTATCATCACCTCCCATGTAACGTAGATGAACAAAGGTAGACATGTTTAAAGTCAAGTTTGGTGGCTACCATGACTACATTCATAGATACAGTGGGGGAGTGAGGGTAGACAAATGGACAGGAAGTGTGTTATTTGCAGGATTGCTAGATTTAAAATAATAAAGGGGAATAAGACTCAGAGAAAAAAAAGCCACCTACATCTAAGGACTACTGCAATACCTACACTTTTTAAATTTGGGTTTAAATTTGCTTTAAGTTGTTTTATATTTCTTCTATGACAGATTACTGAAATAGTAGCATGTTCTTTAATGAACACTACAAACTGTGTGAAAGAGAATCCTCATGGATGTAAGTGAAAACATTTTATTATTAAAATAAAAGATATGTAAAATCAAGGTGGCACAATGGGGGTCAATATTTCCCATCGCGCTACTGACTACCAGTCCTTTTTTTTTTAATTATTTTTTTTTTTTTTTAATATAAATTCTGTTTTTAATGAAATGTCAAAATGACAACAAAAGGCAGTAGCATAAAACCACCGCCAGACAACACAAAACCACAACCAAAAACAAAAGAAAACAAAACAAAAACTTAAGCATTGCTCCGCAAATACATATCACATGTCTCATATTGAGTGCTTCAACTACCATCTATGGGGAGCCAAGAGGCCTCGCAGCACAATATAAACAGAACTCAACCATATAATAAACAAATGTGACTGAATGAAATATAGCAGGACTCCGAGCTTCAACAAAAGTAAAGGATGAAAGGCTGTGAAATGAATGATGGGACGCCGTCTCTCGAAAAGAGACGCGTTCAGGAGCATCACCCCCAAGAAGATAAAAAAAAATGGGCTCAAATCACAATGGGGAAAGGACCTTTGGGGGAGGGCCACACTCATGGGTCCGTAGCAGTGTCCCGCTGCTCTAACCACGGGTTCCAAATTTTGTCAAATTTGGTGGAACAACCTCTAACACTGTAGGATGCCTTGTATAGGAGAAGTACTGAGTTAACCAGATCCTCCCATTGATAGATAGAAGGGGAAATAGGCAATTTCCATTTCAAAACAATGACTTTTCTAGCATAATACAACATACTCAAAAGCAAATATGTGAAAGGGGGATTGTCGCGGTGCTTTCAGATAATAATGTAAACCGTATATTTTTTAGAAAAATATATATCATTTTAAAGAGAATAAAGTTAAAACAAAACAGGGCCAGTTCATTCAGGAATATTCAACATTTAAAGATGAAGGTGGTCATATGGCAATGTTCAGCTTAAACAAAGGTTTCATATTCGTATATTAGCCCGACATGTTTCGCATACTAGCTTCATCAGGGGATATACGAATCAGTCAGGAAATGCGTAAGACTTTACAAAAATACAAAAAAAGAATGAAATAAGTACAAAATATCAAATACATTAAATGTATCATTAAATATACAGGTATACATCACTTGCACAATGCCCGCTCCTAAGGGAGGAGAACCTACCACGCCAAACTTCTCAAAGGTGACCACTGCCAAGGGGGAGCAACCGACACGGGGAGAAGAAGCCCTGAGCAGCCACAGAAGACGCTCAGTGACCAAGCTGTAGGATGATCCATAGGAGAAGGGGAGATAATTATATAAGATATGTATAGTATTTATAAAGTTTTCCATAAAGAGGAATTTGGCACCAGAACCATAAGGAGGTGCCTAAGTAATAGAACAGAATGAAAGACTGGGATAAGAACTGAATACTCACTTAAAATAAATAAGTTCAGAGCAAGGGGTGGAGGGCATCTGGGATGGGAGAAAAATTTAAATCCAATGGGGATATAATGGAAAGCTCTAAAACAAAGAAAATAAAAGTAATAATACTGAACAATTTGTAAAAAGAAGCAAAAGAGAAAGAAAAAACAAAAAAAACTGAATGATGGGACGCCGTCTCTCAAAAAGAGACGCGCTCAGGAGCATCACCCCCAAGAAGATAACCAGATCCTCCCATTGATGGATAGAAGGGGGAGATAGGCGATTTCAAAACAATGACTTTTCTAGCATAATACAACAACATACTGAAAAGCACCCTCATAACCTTCACCAGGCAGCCCTTCAACTCACGGGGCACCGAAATGGCCATCACTGTGGAGATAAAATGGAGGACTCGCATCCAGAAGTCACCAATTGTGGGGCAACTCCAAAAGATAGGCATGAAATCTGCTTGTGGGAGGGAAAGGTGCCAGCAACCCGGGGAGCCAGTAGGCCCAAATTTCTTCACCCTATCCGGCACCAGGTGCATACAGTGAACAATTTTGAACTGAATCAATGTATCTCCTATGAAGACAAGATATTGAAAGGGATAATCCCAATCCATCATTACCTGCATTTACCCAAAAATGCAAGAAGAGGCGGATATACGGCCTGGCAGAATACAGAGTGGGCCTTGGAAACAGAATCAGTGGGAGCAGTGACTCCAGGTCTGTTTCTTGAAGAGTAATGGCCTGGGAGCCAAACAGAGTAGTGTAGGCATGATGTAATTGTAAGTATCGAAAAAAGTACCAGTTGGGTAGGGAATATATTGTTTGCAGAACTGAGAATGAGGGGAGGAGACCATTAACGGCTATATTCCCTAACTGCAGAAAACCCTGGGACTCCCAGATGACCAGCTGTCATGGCGTGGATACATTATAATTTTTATAATTCATAAAATATATAGTTAAGGAGGTTCCAGACCAGTGGAGAGTTTCACCCCCACCAGAGGAAAGGGTGATTGAATTATACTCTCAAGTGGAGGGTCGAAATCAGGATGCAAGCTCTTTTGTGGATAAAGGAGGGACCTGAACAATGGTGCCACTTTACACAAAACCAACTGACAATGCGATGACCTGGTGTTTTGAGACCAGGATACCACGGCCTTTGATCAAGGAAGACCCATGGTAAACAGCCCTATTGTTTCCAAGGTTAAGACCGTCTCATCAGTAAGAGCCTAGTGTTGACTCAGCCTTTGCCCAGAACAATGGTGGAGATGCACAGTTAATCATACACCAAATGAAGCCCAGTTTCAGCTTAAACAGAGACTAAAAAATATATATGTATTACATTACTGTGTTGCTAAATGTAAAAGTCAATATATACTGGAGCCATCCACATATTGGACAAGGACTTGACACCAGTCTTATATGGTTGAAAGGTGGTGTTGTTTGATTCCATAAATCTGTCAATCTCAATATATTTGGTTAGGTATACATTTTTTATAGCCAGCAAAGTACACGAGATGGGGACAGCAAATCACAGGGCATGAAGGCAAGCAATCACCATAATATATTAACATGAAACATATTAAAATACATTTCATAATACTAGACATCTTTATTCTGATTACACATTTACCATGATCACAGATGGGCGGGTGAAAATTAGGACAGTTACCTCCTATATTTGGAACCAACCAATCATAAGATGATAAACATGAGGTGGGGAGGTAACATTTCAACAATGGGATTGCACCCCATAAAAGCAGAAACACACATGATTCATAACCAAAGAACCACACACCCACACACTGATATACACTTTCTGGACGAACACGAAGCTTGGACTTCGCTGCTAGGACGATTTGAATATACTGGTAGTCCTGTGTACATCTGCCCCTTTTAAACAGTGGCGAGATACTGACCATACAAATATTTATCAATTGCCATTTGCCAAAACACTAAATTTTATTTATTCAAAATTCCACATATTTATTTTCAAAATTCTTTACCACACTTACAACAATCTCTGAAACCCCGAATAACTGAAAAGTAGGATTATTGGGCAATGTGGAGATCAGACATGGGACGTTATAGGGTGCAAGACCCCTGTCTCATGCCATGTCCGAATCGTAGCTCACATGGTACGAGTGAGAGGATAAGGTGCCCAGGAACCATTGTAGAGCAGGGATTGCAAAGCCTTCACCACTAAAGTATTCACTTTTTCAAGCACAAGCCAGCTGTGGGCATGAACCAGCTGCCCAGACAGGAAGTATTGAAAGAAATTGGGAAGAGCCGAGCCCCCCACAGATGTTGGTTGCTTTAAGGAGGCAAGACAGACAGGGAGGTCAAATATTCCTAAGAAAGGAGGAAATACTCGCATCCAGTTGTTTAAAGAGGGTAAGTGGAATCCAGTTCAAGGCATCGTGGAGGACGTATAAAAAAAAACAACTTCATTTTAATTAAGGTATTCCATCCAATGAGTGTCAGGGGTAATGAATTCCATTGTTCAAATGTGGCTTTCTCCAACTCCAGTAAAGGAGTAAAATTAAGCGGTATAAAATCTGCAAGGTCGTTAGTCACATGTATCCTTAAATACTTAATATGAGTTACCCACCAGAGGGGCAGGGCAGTGTCTAGATCCTCCTGTGGGATAGGGTCCAGAGGCAGTATCTGAGATTTGCTCCAATTAATCTGCAACCCAGTGAAGATGGCAAACTCATCCAAAATTATAAGGGCAGCACGTAAATATTCCTCTGGAAAAGAAGCATATCATCAGTGTATAGGGCTACTTTTCCTTCTAAAGCATGAACCTTAAGCCCTTTCCACTGAGCATTAACTTGGAGAGCAGCCGCAATGGGTTCCATCATAAGGGCGAAGATGGTGGGTAATAGAAGAAAACCCTGTCCTGGACTACCAGTCTAGTATGGCTGTAAAGCACAGGTCCAATATAAGCAGCACACATATAATTTATGATTTATGATAAAGTGAACCCTTAGCAGTTATTGCTGGAAAGCTTCTAAATAAAATATGGCCCTTCACTACTGCTTTCAGTTTGAAGTGTTGAGAACTTGGCCAGTCACCAAGCTGACAAAAGTATGCAGTACAATAGAGGCCAACAGTGCTGCCTTCCTCTATCAACCCATGCAAGTAATTACAGGAAGCTAAAATAAAGATGGAAGTACATATACTATAATCATTGTATTTTAAAACAATGCAAGTAGTTTAACTAATGATTAAATGGGAAGAAATACTATTTTTTTTTATATTTGACAAGACTTTAATTATAAGCTTAGAATGCTACAAAAAGCAAATATGATGAAAAAAATGAAAGAAAACATAATTAAAAAAAAGCAAATATAATAAAAAGGAAGTAAACTCATTTAAACAGCTTACAGCGTACGTTCTCCTTTACCAAAAAAGCACAGGTTGCTGTTGCATAGTGTGCTGCACCTACCTTTCAGCCAGGGCTTCCTTTCTGTTTATGGCTCCATTCACACCTAACTGTACTGCAGCAACACTTGCTGCACCACATTTTTTTTAACATTTTTGTGTGTGTTTGTGGTGCATTTTTGGAAAGCACCATTCATTTGAATGGGCCTTCCCCCGCTACAAACATGTGCCAAAGAAGCTTGTGCACCAAATTTTGGCACAGAGCCAGAAGCCTTTAGCGTTTTTCTCCACAATTTTAGCGTGTTTTGTCGCTCGACAATCACAGCAAAATTGCATCACATTGGGAGGTGCCATTAGGGAATAATGGCATTGCACACACGTCCTGTGTTTGGCCGCGTTTCAGCCCACAATTCCAGTATGCTCAGGTGTGAATGGAGCCTAAAAAATGTAGTCCAAACCACATTTGAAAGAAGCTTCTTAAAATCCACCACAGAATGTGATGGCTCTGTACTGATTTACTGTAGGACAGCCATTCTCAATCAGGATTCCATGGAAACCTTAGGTTCCATCAAAGGTTGCTAGGGGTTCCTTGAGCTGTGGCTGACTAACCTTCAAAGTTCCAGGGGCAACACCACTTGGCAAAGCCATCAGCATGACACCAATGATCCTATTAGCTGTCTGTAAGGGTGGCATACTGACCATCACTGTAAGGTCAGCCTGTTTAATACTGAACACTTAAGAAATCTGTGTCACGTGGTATCTACTAAATAGTTAGCTGCGGTCACTGAAAAGCAAACAGTGCTCCAAAAAATCTAAAATGTAGCGGTAACTGCACTGTACCGTTTGTATATATTAACAAACACCAAAAAATATTTTTCGCTAGATCCAATAATTTTACACTGCAGACAAATCAAATAATGTGCAAAATTGAATGGAATATAATTAATTTGAGTCTCAAAGTGTCCATAAATCCATCTCCTTAAAAAAGTTTCCCATGCACTCAAATTCATATACTTCATAAACTGTCCTGTGCATAAGAAATTTCCAGTGCAAAGTACACATGCAAATAGGGCTGGGGAAAAAATGGATTTAAATCTTGAATTGAGTTGAGAGGTCAAATCGATTCAAAATTTAAGCAAATCGATTTTTTTTAGATGTTTTTTTTCCACCGCGCCGGTCCAGAGGCGCTGCGGGCATGAATTTTTAGGCGAGGCCGCGGCTTCGGCCTAGTCCGCGGCTACGGCCGGACGCCGCGGACTCGCCTAAAAACTCATGCCCGCAGCGCCTCCAGACCGGCGCTGACACCGCGTCGGGCCTGAAGAGCTGCGGGCAAGGAGTTTTTAGGCGAGGCCGCGGCTTCGGCCTAGTCCGCGAGGGCGGACGACGCGGACTAGGCCGAAGTCGCGGCCTCGCCTAAAAGCTCATGCCCGCAGCGCCTCAGGACTGGCGCGGTTTCCAAAGAGAAAAAAACTCGATTCGAATCGTGAATCGAGTTTTGTTTTTAAGAGAATCGAAGATTTTTTTTTTTTTTTAGAAAATCTCCCAGCCCCACATGCAAAACAAAGCTCGTTCAAAGAAAGTGCTAATGCTTTAAAGCGTTTGTTAACCCCCAAAAAAATATATCGATTCTGGTCCCTTAAAGCAGATTACACAGCACAGTGCTTGTGCTGTGTAATCTGCCCCCCTCTAAACTGTAAAAAAAAAAAAACCCTGAATCTGCCACTTCCTGTATGCCCTTTCTTTTTTTACAATTCTTTATTTATTCATATAAAGGGTGTTGGAGAATACATAGTTACATCACATTTAAACATTTACAGATACATCTATTCGGTACTTAATATTTGCTTCTAGTATTTCCTTAAAGTTCCTTAGTCTCTACGTAAGCATTCATAGATTATACCCTTATAATTTTACCTAAATTAGGACCTCGGTACTACCCGGCTTATTCCCAATATCTTATGTATGCCCTTTCTAAACAGACCACGATAACCAGGGCTGCTCCGCTTTGATCACCGCGGTCAAAGTGCGTCCCTCCGTCATACGCTGCCCTGCTCTCCTCTCTCCTCCCCCCCCCCCCTCCTGCCTGTCATCTCCCTCTGTCTGTATCCGGCCCCGCCCCCCCGCCATTATTGTAATAATAAAAACGTAAATTTGTCACTGCCAGCCCCTCTATTAGAGGCTGGCATAGCACATTGTGTAAGTGTTTTTTTTTAAAAAACGAGTGTTCTAAATACTGAATTTCAGCTGTCTTCAGGATGATCACATGACTTGCTGCTGCTTTACAGCTCCGATGGATGGCTTCTGTGGAGGAGACGAGCGGTCACGTGATCTCCCCGGCTGATGTCAGAGGGAGATCACAGCCCCTCCCACAGAAGACATCCATTGGAGCTGTAAAGCGTCTGCGAGTAATGTGACCGGCCAGATGACAGCTGAGATTCAGTATTTAGCACACTCGTTTTAAAAAAAAAAAACATACACAGTGCGCTATGCCAGACTCTAATTGCCTTAACAAACACTAAGTAGTATTCTCTTCTCCAATTCCAGTGTCCACAATGTGCCTTCCTCCACCTTTTACACTAACTACTCTCCAAACTCAATTATTATCGAGCTTTCTCCATATTCCACAAATCCAAAACAAATCTTTTCCAGCCACTACGGAGTTAAACCAATCCACTCTCCTCTCTTAGACCACCATCATCCTTGCCCAAGACCATAAATAAATCGGGAGCAAAAAGGCGCTAAATCTTGTAAAACCTTTTTTATTAAAAGATACTAAAACCACAATACGCTTACATTCAGATGTGCCTGCCAGGAGACATAGGATTGCATCACATTCCATGTGAATACTGGTAGTGTTGGCTCCAGCCACATACAACAGGCTGCAAGTGGACACAAACTCTGTGTGGGATGATGTCACTTCAAATCAGGCCCTTTCATACGCATTTCGCTGTTTTGGCGTCTTCAGGGATGTTCCTTATGACCAGAAATGTAAGGGGTATTTTTCTCATTGACCCCCAATAAACTGGATTCCCCAAGACCTGAAAATTATTTGAAGGGTTCCTCTGTGGTAAAAAGGTTAAAAAAAACTCTTGTAGGGTTGAATAGCCATTGGAATAAGGCCCCCTAGTGCAACAGGAGGGCCTGCTGCTCTGTTCTTTCAGGCCATACATGTGCAGTGTGTACTCTCTCCTGTTGCTTATGATGAGTTTAACTGTTGGGATAGGAGAGCATATACACTGCACTGCGCTAGGGGGCGCTGGTACAACAACTTGGGACAGAGTCATAACAGGCTGAAGAGGATTTTAAGAAGCTTCTTTATATTTGTTTTTGGTCTACATTAGGGTTGCAACGATACCGATACTGGTATCGGTATCAGTGCCGATACCGAGTATTTGCCTGCACTCAGGCAAATGCTCCTGATGCCTAACCCAATACCTTTGCATGAAGAGGCGGCCGCGCTCGCTCCCGGAAGTCAGTGGGCAGAGAGGGCGGAGCAGAGAGCGAGTCCTGGCAGCAGCGGAGGGCAAGCTGGCTGGGGCAGGGGTGTGGGTCGCAACCACCCCGGGCCGTCACATTAGTTAATGGAAGTGACAGCCCATGTCTCCTTCAGAGGTTGAACACCACGACGCCCATCTTGGTACACCCTGCACTCAGCCGCAATAAGCCTGCAGTCACAAGGTGCAGCGGACATCTTATTAAACCCAGACCATATAGTTCACTAACTATATGGGCTGGGTGTAACAAGATGTCCGCTGCTGCCTTCTGAATGTAGGCTTTCTATGGCCAAGTGCAGGGTGTTCCAAGATGGGCGTCGCAGCACTTGTATACTCAAATTGCAAAATCTTACAAATTTGAACTGTTATTGTCTCTCATCATTCATTTATCATGCCAGCAATTGCCAATGCAATCATTGCTGCATTTTAGTCCCACTGCCTGTCTATCAGTTCCACCTATCAGTGCCCAAAAGTGCCAGCCATCAGTGCCCATCTGTGCTACTGTCACAAGACATTAAAAAAAATGTATTGGTAATCAGTATTGGCGAGTACTTGAAAAAGAGTATTGGTACATGTACTTGGTCTTAAAAAAGTGGCATCGGTGCAACCGAGTCTACATCTTTAAAACAAAAAGGATCTCTGGCTGGTGAGCAGGTTTAGCACACATACAGTGACAGTTTCAAATCACATGACAAGTCGCACTCCATTGTCAGCAATGGAACCATTCGTATTGCCACGAGTCATGTCGCAGCAATTATGAAAAAGGTTCCTGCACTACTTTTTACCAATTTCATTGTGACTTGCATAGACTTCTGTTGTAAAAAGTCGCAAGCCAAAATGAAATCAGCAGTGCAAATCGCACTGATGTGCGGCTTTGAAATCGCACTGAAGTAGTGCAATTTTAGAGCCGCACCAGTGTGAACCAGGGCTAAAAGCGCATCTAAATGTGCAAAACAAAAAATGAATCTAGCGCGACCTACCAGTTCTTGGATGAGGTGGCTGCATTCATTTCAGCTTTTCCAACCAGGTAATTTTGTCAATAAGCACATTTTCTATCCCTAGGCATCTTAAGACCCGTACAGACGGGCAGAATGTCGAGAGACATTTACCGGTTCCAAATTTTTTATAAAAGACCGCCCAACATTCTACCCATGTGTGTGTTGGTCTGTCCGACAGAAGCTGGCCGTTTGGATGGCTTCTGTCAGATGTGCATGCTGAAAAACCAGCAGCCGACCAAATCCCGATGAGAGCTCTCTCAATGGCAGAGAGTGCTGATCGGAGTGTTCTGGCATGGGGGCCATCCCCCCTGTCAGAACACAACAGCTCTACGGGGGGAGATCGCTGTACTAACATCACATGGTTAATACAGCGGCTCCTGACTGGAGCTGACAAGTTTTTTTGTGCAACCCGCTGGGTTGCACAAAAGAGAAGGAGAAGAAAGCTGTAGTGTGTACCCGGCTTTAATCCACCCTTTCCATTACATCTATAAAGAAAGCCATGGTTGTCACCCAGGCTAAACTTAAAAAATTTCCTCTGATCTTCATTCACATTACATGGGGAATATAGGAATTAGGTTGTTTACAGAAGAAAGAGAACAGATAAATGACTGTTTTATTGTTCCAGTTCAGCCCACAAGAAGAGACTGGCAAGATTACCAGGTGTCATCGGTATTGGTTTATCATCCCAAAAAACCAGGGCTTTTTTTCTCAAACAATAGGTGCTGGAACTTAACCACGGCCCCACAAAACCCCTCCCCCAACACACACCCTCCAAATCACATCAAATAGTGGGTGTGTTCAGTCAAATTTCACGAAAAACAGTAGGAGGGTCTTAAAGGGGCATTAAATACCAGGATTGCATTACACAGAGTGCAGAGCTGTCACTTGTAAACACAGAAACCAGACTTCTGTGTTTACAAGTGATTGTGGTGAGCAGGCACCAAAGGGTCTAAGCCAGAGGTGGTGGAACTTAGTTCCACCAAGTTCCCCCTGAAAAAAAGACCTGCAAAAAACTAATAAAACAACTACATCTCAGGCCTGGTAAGCTGACATAAATAACATTTCAGTTCTTGTGTTTAGTTATTGTTTAAGGCCCCTTTCACACGGGGTGGATTTGCACAGCGGACTCCGCCCGCTCAGCGGGAGATCGCTCCATTTATCCCCGCTGAGCCGGCGAGTTACAGGTCCGTCTCCTCTCACTGTGCAGGGACGGACCTGTTAAAGTCCCGCTGTCCTCTACGGGAGATCGGATGAAAACGGGACCAGTCTGTCTGTTCTCATCCGATCCACCGGGCGGGCGGCGAACGTATCGCTATCCGTCTGTTTTCAGCAGATCTTGTCGGCCATTTATCTGCTCCCTCCCAGTAATTTTAGTACAGGGGTACACTACCTCATTATACCCCTGATCCGTTCCACAAAGTTAAAAGGGGGGAAAAAAAACAACACGAACACCAAGTTAAACCGCTTTAATAAAATAGGGCAAACACATACTAACTGGCTTTTAAAATAACGTTTAATAATGTCCCCAGAAGAAACTCCACCGTCAATCATGCTGTCTACGGACGTATCCAGCAATCAAGTAGCCCAGCCAGGCAATCCATGTCAATCATAATGACCCGTCGCCCAATGATCTTTACATCTTTACACAAGGACAGGGTCCCAGCTCCTGAATTTGAATTGACCACCAGAAATTCCTGATGATGTCACTGATCCAGGATTCCCAGCAGTATTACCATGGCTGAGAATCTGTAATTTATTGGTGGGAGTGCAGGGTGTACAAAACACACAAATCCCATCACCACTGACTTTAATGGTGTTCCAATGAGGGGTTTTGCAGATTTTGGCTTGTTCTTCCAAACTGCTGGCAAATGTGTTCGGGCAATACTAGTCTGCATACCACTAGGTTCAGGAACAAAAAAAAATTAAAAATAAAATTGATGTGACTGCCAAGTACGTCCTAGGACCCGTGCGTGGCTAGTTCCACTCTTGCCCCTGTCATAGCCAGGAGGCTTGAACAAAAAAAATGCAGATCACACAATATTAAACAGCATGATTATGCTCAGTGTAAAGTGTGCTAGCAGTCATTACAATGTAGTGGAGGGTTGATGATGACACAGTTTTTAGGGTGTTTGGTCATAGGCTTCATTTCAGCTACCTTCCCACTGCAAGGAAAAAAAATTACAAATTTGTGATTTTTTTCATATCCTGCCTTAATTCTGAACTATGGTAAAATAGACGATATCTCTTCTTTCATAAATTCTCTTCCTTGGCCTGCTAGTAATTGTTTTTTCACTAATTGTGCATCTTACAGATGCTGGGAATAAGTGCAGGGACAAAGCAACTCATGCAAATGTGTAGAAGTCATGCCATTGCAATCCTGGTCCAGCAACCTGTTAGGATGGCCAGAGACTCAGAATTCTGAAATAAGACTGAAGGAGAAGCACCAGATATGAAGCGATGAGGGGAAGCACAAATGTCACATAGCTGGAGGAGGGCATTTTGCAAGATAAGTGTGCAATAATGCATCAATATTCTGCAAACATTATGGCAAAAGCCCCAGGGAGGCCAAAAAAAAAAAATTAAGTTCCACTTTAAGGCTCCATACACACTGAAGCTCAAAAAAGCTTTTTCTGGAAGCCAGATTGCTGGCAGAAAACACTGGTTGAAAAACGTGCTTTTAACAGTATTTTGTACTAGCGTTTATGAGCGTTTTTTAGCATTAGCGATTATGGGCGTTTTTAATAAAAATACACAGAGGACACTCCAAAAATCCCACAATGGATTGAAAAGATAGAACGCCGAACGCCAATTAACGTGCGTTTATGAGCGTTTGGCGTTTTTTTGGCAGTGAAAACCGGCACTTTGAATGCAAATTTCTGGTGTTCAGAAAAGAGCCCATAAACACCACTGCTCATTAAAGCTAAAAAAACGTTCATGTGTGCATGGACACATAGAGCCCTTGCACACTGGGGCGGGGGGCGGCGTCGGCGGTAAAACGCCGCTATTATTAGCGGCGTTTTACCGCCGGTATGCGGCCGCTAGCGGGGCGGTTTTACCCCCGCTAGCGGCCGAGAAGGGGTTAAATACCACCGCAAAGCGCCTCTGTAGAGGCGCATTGCCGGCGGTATAGCCGCGCCATCCCATTGATTTCAATGGGCAGGAGCGGTAAAGGAGCGGTATACACACCGCTCCTTCAACGCTCCGAAGATGCTGCTGGCAGGACTTTTTTTACCGTCCTGCCAGCGCATCGCTCCAGTGTGCAAGCCCTCGGGGCTTTCACACTGGAATGCAAGGAGCGGCACTTTCGGGCCGGTTTGCAGGCGCTATTATTAGCGCAATAGCGCCTGCAAACCGCCCCAGTGTGCAAGGGCTCATAGGCTAACATAGAGTGGAGTTTATGGGCTTTTAAAAAAATGCCCAAACTCCAATAAACTGAAGTTTATCAGCTCCAGTGTGCTTGGAGCCTAACTTATTTTTCTGCTTAACATTTGTGACTGACAATTGTGATTCAGCATAAACAATCTGGAAATAAATCATAATCTGGCAATCACTTTTGCCAATTATATCAACAGATCTAATTATACAGTATATGTGTGTTTGATCTAATATTTAATTACCTATAAATGAGATTCTGAAATTGTAAAAAGACTATGCTCTCTCAGCATTATTTTAGCACTCATAGAAGGAATGTAATTTCAAAGTCATCCACTAGATGGCAGCAATACTCAATCAAAAACAGTTGCTCAGCATTCAGTAGATCAGCAATTCTCAATCAGGGTTCTGTAGAACATCAAGGGTTCCTCCAGAGACTGCTAGGGGTTCCCTGTGCAGTGGCTGACTGATCTTTCATATGATGGTACCTGCATATTTTCAGGGCCAATACCCCTTGGCAGAGCCAGCAGCATGACACTAATGATCGTATAAGGCTTCATTCACGCGGCCATAAGCACATTTTCTGCACAGAATACAGGTGTTCTTGCTGGTATTGCTATCAGAGATCCTGTGTAAAATCCCACCTAAAGTACTCACATATAGATGCATACAATTCTTTTAATGGCTTAAGCAGGCCATATATTATGCAATTTTCTTTCTTTCAACCACAAGTTCATGGAAGAAAAATGCTCGATTCCCATCAACACAAACACTGCTGTGTTGCAGTAGACAAATAACTTATTTCCAAAAAGATCAGAGAAAAATAATGACAAAAATAAGACCAGCTGCTGATAAACATACAACACATTGCATTTGAGTATCACTCAAATCTCCCATGCACTGCCAGGAAAAACATTTCTTTTCTTCTGGCCCATCCACAACTATAAGCCCTGTTGGACATTTATGCAAATACGTTTGTTAACAGTGGACTTTGATATAACGTGCGGCACTTTATTCATATATACGTTCTCTTTTCAGGTTTTTATTGCTGTGATCAGATCTGGGAAGTTTTTCCTCCCTTTCTGCGTATTTGACAGATTTGTATTGCTGCTTGTATCCCCATCTATAACTCCACTCATTTATTGTCCAGGTGATGAGTGCCACATAAAGCAGGGGACGTTTACAGCATTTAATTCCAAACAAAGGTTCTAACTCTTTCTCCGTTTATCTAAAATAAAAATAAAAAAACATTTTGGCTGAAGTGGACATTGAGTCTACTTTAAAACACGCAATACAGTACATAAGTATTCAAAGTGTCATTTTATATATCACCACTAGATGGTGCCATGGCCAAAGTGAATTAAATCACAGCCATTCTAATACATAAAATATAAGACCATTACTGGAATTTCCAGCCTACAACATAACTAAAAAATCAAACAAAAACAAACAGTTACATTGTGATACAATCTTAAAATCTTTTACTTACATTTTCTATTACAAATGTCCATTCTTTGTCTTCAAACTCTTCTGCATGTGGGTCCTAAAACAGAAAGAACAGTTTAAAAAGGTTTACATGACAAGGCCAAAGTGGAAAGTATTCCTGAAATCAAATGTAGAATTTGGCTAAGTGTAAAGAATCCTCCAATTATTCAGACTTGTTTAAAAGGTAGGGTTATAACCTCTGAAAGGTTTATTTTTTGCAATCTGTGTCAAATTGTGGAGATTTCCCTTCACTTCCTGTCCCATAGCCAAACAGGAAGTGAGGAAATCCCTTCAAATTAAGGGCATCCCTTGGGGATCCCCCAGAGCACCAGATCTAGTGTCCCCTTTGGAAGATTTCCCCTCTATTACTTTTCTGGGGACAACCCAAAACTTGGGTTTTCTTTTACTTTCGATGATAATGGTAAATACGGCCGGCGTGTTCACACACTCCACGTGCAGAGCCCGCCAGAAAGTCGGCATGGCGCTGCGCTAATCACAGGCAGTCTGCAGCCGCACACAGGTCAAATAGAGAGGGTGAATCTCCCGGGCGGGGGAACAGGCAGCAATAAAACCCTGACAGGGGTTTTAATCCCTCTTCACTCCTTCCAAAACTCAAAAATAAAAGTATTGCCTTTAGTTGTACTTTAATATGAACAGGAGGCATGCACTCTATTAGCATGTATATAACCTGATATGACCCTAATACTACTAGTTTAGTTCATTGGAGAAATTCCTGGGCAAGAACTTCAAATCTAGGACTATAAACTTGTCTTGTGACAGAGGTACAAATTTCATATATTGCCTCCGCAGTTCCTCACAGATTCGGAGTTGCTTCTGGGACCAACAAGGGGTGCATTGGACTTGCAGTTGACCTCCAAAGCTGATCCAGTTCTTTAAGTAGTTTTGGGTTTCCATCGACTAGTATGGGTGGAGAAGCATTTCCCATGTGAACAAAAACCCTTGGACACCAGACCTTATGCATAAAGCATCTACATTCACAACAGAAATTATCTGTACAACACTTCAAGGCAAGACCAACCATACTCATTCAATTGCAGGCCCACAGCCAGAAAGCACAATTATTTGCAAATATAAATTAATAGGAAACCTATACAGAGAGAATTCAGAGAGCTGCCACAGTTGACATCCTCACTTCACACTTCATTACTTTCTGAATTCCTGACCTGAGTAAAGTCAGAACTCTGGGTCTGCATACTTGTTCTGAAGCCAAGAAGATTAACATAACAGCCAGGAAACTAGCATTTCATGAAGTCAGCAAAAGCTGACTAAGATTAGGTTCCACGTTATGCCCCCTTCTCTTATAATTTTGCCACTTTTGGGGGGGGGGGGGGCGGGCTGGGGAAAATAACAGGTACCTGGTTTTTATGGGTATCTGCTTCCACTACCACTCGAATCACCACAGTGAACTACCGGAAGTTCTCCTCCCACCCACAACCTTCTGGGGCACGTCACAGGTCCTAGAAGGCTGCAGGACTATTCACAAAGTGCCAACGCACTATTCCCAACGCACGTTCCTGTAAAGATGGCTGTGTATTAAAGTGGAGTTCCACCCACTTTTGCAACTCTTCAGCATCCCTCACTAAACTGTGCACTGTAAACAAATTGGATATTTTTTAATTTTTTTTCTCAGCACCTACTGTATATCTGCTGTATTCATTTTTCACTTCCTCCTTCCTGGCCGCGGCCCATCGCATCATTTCCTGTTTGCAATGCCTTCTGGGAAGGGGTGGCAACTTCCTCTGAAACTGCCGTTGCTATGGAAACCTGACCTGAAACCTATTACACTGCTTGTGCTGCACTGAGCATGTGCGAGATCTGCAAGGATGAGATCCAGGAAGAAATACAGTCTGGCTCAAATGCCCACACTTAAGATGGCCACGGCCTGCTGTAAGTTTATAAAATAACAAACTACTGCTATAAACTAACAAAACAGACCTTAAGCTTGTGTATTATAGGGGTATTTTTATTTAAAAAGTATCATTTCGGCCGGAACACCACTTTAAGTGGGTGCTCAAGTGACCACCGGCTGGAACCGTGCATAGTCAGAGAGAGAGTGAGAGAGAGAGAGAGAGGTCACCAGCACACCAAGATCTCCAAAATGGGTCCAGAGCTTTATTCGGCGATCACATCATTACAGCAAATCACAACGTTTCGGAGCCATGCAGGACCCCTTCATCGGGCATGTGGCATCACTGAATAAAACCTTGGACTCATTTGAAGATCTCGGTGTGCTGGCGACACCTCTCTCTGACTATTTACAATGTGCAGCGCGGCCTGTGCGTTTGCAGTGAGCAGCCAGCTGTGAAACTGCAAGGAGTCACAGCCGGCTGCCCACAATAAACATGCCAGTGCCAGGGACCCGAAGAATGGTGAAAAAGTGGTTTGGGTGAGGACGGCGCTAGACCCCTGGACAGGTAAGTTCCCTTTTCTTAAACGTCAGCAGCTACAGTATTTGTACAAAGGCTTTAAAGCGTCAGTCTGCCCAAATGCTGGCAGATTGTAGTTTTCAGTATATAATGGAGAACAGAATCACCCGTCATCCGTATTTCAAACTGTGAAACTAACCATTACGATGGGAGTCTCTTGCTCTCTGCAGGCATTTTCATCTATTTTAAAATTACAGAGGGTGTAGCAGGAAGACTCAGAATCCCAGCACTGCAATAGCAGTAATGAGACTAACGTGAGGAGGTAGAGCTGAAAACAAAATCGGCCAGATGTCACCAAAGGAGTCCCAGAGACGTGCAAGAAGCCAAGTAGGATTTTCCCAGTTGCAACCTCCAGCATCAGCTTTGTGCCAGTGAGGCCATTGAAGTATAAATAGTCCTATATCTGGCATTGTTATACTCTGCATTATGCACAGGGCTTTTTTTCATCAGGAACTTAGGGGAACGCAGTTCCAGCACCTCTAGCACTGAATGTATGCAATGGCAAGGAGTGTTGGAGAGTCTATTGATGCAGGCTGCTGGGGGTTCTTTTGTTGCTGGTGGGGATCTAAAGTTGCTGGGAGGGATTTATAGTTGCAGGGAGGATCTACTGTTGATAGGGGATTATTGGTGCGGGGGGATCAATTGGTGCTGTGGGGGGGTCGGTTGTTGCTGGGTGGGTCTATTGTTGCTGGGGGGTTTTACAAATTATTTAGCGCCACAAAATGATACTTAGTTCTGTGATATAGTCAGGAGAATCATTTAGTGGGACTTTTTGGGTGCCAGGAAAGGAGATTTCAACAGACATCAAGGTAAAAAATAAAATTTATATTTTATTCAACATATACAAAATTAAACAATTATGCTGGCTAGACATAATGACATAAAATGACATACAGCAGTACATATCAAAATAAATTTGGATATGAACAGTCACTCGGTACTGTAGTCCCTAATCCCTACATGTTTCGCCCAGTGGGGCTTTCTCAGGGGATATGTGGAGGGACCTAAGTGGATATGTGGCTGCATGAAATAGGATACAATTAGAAGCCATAAAAAGCCAGATAATGATGTTTATCCCCCCTCCCCCTTTGCTTCTCCTTTCCTCCCTCCCTTCTCCCTTTCCTTTTCTAACCTCCTCCTTAAATGGCAGTCACAGATCCCACGGCCGTTACCTGGGTCCTCCCAGACCAAAAACCTCTCCAGTACAGAGCAAAGTTCATTTTCCTACACCTGGCTTGAGTCTACTAGCAGGTAACTATTTATTAGATGGCAGCCTAATCAATCAACTTTGGACAACCGTTAATGCTTTCCTTTATATATACTTCTTCGTGAATATTTTTATGGCTTCTAATTGTATACTATTTCATGCAGCCACATATCCACTTAGGTCCCTCAACATATCCCTTGAGGAAGCCCCACTGAGCGAAACATGTAGGGATTAGAGACTACAGTACCGAATGACTGCTCATATCCAAATTTATTTTGATATGTACTGCTGTATGTCATGTCATTTCATGTCATTATGTCTAGCCAGCATAATTTTTTAATTTTGTATATGTTGAATAAAATATGAATTTTATTTTTTACCTTGATGTCTGTTGAAATCTCCTTTCCCGGCACCCAAAAAGTCCCACTAAATTATTCTCCTGACTATATCTACTACTCAGGGATGGTGGTGCCCTCTCTTTGACACTGTCACCTATCCATTTTTATTAAAAAATACTTACCGTATATACTCGAGTATAAGTCGACTTTTTCAGCACATTTTTTTGTGCTGAAAGTGCCCCCCTCGACTTATACTTGAGTCAAGCACTTTTCTGCAGCAAAAAATGTCATTTTCCGAACCGACTTTGGGGCCCCGTATCTCAGGACCACTTGATGCTAGGAACCTCAAATTTGGTGTGCAAACCCACTGGTACCACAACATATCCAAAGCTGAAGTTCTTAGCATTAGGTGGCCCCGAGATACGGGGCCCCAAAATCGGTTCGGAAAATGTCATTCTCTGCTGCAGAAAAGTGCTTGACATTTTCTGAACCGATTTTGGGGCCCCATATCTCAGGGCCACTTGGTGCTAGGAACCCCACATTTGGTGTGCAAACCCACTGGAACTTGTACCATAACATATCCAAAGCTGGGGTTCCTAGCTCAAAGTGGCCCTGAGATGCGGGGCCCCAAAACCGGTTCGGAAAATGTCATTCTCTGCTGCAGAAAAGTGCTTGACATTTTCTAAACTGATTTTTGGGGCCCTGTATCTCGGGGCCACTTGCTGCTAGAAACCCCAGCTTTGGAAATTTTATGCTGCTAGTTCCACTGGGTTTGCATACCAAATTTGGGGTTCTTAGCACTAAGTGGCCACCGAGATATGGGGCCCCAAATTCGGTCAACTGTGTCCATCTGCAGCAATGTCATTTCGGGACCCTTTGGGTTCAGAGACCCCAAATGTTTGCTGCAGCTAGGGGACATCTAGGAACCCTTAACTACCAAGTTTGAAGTTCGGGGGACCTATGGCTGCAAATGGGCACAGTGAGGCTGCAAATGGGCATTGTTGACCCTCTTTTCCACTTACAGTAGCTGTGCATTTCTCACCCTCGTCTTATACTCGGGTCAATAAGTTTTTCCCATTTTTTTTGTGGTAAATTAGGGCCTCGACTTATACTCAGAACGACTTATACTCGGGTATATACGGTAGTTCTGTATTCTCTAAAAGGGGAGGTACTGGAAGGTGGGTTTGGGGTGGAACTAAGGGACGGTGCCTGGCGGTAGGTAGGTGGTGGAGATAATGGGTGACTGTCGGGGAGTACCTGCACCTATTCTCTGGGGAAAAAAAGCCCTGAATATGTACATTACTACAAACCTAAAAGGGGCAGTCAGACTAGCAAACTACTCAAAACTTACTGCTACTGAACCATTTATCATCTAACGCAAAAAATCTGTTCAGATCTGTTTTTTTTATATTAGATATTTTAGTGTTTTGCTCGGAAGCTCACATTCAAGTACTTGGCTTTACTGAATGCTAGCTGACACAGATGATATACTTGAAAAAGGGAAGGGAAAACTGGCATTTTTCCAACAAGATTTCAAGTACAACAAAATACTGACTGGAATAATAGATGTTTAAAGGCTCCCAAGTGGCCTATGTCTTCTAAACATAGAGCAGAGCTACATCAGCAGAACAGCGGTGTATGATGTAAAAGACAGGAAGCATACGGCAGACTGATGCAAACACCAACACGGTGCCAGCTGGTGAATTAGCAGACATATATATGTGCAGTGACTTGCTTTTTTCTGCAACTTATCCAACGTCAGTCACCAGAAGGGAACAATTGTTTTCTATGTGCCGTTTACACCATGACACTGGTGTTATGTGCGGTACGAAAAATATAAACATGCTGTACCTTTAAACAGTGAATCGGATGGCACCACAGACAGTGCAGTACCGAGACTTGAATAGAGTGCAACTTTGCCCACTCTCAAAAAAGTAAATATAATTTTAAAAAATGTAAACCGTACAATGAGCAGCTACAACGCATTGTACCAGCTTCTTACCACCAGGCAAAAACAGAAACCAGCCTGCACGCTAATACAGAGCATTTTAGCATGTGGTTAGTATGAACGGGCCCCAAAAGTTGACCCGTCACAAACCACTAACAGTACACAGTAATTCAGTTTTGCTTTTTTTGCCTTTGAAAACCCAAGTCAAAATATGGGTCAGCCACTACGGGCAGTTCTCCAAATATTCAACAAATTCACTGGATACTCCAGATTGAAAGTGAATTGGGCTAAATCTTCCATTTTACCATTAGACCCTGGAACTAGACCATCAGCAGACCCTAATCTGCCTCTGAAACGGGTGACTAGCTTGATGTATCTAGGGGTGTGAATTACATCTAAGGTAACAGACTATATGGCCCTGAATTTATCACCTTTGCCTACTATGCAGAAAACTGAAGCTTGGAAACGTCTACCGTTGTCTTTAATAGGCAGGATTAATCTTTTAAAAAAGGGGGTCTTACCAGTCTCTATTTCCTGAGACTTCCCCCCGTATAAATATCACGCTCTTTATTTTAAAACAATAGATTTAGCCCTTTCATTTGGCTATCCTCACATTGGACTTAGGGCACTACAGGAGCCTATGGGCCAAGGTGCTACCTGGTCTACATACTGAAAATATTTTTTGGCAACTCAAATGGTCTATGCTCAAAGATGGCTGATGGGTGATGCTGCCACTATACTGGAAGCTGCCCTAACAGGATCTAATGAAAGTCTAAAGTATTCACAGTTTCAGGAATCCAAAACACTGCATTGTGTCATGGGCTCCATGAACCTTGCCGTAAAAGCATGAGATCAGGCTCATTAAACCTTGTACCCAAGGAGGACTGAGAAATTACTTTAATAATAATATATATTTTGGCAGAACCTGCAGATTCCCCATTTCCTGGTACATCCGGGTCCAGTTGTATGAGTAGAGATGCAACTTTGGCAGGCAAATTTGCGACATTTGACAAACTAAAGAGTAAACAAGGTACTTTTTCTGATATATCTACAATGGCATCATGCCTTTGTATCCCAATTTGGTTTGCTTTCTCTTTAGTAACTCAGCCCTCTCATCTGGAAATGCCATGTTCGGATTCTGTGGTCAAACTATTATCACTGATCTACAAGGATTTGTTCCCAGTTAGGCCTCCCTCTATTGAACGCTGTAGAATGAAGTGGGTAGTTGATGTCCCTAACTTACAGGGGGATGACTGGGACGACATGTGGGATTCCCCACTTCAGCACCTGGTATCCATCAAAGGCAGACCGATTCAATATAAGTTTCTTCACTATATTTATTTTACACCTGCCAAATTGGCTGGTATTTACCAATCCCTGCCTGCACATTGCTGGGGCTATACCTTCGCCCCGGCCGCTTTTTCGAATAATTTTGGCACTGCCCTTCAATCCAACAATTTTGGACCGATGTCACTGAATTTATGTTGGAGACCACAACTCTCCCTTTTCCCCTGTCCATCTTGGTGTGCCTTCTGGGCCTTGTGGAGGGGACAGGCCACCACGGAGGCGCATAAAACTCTGAATATACTTCTGTTTTACGCTTATAAAGTGATATTATTACATTGGAAAAAAATCAATGCCCTTTACCCTGCAGTTTTGGAAAGGATCTGTGAACTCTGTGTTACCATTCTATAAGGCTGTTTATTTGAATCAGGGCGGTCCAAATTTTTTTTTAAAGATCTGGGGTAGTTGGACATCTACTGTGGCTACTAATGGATAGTTCTCCATTCATTATTGTATATTGATCTAGTTTGTTTGATCCATCTAGCTGAATCTCTGTATCACGAGGTTGTGCAATTATTACTTTTCTTGACACCGAGATGCTCATTATGGTTTAAAACGCTAACCATTTTAGGAAGTTTTATGCTATGAGAATGGTCTCTATTATAGTCAAATAGGTACAGTATCTCACAAAAGTGAGTACACCCCCTCACATTTTGTAAATATTTTAATTATATCTTTTCTTGTGACAATGCTGAAGAAATGACACTTTACTACAATGTAAAGTAGTGAGTGTACAGCTTGTATAACAGTGTAAATTTGCTGTCCTCTCAAAATAACCCAACACACAGCTATTAATGACTAAACCGCTGGCAACAAAAGTGAGTACACCCCTAAGTGAAAATGTCCAAATCGGGCCCAATTAGCCAATTAATTCTCCCCGGTGTCATGTGACTTGTAATGCCCTATACACACGGTCGGACTTTCCGACGAAATATGTGCGATCGGAGCTTGTTGTCGGAAATTCCGACCGTGTGTGGGCTCCATCGGACTTTTTCCATCGGAATTTCTGACACACAAAGTTTGAAAGCAGGCTATAAAATTTTCCAACAACAAAATCCGTTTGCGTAAATTCCGACCGTGTGCCGTCAATTCCGACGCACAAAGTGCCACGCATGCTCAGAATAAATTAGGAGACGAAAGCTATTGGCTACCGCCCAGTTTATAGTCTAGACGTACGTGTTTTACGTCACCGCGTTCAGAACGATCGGATTTTCCGACAACTTTGTGCGACCATGTGTATGCAAAACAAGTTTGAGCTACCATCCGTCAGAAAAAATCCATGGATTTTGTTGTCGGAATGCCTGATCAATGTCCGATTGTGTGTACAGGGCATTAGTGTTACAATGTCTCAGGTGTGAATAGGGAGCAGGCGTGTTAAATTTGGTGTCATCGCTCTCACTCTCTCATACTGGTCACCGGAAGTTCAACATGGCACCTCATGGCAAAGAACTCTCTGAGGATCTGAAAAAAAGAATGGTTTCTCCACATAAAGATGGCCTTATGCTATAAGAAGACTGCCAAGACCCTGAAATGGAGCTGCAGCATGGTGGCCAAGATAACAGAGCGGTTTAACAGGACAGGTTCCACTTAGAACAGGCCTCACCATGGTCGACCAAAGAGGTTCGGTGCACGTGTTCAGCATCATATCCAGAGTTTGTCTTTGGGAAATAGAGGTATGAGTGCTGCCAGCATTGCTGCAGAGGTTGAAGGGGTGGGGGGGGGGGGGGGGCAGTCTGTCAGTGCTCAGACCATACACCGCACACTGCACCAAATTGGTCTGCATGGCTGTCGTCCCAGAAGGAAGCCTCTTCTAATGATGATGCATAAGAAAGCCTGCAAACAGTTTGCGGAAGACAGGCAGACTAAGGACATGAATTACTGGAACCATGTCCTGTGGTCTGATGAGACCAAGATAAACTTATTTGGTTCAGATGGTGTCAAGTATGTGCGGCGGCAACCAGGTGAGGAGTACAAAGACAAGTGTGTCTTGCCTACAGTCAAGCATGGTGGTGGGAGTGTCATGGTCTGGGGCTGCATGAGTGCTGCCGGCACTGGGGAGCTATAGTTCAGTGAGGGAACCATGAATGCCAACAAGTACTGTGACATACTGAAGCAGAGCATGATCCCCTCCCTTCGGAAACTGGGCCGCAGGGCAGTATTCCAATATGATAACGACCACAAACACACCTCCAAGATGACCACTGCCTTGCTAAAGAAGCTGAGGGTAAAGGTGATGGACTGGCCAAGCATGTCTCCAGACCTAAACCCTATTGAGCATCTGTGGGGCATCCTCAAATGGAAGGTGGAGGAGTGCAAGGTGTCCAACATCCACCAGCTCTGTGATGTTGCCATGCAGGAGTGGAAGAGGACTCCAGTGGCAACCTGTGAAGCTCTCTTCAACTCCATGCCCAAGAGGGTTAAGGCAGTGCTGGAAAATAATGGTGGCCACATAAAATATTGACACTTTGAGCCCAATTTGGACACTTTCACTTAGGGGTGTACTAGCTTTTGTTGCCAGTGGTTTAGACATTATTTTGAGGGGACAGCAAATTTACACTGTTATACAAGCTGTACACTCACTACTTTACATTGTAGCAAAGTGTAATTTCTTCAGTGTTGTCACAGGAAAAGATATAATAAAATATTTACAAAAAATGTGAGGGGTGTACTCACTTTTGTGAGATACTGTATATATCTAAGTCTGTGTTCCACGCACTATGGTCTTCCTATAAACAGTAATCACTTGTCCTGCCAAAATGGGGGGGTAATGCACACAGAGAGGTGGGGGTTGTTATGTTTTGATGTTTTAACGTCGGCCCTATGTGGCTAATTTTGCGTTGCTTGTTGCCTCTATTTGTTGTTGCCTTTTATTTTTTTCTATTAAGCCGGCCATAGACAGATCAAATCTCTGCCATTAAAGCAGGGGCCAGCTGAGATTTGAACCATCTATGGGTAGGCTGGTTGTACCCAAATCCATCCATCGATCAACTTGGGTACAACCAGCCTGTCTAATTTTGTACATGCAATCACTACTGACAGCTATAGCCGCTAGCAGTAATTGTGTTCTGCCAGCCCGGAAGACTCACCACACCCCATCCGGTCTACGCAGCCTTTTTGTGACACATGCTGTGGTATCCAATTTAACGCATGTTTTTGGGTAGCACTGCAATACAATGGAAATTGCTGCATTTTATTTTAGACAGTTTGACAATTAATGGCAAGCCTGCTTATACTCCATGACCGGCTAAGAACAAGCCTTCCTCTTTCATGATGGCACTAAAGAAATAAAAATCTACATAATGGTCACTTGTTTTTTAATATATCTACTCACATAAAACTGGGTCACTGTAACATCATCAGCCGAAGCTTGACACGTTTGGTTTTGTGGTTGGATGTCATTACACGGACCCAATTTTATATTAATGACAATCTGAAGATCATGGCCATTATGAGCAGATCGTGATGTCTTAGATACACAGGCAGCTTTTGTTGGGATGTCTCTTTTGGAAGGTAAATTATCAGAAAAAATTCTTTGTCATTTAACCTGTATTAATGGGACAAATACTTTGAAACTGAACTCCAGGCAAACCGTAACATTTTTAAAAATAAAACATATGCAAAATGCCAAAAGTTTGGCAGTTTTGTTTAGCCGCCCCAACCAAATTCTGCAACTCTATGTAAATAAAGCAAGCGTTTGCATCGTCATATAAAGTAAAAAGCCCTGTGGACACAGAACAGGCACTACTTCAATGTTTCTGATCACTGTACCATGGTTGCCCCTGAAGCACCAAAATGTCTGCATACAGGGCAAATGTGCACACTCCATTCCTACAACGCAGCATTGGTGCCTTGTGTTTCAGTGGGTTTTTGGGGCAGAAAGCAAAAATTCACACTGTAGAGGGCCCGGGAACGAGTTTAAATCACACGCATTCCCCGACTCGCAAGCAAAACACGCTGCTGTTTTGCAGATGCACGGGGTGCATTTTTGAGTGCGTGAAACCGCATGGTGCCACAGCACCAACCAAACATGTTTTTAAAAAAGGGTCAGGGACTTCAAATGAATGGGTTGCTGTGCCCAAGCAAACCCAGCACAAAGGCCCCACTCAGTGCTGGTTCTACCACTAGGCAAACTAGGCATCCGCCTAGGGTGCACTGCCACCTAGGGCATAGCCATGGAATGTTTTAACAAGACAGTGACAAGTAGAAAAACTGAAACCCTGCATCTGCTGAATGCCAGCTTCTCCTCCTCTCCCTCCCGCAGGTATTCAGTGGCTGCAGGCTGCAAATGGAGGGGGAAATCGGTTTCTTTATATGCCACTCCTCCTATCCAGGTCCTGCTGGCCCACTTTAATCTCCCGCTGTCCTTGTTCCTGGCACCACTTTGATTTCTCCCAGCCCCGATATTTCCTCTCGCCCCGGCCCCCCCGCAGCTCTTCCAGTTTCCCACTCACCAGCTGCTGTGGGGGATCTGTCAGGATTGAGAGCAGGGAAGAGGCTGGAAAATGTGCCATTTACTGGACCCTTCCTTGTCTGACCGATCACTGACTTTTTTTTTTTTCCCATTCGTAACCATTTATTATGCCTCAGTTTATGAATGAATGGGAAGCCTCTGTACAGAGCTAGTCCTGTTCATTCATTCGGTGCTGCTGAGGCTCCAGAAATGGAGATTCAGGGCTGCGTCCTCAATCTTCTTTTTTTTGTCTCAAAGGTGAAACATCAGAGATATGTTTAAACCCCTAATATTTCATCAAAGACTATCAATGGGGGGGTCCAAAAAGGAGAACAAAAAATGAATTTTGTAAAAAACAATAAAATGTTAAAAAAAATATTTATAAAACAACAAACAAACAACTACTGACACCAGTGGAGTGAAGCAGGCTAAATATAACTAAAATACATCAATAAACTGGTAGTTATTATTTGTAATTAGTTTTTTCTAAAAAAAAAAAAAAAAAAAATGGACTGCTCAGTCTAAAATGCCCGGGTCTATTTTTTGTCCCAGTCCGGGCCTTCTTCCCACTGCCGCCAATGTTCCCCACACACTAAGCCGATATTTCCGCATACCGCTGCAGGATTGGATGAGCTTAGCTGGAGAAAGCAGTTTGAGGTTTTGTAGTAAGTTGCAAGTAGCTGGTCTTGCCTAGGGCACAATATGCTCTAGCACAGGCCCTGGCCCCACTACAGTGTGTGAGCCTGTAAGCAGTATAGGTAACTGGAGGACCTGCCAAGTGTGCTGATTGGACACTGTTGGAGCAGCACTGATGAGGTCATCATCAGCTCCCTTTACTGTAGTGTTTGACAGAATGGCGCACAACCGTAGAGGCACTAAGGCTCTGAGTGATGACCTCTTGCAATACAATTGATTACAGGAAGCCAGGAAAGTGATCAGATACTTATATTATGTTTAACCACTTCAATACCAGGCATTGTCACCCTCTTCCTGCCCTGGCCAATTTTTAGCTTTCGGTGCTGCCGCACTTTGAATGACAATTGCACGATCATGCAACACTGTATAACAACAACATATAACATTTTTATTGTTTCTTTGAGACAGTTGGAGCTTTCTTTTGGTGGTATTTAATAACCACTGGGGTTTCCTTTTTTTTTTTGGTATGCGAACATTTTTTTTTTTACATTACTTCTTTATTCAACATTTTCTTTTTTACCAGTGTTACAATATCCATACATACAGCAATTTTAACACTAATTTTACAAAGTATATGTTTTTAAATTCTAATTTCTTATTTCCATCGATTCCCAGCAGCGACTATATACCACAAGTAGAATTACCTACACAAAACCATTCATAACAAAACAAAGAGCCAGAAAAAACAAATAAGAAAACAAAAAGGGGAAGAAAAGAAAAAATACATAAATAAATAAATAAAACAAGCCCCCTCCCTCTCCTCCTCCACCTCCTCCTCCCACACTGCTCAACACTTCCCATACAGCCTATACTTTTCCTATCTACTCTCTCTTCTTACATTCTTTACTATTATATTTGGAATCCAAGAGAATGAGGCCAGACCTGGTGTTATTAACCAGGGACCCCACAACTTAGCTAATATATCCATTGTACCCCTTTTCTGATAAACCTGTCGCTCCATTAATATTGCCTCATTTACCTGGGAGCGCCATTCCTCAAATACTGGTACACTGGAAGACATCCATTTTCTAGCTATTAGTTTACGGGCTATAAATAATAGTCTACCAATTGAAATTGACATTTCCCTTGGGTATAACTCTTCATTAAGATAACCCAGTAAACATATTTTGGGGTCTAATTCTATCTGGCTGTTATAAGCCCCATTAATTGTAGACACCACTTCTTGCCAGTACCTAACCAGTTTAGGACATTTCCAAAGCATATGAAGCAAATCTGTCTGGGGTTGCTTACATCTTGGGCAATCCGAAGTTTCCCTCCGCCTCCACTTATATAATTTTACTGGAGTCCTATATGTCCTATAGATAATGAACAATTGTGATAGGCATTGTGTAGATGATAAAGAAACCATCGGTGCCCTCTTCAAAATATTTTGCCATTCCTCGTCCAATATAACCCCCAGATCCATCTCCCAACCCTTTCTGCCTGGGCTATCCAAAATAACTTGATAATTCGCCATAAGTTGACTATATACTAGAGAGGTTAAACCTTTTTTTCTCCCTGCACCTGCTAATAAAGATATCAATGGCATTGGTCTTATCTTCATCCCTCCTCCTTTAAACTGTGAATAGACTGCATGTCGTAGTTGTAGATATTTATAAAAGTTATTATGTGGCAATTTATATAATTCCTGTAGCTCCTGAAAAGACCGTATAGCGCTTTGAGCATAAAGCTGAGGAATATATTGTATTCCTTTAGAACGCCAATATTCAAACCCCTCTAGTTTACAGAGTTCTCCAAAGTACCTATTCCCCCATATTGGAGAGAATTCTGACACCCCTTCATATTTCATTATACGCCTCATTTCCTGCCATACTTTATTCATTAACACCAATGTTGGACTAGAGTGAGTGGCAAATGATCCAGATTCTAGTTGGGTCGTAAGGTTATAGCTTGAACATTGACTTAATAACATAGCCTGTATTGGATCTCTCCAATCCAGCGTCCCCCACCCCGCAAAATGCTGCAATTGGGAAGCTATAAAATACACTCTTGGCTGTGGCACTGCTAGACCCCCTCCTTCTTTAGTTCTCTGAAGGGTAGACAGTCTAATCCTAGAGCTCTTACCTTTCCATAAAAGCTTACGAAACAAAAAATCTATTTTTTTAAACCATTTTAACGGGATCCATATAGGTGAATTATGTAAAACATATAATAATTGGGGGGCCCATATAATTTTTATGAGATTTGCTCGGCCCACAACTGATAGGGGTAATTTGGACCATGCTATACTCTTGTTTAAATTTCTCCAGGATGGGAGTTAAATAATACTGCAAATAGTCCTTCAACCTTGGGTATATCCATATTCCTAAATATTTAAAAAACTTCACAACTTTAATTTGTTGGGCCTCCTTCGGCATATCAAAACTGAATTCATCAAGTGGGAATAGGACCGATTTGTCCCAATTAATAGTAAAGCCTGAGAATAATCCAAATCTTTTTATAAGGGTCATTAAGGATATCAAGGAGTTGTCCGTATCACCAAGGAACAGCAGTGCGTCGTCCACATATAATGATATCTTTTCGTGCCTTGCCCCTCTAATAAACCCACAGATATCCTCGGATTGCCGAACCGCTTCTGCTAGTGGCTCGACAGCCAGTGCAAACAATAATAGGGACAATGGGCACCCTTGTCTGGTGCCTCTTGATAATGAAAAGAAGTCTGTCACTACCCCATTGATTTGCATACAAGCCCTTGGGTCAGAGTATAGTAGCTTAACCCATTGTATAAAGTTATGTCCCAGGCCAAATCTATCTAGTACCTCCCACATGTATGTCCACTCGACGCTGTTGAAAGCTTTCGCAGCGTCGAGTGACAGAATAGCCCTCCTCCCCAGGTTGTCTACTGGTAACTGCATATTTAAGAAAAGTCTCCTCAAGTTGATCGCTGTGGACCTAGTATGTATGAAACCAGATTGATCTGGATGGATCAATCCCTGCATGACTCTACCCAATCTAGCTGCCAGGATCCTGGCCAGAATCTTAGCATCCGAAATTAATAACGATATCGGACGATAAGATTCCGGAGCCAAAGGATCCTTATCTGGCTTTAGTAGCACTATAATACAAGCTTCATTCATAGAATCTGGAAGTTTAAAGGTTTCCCATGCATGGTTAAAGGGGTTTTAAAGGTAAAAATTTTTTCACCTTAATGCATTCTATGCATTAAGGTGAAAAAACTTTTGACAGTACCGCCGCCCCCAGCCCCCCCGTTTTACTTACCTGACGCCTCGAATCTTCGCTGCTCGTTCTTGTCATCTTCGCTGCAGCTCAGCCTGGTCGCTGATTGGCTGCAGTGGATGGATTGAAAGCAGCGCAGCCATTGGCTCGCGCTGCTGTCAATCACATCCGATGACGCGGCGCGCCGGGGGGCGGGGCCGAGTGATACAGCGAGCGGCTATAGCCTCCGGCTGTATCACGGGAGCGCGCCCGCAAGCACTCACCACCATGCGAGGGAGCTCGCATTAAGGTGGTGAATGCTTGCGGGGAGGAACCGAAACAGCCGACGAGGGACCCCAGAAGACTAGTTTCGGGGCCACTCTGTGCAGAACGAGCTGCACAGTGAAGGTAAGTATAACATGTTTGTTATTTTTTTTTTTTTTTAAATTACCTTTACAACCGCTTTAAGTACCTTCAATAGTTCTGGTAACAGAATATCCCCATAATATTTGTACACTTCTGACGGTAACCCATCTGAACCTGGGGCTTTATTGTTTGGGGCTTTTAACACTGCCCGTCTTAACTCCTCCAAAGTCAGAGGGGAATTAAGTTCCTCTCTAGCCACACTAGAGAGAGAAGGCAATTTTAAAGGGTCCAAAAAACCTCTAAGAAGTGCCATTGAGTATTCAACCTTGCTCTCATACAAATCACTATAGAAAGAGAAAAAAAAGAGTCTTTAATTTCATTTTGATCATTTGTAATCTCGCCCCCCATTTTACGAATGGCAGAAATAAAATTAATTTTCTCCTGAGATTTTGCTACTGCAGCTAGCATATGTCCTGGTCTCTCCCCTTCCTCCCAGTCACGACATCTGGAGAGAAAACAGGCCTTATCAGCCTTATCCAATACCAATCTTCTATATGATTGTTGTGTATCCCTCCAGGTGCAGCGGTTGGGGGTAGTAGGGTCCTGTAAATATTGAGCTTCCTTTTGCCGAACCTCTGCTGCTAATAAAAATTCACTTTCTAAGTTCAATTTTTTTTGGACACTTATTGCCTTCAATAGGATCCCCCTCAAAAAAGCCTTCATGGTGTCCCAAACCACCTGGCTTGAAGCAGAGTTCTCATTATTGGAGAAAAACTCCACTAGAGCTCGACTCATTGAATCTCCCTGTGACATTTCCTTTAACCAAGAAGCAGGAACCCTCCAATTAGGCTCCGTCTTAGGCTTTATTTTATTTAGGGAGACTAAAATGGGGGAATGATCTGATAGGCCCATAGTCAAGTATTGTATATTGGACACCCATGGTAAAGCTAGTTCCGTGCCCAAAGTTAGATCTATTCTTGATAGAGTCTGATACGTACTAGAACAGCAAGAGTAGGTATAGGACAGTGGATTTTTAACACGCCAAATATCCTGTAGACCCCATTCTCTACAATATCTAAGAAAATGAGTATCTCCTTGAGGGCCAGCTGGATATCTATCTCTGCTAGGATCACAAACACTGTTAAAATCTCCCACAATCAAGAGAGGCATCCCTGGATTATCTATCAAGAATTCACCTATCTGGCGAATTACCTCACCATTATATGGTGGAGGGATATATACAGATCCCAATATAAATTCTATGGAGAATAATTTACACACTAGCAAAATGTATCTACCTTGTGGATCCAGCAGCACTTGCCTGCAGGAAAACTGTAATTTAGAAGAGATTAATATACTTGTACCTCTAGCATATGTAGAATATACAGCGTGATACTGAATTGGGTACATTTTATTTTGCAATAGATTAACTGTATCTCGAGTTAAATGTGTTTCCTGCAGGCAAACTATCGATGGTAAATATTGCCCCAGTGTATCAAACATAGCCTTCTTCTTAGTACGATCCTTTATTCCTCTTATGTTCCATGATAGTATCAAAATTTAATTTGCCGTATTCCTCTATATGAATATATATATACACTAGTATTATTTAAAGTCTTAATAAACAAAAAGAAAGACAAGAATAAGGAGTACCTAGGGACTATATGCAAATCGAGGCTTAAACTTTTATCCATATAAATATTAAGCAGATTCCTAGAAGAGAGAATTGATCCATAAGCATATAACCCATTAAATTCTGTATGGGCGGAAAAGGTGGATATAGCCGAAAGAAAGGGAAAAAATGGAGCAAAAAAAAAAACCCCCCCAAAAAAAAAAAAAAAACAAAGGGGGGGGGGGAAAACAAAGAAACAGGAAAAAACAAAGGGGGAAAAAAAAAAAAATTTAAAAAAAAAAAAAAAAGGAAAACCCAGCACGTCCATACAAGCATCCAAAAAAAAAAAAAAAAAAAAAAAAAAATAAAAAGAAATGCCACACAAATTCCCGCAGGAAGAACATTTTGAAATAAAAAAAAAAGTTTCTTAGTTTAGATTATAAAATTTTGCAAAGTAGTAGTGTTTCTCCATTCACTGATGTGCACTTATAAGGCTGCACTGATGGGTACTGATAATTAGGGCACTGATGATCAGTGCCTTGATTATCAGTGTTAACAATGTCCTGACAAGTTTGCCGGTTATCGGCTCTCCTTTCCTCACACAGACACAGCGCGTGATGAAAGGACTGCTGATAACCAGCAAGTCTGTTTATATGTGATCAGCTGTGTCTGTGTATAGGGCTGCTTTGATTGGCTCTTTACCCTGATCTGTGATGCACGTCCCAGGGGGTGCACAGGGGGCGGGGTTCTAGGAGGACGTCCATGGACACCCTCCCAGAAACAGATGACTGCACTGTAGCGGTCTTTCTAGAGTGCAGTATCTAAATGGTTAAAATACATTTAAAGTGATATTAAACCCTCTGGGGTTTTTTTTTGCACTTTCAGTGCTGATTTAATCCCTTACAGAGTCTGCAGCTTCTTCACTATTAATCATTGCCAAGGTTCCAGTTTACCCTGGTGTGATGACTGCTGACCCAGATTTCCTTTTCCCGGGTGGCTCCTTTCACTTGCATCCTATTGAGCCACCCTTGAATGCAGGGACTAGAGTTGTGACTCTCTACACTGTGTGCATCAACAGAAACACTCAGCCCTGTAGCCTAGGATGGCAAGGCACACCATTGATCTTTCCTCCCTTCTCCAAACAGACCGTCTCTAGACTGCACTGTCCACTAGGCAAGAGTTTAAGGAAACAGGATAAAGAGAGCAGAAGCCAACAGCACTGAAAGTTGTAAGTTGCACGTGCTGGGGTAGGGACGTTAAATAGTTTAGTGGTGATTTTTTTTCTTTATTGTGGCCAGTGTGTTAAAGGTATGGATAATTTATATATAGTTACATTGGTCCAATGCATATACCATACCTTGCCGTTGCCCCTGGAAGATGGAAATCACTATAGAAGGCCATTGCTACTCCAGTGATCGCCACTAACTTTTGGATTCTATGCAGAGCGGCTGGCCTGCTGCATTCTATGGGTCAGCTCAACATGGAGACCAGTCAGCATAGGCACTGTTCAGAGTGCTTTGCATTCATTCAGAAAATGCAATTCATTCTCTGAATGGTGCCTGTGGTAAACAGCCAATCTCCTGTGTTCACAATGCAGGAGAGCAGCTGCTTGGCACAAGCAAGTGGAGATTGCTGGAGTAGCGGTGTCTAATTCAGTGATTTAAAGCTTTTAGCAGATTCAGCCAGGTATGTCATATACATAGTTATACAATGTCAAAGCCTAGAATTATTTTGTAAGCTATAAAACACTGAGGGTTTAATACTACTTTAACCACTTCAGCCCCGGAAGGATTTACCCCCTTCCTGACCAGAGCACTTTTTACAATTCGGCACTGCGTCGCTTTAACTGCTAATTGCGCGGTCATGCAATGCTGTACCCAAACGAAATTTGCGTCCTTTTCTTCCCACAAATAGAGCTTTCTTTTGATGGTATTTGATCACCTCTGCCGTTTTTATTTTTTGCGCTATACACGGAAAAAGACCGAAAATTTTGAAAAAAAATGATATTTTCTACTTTTTGTTCTAAAAAAAATCCAATAAACTCAATTTTAGTCATACATTTAGGCCAAAATGTATTCGGCCACATGTCTTTGGTAAAAAAAATGTCAATAAGTGTATATTTATTGGTTTGCGCAAAAGTTATAGCGTCTACAAACTAGGGTACATTTTCTGGAATTTACACAGCCTTTAATTTATGACTGCCTATGTCGATTCTTGAGGTGCTAAAATGGCAGGGCAGTACAAAACCCCCACAAATGACCCCATTTTGGAAAGTAGACACCCCAAGGAATTTGCTGAGAGGCATGTTGAGCCCATTGAATATTCATTTTTTTTGTCCCAAGTGATTGAATAATGACAAAAAAAAAAAAAAAAAAAAAAATTACAAAAAGTTGTCACTAAATGATATATTGCTCACACAGGCCATGGGCATATGTGGAATTGCACCCCAAAATACATTTAGCTGCTTCTCCTGAGTACGGGGATACCACATGTGTGGGACTTTTTGGGAGCCTAGCCGCGTACGGGGCCCCGAAAACCAAGCACCGCCTTCAGGATTTCTAAGGGCGTACATTTTTGATTTTACTCCTCACTACCTATCACGGTTTTGAAGGCCATAAAATGCCCAGATGACATAAACCCCCCCCAAATGACCCCATTTTGGAAAGTAGACACCCCAAGCTATTTGCTTTGAGGCATGTTGAGTCCATGGAATGTTTTATATTTTGACACAAGTTGCGGGAAAGTGACAATTTTTTTTTTTTTTTTTTTTTTTTGCACAAAGTTGTCACTAAATGATATATTGCTCACACAGGCCATGGGCATATGTGGAATTGCACCCCAAAATACATTTAGCTGCTTCTCCTGAGTACGGGGATACCACATGTGTGGGACTTTTTAGGAGCCTAGCCGCGTACGGGACCCCGAAAACCAAGCACCGCCTTCAGGATTTCTAAGGGCGTACATTTTTGATTTTACTCCTCACTGCCTATCACAGTTTCGGAGGCCATGGAATGCCCAGGTGGCACAAACCCCCCCCAAATGACCCCATTTTGGAAAGTAGACACCCCAAGCTATTTGCTGAGAGGCATGGTGAGTATTTTGCAGCTCTCATTTGTTTTTGAAAATAAAGAAAGATGAGAAAAAAAAATTTTTTTTTTCTTTTTTCAATTTTCAAAACTTTGTGACAAAAAGTGAGGTCTGCAAAATACTCACTATACCTCTCATCAAATAGCTTGGGGTGTCTACTTTCCAAAATGGGGTCATTTGGGGGGTTTTTTTGCCACCTGGGCATTCCATGGCCCCCGAAACTGTGATAGGCGGTGAAGAGTGAAATCAAAAATTTACGGCCTTAGAAAGCCTGAAGGCGGTGCTTGGTTTTCGGGGTCCCGTACGCGGCTAGGCTCCCAAAAAGTCTCACACATGTGGTATCCCCGTACTCAGGAGAAGCAGCAGAATGTATTTTGGGGTGTAATTTCACATATTCCCATGGCATGTTTGAGCAATATATCATTTAGTGACAACTTTGCGCAAAAAAAAATAAAAAAAATAAAAAATTGTCTCTTTCCCGCAACTTGTGTCACAATATAAATTATTCCATGGACTCAACATGACTCTCAGCAAATAGCTTGGGGTGTCTACTTTCCAAAATGGGGTCATTTGGGGGGGGGGTTTGAACTGTCCTGGCATTTTATGCACAACATCTAGAAGCTTATGTCACACATCACCCACTCTTCTAACCACTTGAAGACAAAGCCCTTTCTGACACTTATTGTTTACATAAAAAAATAATTTTTTTTTGCAAGAAAATTACTTTGAACCCCCAAACATTATATATTTTTTTTAAAGCAAATGCCCTACAGATTAAAATGGTGGGTGTTTCATTTTTTTTTTTCACACAGTATTTGCGCAGCGATTTTTCAAACGCATTTTTTGGGGAAAAAACACACTTTTTTACATTTTAATGCACTAAAACACACTATATTGCCCAAATGTTTGATGAGATAAAAAAGATGATCTTAGGCCGAGTACATAGATACCAAACATGACATGCTTTAAAATTGCGCACAAACGTGCAGTGGCGACAAACTAAATACATTTTTAAAAGCCTTTAAAAGCCTTTACAGGTTACCACTTTAGATTTACAGAGGAGGTCTACTGCTAAAATTACTGCCCTCGATCTGACCTTCGCGGCGATACCTCACATGCATGGTGCAATTGCTGTTTACATTTGACGCCAGACCAACGCTTGCGTTCACCTTAGCGCGAGAGCAGGGGGGACAGGGGTGCTTTTTTTTTTTTTTTTTCTTTATTATTATTATTTTTTTATCTTATTTTTAAACTGTTCCTTTCATTTTTTTTTTTTTTAAATCATTTTTATTGTTATCTCAGGGAATGTAAATATCCCCTATGATAGCAATAGGTAGTGACAGGTACTCTTTTTTGCAAAAATTGGGGTCTATTAGACCCTAGATTTCTCCTCTGCCCTCAAAGCATCTGATCACACCAAGATCGGTGTGATAAAATGCTTTCCCAATTTCCCAATGGCGCTGTTTACATCCGGCGAAATCTACGTCATAAAATGCTCGTAGCTTCCGGTTTCTTAGGTCATAGAGATGTTTGGAGCCACTCTGGTCTCTGATCAGCTCTATGGTCAGCTGGCTGAATCACCGGCTGCATTTTCAGGTTCCCTGTTGAGACAGGAGAGCCAGAGAAAAACACGGAAGATGTTGGGGGGGGGGGGGGCGCATTCCCTCCCACTGCTTGTAAAAGCAGTCTAGAGGCTAATTAGCCACTAGGATTGCTTTTACATGAAAGCCGACCGCTGGCTGAAAAGAATGATACCAAGATGATACCTAAACCTGCAGGCATCATTCTGGTATAACCACTCAAAGTCGTGAATGGCATACCTGAAGACAAAAAAATGGTTAACAATAAAGCACAGTAAACGGTAAGGTATAAAAAATTGCATACCTGAAAAGCAAACATGATAAAACATAATAACAATAAAACATTGCAGAATAGAATACAGTAAAAAAGAGCAGAACAATAGAGAGAGAATAGAGAGAGAGAGAACAATAAAACGACAACTATTTTTATTTTATATTTTTGTTTGTGTTTTTTTTTTTTTTACACTTTTTTTTGTAACTAACTATAATAACTGTAACCGGTTCCAGGTTCGGGTCTCTCAAAATGCGATGGCATCTCAGGAGACCCTGTGAAAGTGTGCCTAGTCTGTGCAATGCTGTACCCTACGCTAATACTCAACTAGTGCATGGTAGCGTTCAAAACATTCACCAATGCAAAGACCAGGATTGTCAGGACAGGAGGGACAATAATAGCGGGTGTCACGCCTATATTCGCGCTTGCTGCAGACACGACATCTTTTTTGGGGGGTTCGCTGGGTAGGGGTACTCGGGAGGACATAAAGAAAATGCCTCTCATGCAGCTGACTGAATTTGGTTGGGGATGTGAATGGGGGAAGTACGGGCGCTGCAGAAGCGGTGGGTTCCCAATTAGGATTGGCGAATGCAGCAGGAAGGGCACTATGGGCATGACGGGCCTGTGTTTGTCTTTTTGGTGGCAGCGGGACACTACTTGTGCTTGCCACCTCACCAGCTTGAACTGCACTTATGGGACTCGCCACGTCACCACATGTTACTGCAGTGCTGGTTTGACTACGACCGGGGTGTACTAGGCCTCTGGTGCTTGCCAGTTCACCAAGACGCTACAAAAAAAACTGTTAGCGATCGCAGGGATCAGGCCTGACTCTGCGAACGCTGCAGTTATGCGTTTAGAGTTTTGTAAGTGACAGTGATCGATCGATACTGCACTTGGGTGGGCTGGGCCGGGCGGAGGGGCAAAACGCAGGTGCTAGCAGGTATCTGGGCTGATCCCGCTAACACTGCGTGTTTGGGAACCCTAAACTGCTGGGGACGCTAGTATAGATCTGATCGGATCAGATATTGATGCGATCAGATACTATACCACTAAGGGAGGTGTACGCTGCGTGCGTGGGTGTTAGCGGTACTGGCGCTAACCTGACGCTGCCTGGGGCTGGTGCTTGCCAGTTCACCAAAATGCTACCAAAAAAACTGTTAGCGATCGCAGGGATCAGGCCTGACTCTGCGAACGCTGCAGTTATGCGTTTAGTGTTTTGTAAGTGACAGTGATCGATCGATACTGCACTTGGGTGGGCTGGGCTGGGCCGGGCGGAGGGGCAAAACGCAGGTGCTAGCAGGTATCTGGGCTGATCCCGCTAACACTGCGTTTTTGGGAACCCTAAACTGCTGGGGACGCTAGTATAGATCTGATCGGATCAGATATTGATCCGATCAGATACTATACCACTAAGGGAGGTGTATGGTGCGTGTACGGTGCGTGCGTGGGTGTTCGCGGTACTGGCGCTAATCTGACGCTGCCTGGGGCAACGCATATCATCGCCGGGCGATCAGGGGGCTAAACCTTTATTCGGTAATAAACGGCGGGTGCCCTGACACTATAAAAAATAAACTAACTAACCAGCGTCACCCGTAACAGTTATACGGTGATCAGTGGTGAAAGGGTTAACTAGGGGGCAATCAAGGGGTTAAAACATTTATTAGATAGTATATGGGGGTCCCTGTCGCTATAAAACACTGACGGCGAACCTAAATATTTACGTCCCTAACTAGCGTCACCAGTGACACTAATACAGCGATCAGAAAAATGATCGCTTAGCGACACTGGCGACAGGGGGTGATCAAGGGGTTAAAACTTTATTAGGGGGGGTACTGGCGCTAATCTGACGCTGCCTGGGGCGACGCATATCACCGCCGGGCGATCAGGGGGCTAAACCTTTATTCGGTAATAAACGGCGGGTGCCCTGACACTATAAAAAATAAACTAACTAACCAGCGTCAACCGTAACGGTTATACGGTGATCAGTGGTGAAAGGGTTAACTAGGGGGCAATCAAGGGGTTAAAACATTTATTAGATAGTATATGGGGGTCCCTGACGCTATAAAACACTGACGGCGAACCTAAATATTTACGTCCCTAACTACCGTCACCAGCGACACTAATACAGCGATCAGAAAAATGATCGCTTAGCGACACTGGTGAGGGGGGGTGATCAAGGGGTTAAAACTTTATTAGGGGGGGTAAGGGGGGTACCCTAGACCTACAGGGGGGTTACAGTAACTGTCCTAACACTGCTAACTGTCACAAACTGACACTATGCAGTAATCAGGAAAAAAAAAAAAAAAAAAAAACCTGCTTGGTGTCAGTTTGTGACAGGGGGGGGGGTGATTGGGGGGGGATCGGGGGGCGATCGGGGGGGGGATCGGGGGTGTAATGTATGCCTGGCATGTTCTACTGTGTGTGTTTGTGTTGTGCACTTACTTACATGTCATCTCTCCTCGGCGCTGGAACGGAAACTGACAGCCGAGGAGAGATGACATCACATCCTCTGCCTCTGTGTACTATACAGAGGCAGGGGATGTTTGTCAGTGGCTGGGAGCGATCGCGAGGGGGGGGCCACGATCGGATGGTCTCCCCCTCGTCTGTCATCGCTCCCAACCAAATGCCGACCGCAGCTGGCACAGGGAGGGGGTCCGATCGGACCCCCCACCCGCGGGAAGGCAATCACGTACTAGGTACGTGATTTTGCCTGCCCGTGCCGCTCTGCTCACGTATATAGGCGTGAGGCGGTCGGCAAGTGGTTAACAATATTTATTAAGGCCCCTTTCACACTTGTGAGACTTGTCGTGCGACTTAGAACTGAAAAGTTGTACCCCATGATTTCCAATGAGTACAATTCATATCTGTGCAACTTCAAAGAAAAAATATTCCCGCGTCAGTGGTGTTACTGGAATAAAACACCAAGACAAAGCTTGTCACTCAACGACTACCCATTCTACTCACTACAAAGCTCCTTCCCCTTTAGCACAGAGCTCCCACTCTGCCCGCTCCACTCCCCCCAGTATAGATAATTTATATATAGCTTTCCCCTCCACCTCTCTCCCCAGTACACAGAGCTCCCTTCTCCTCCCTCTCCCCCCAGTACACAGAGTCCTCTACCCCATATAGAGAGCTCAACTCCCCCCACCCCAGTATGCAGAGCTCCCACAAGCACAGAGCTCCCCCCTCTAACATACCCCCAGCTATTTACCCAGTGCTTTAGTATTTCCTGCTCCTCCTGCACCGAGGGGGGCACGGTCACTTGAGGCAAACTTTCTTCTCTAAACACAGAATCCTGCACAGGAAATTACTTCTGTGCTTACAAGTGAAAGCGGCCAGAGGGGAGTGGCTAGTGCTGGAGGTGGCGGTACAGAGTACCGCTGCACTCTGGACTAATAAAAAAACCCTGCTGACAGGAGTGGAACTGCAGTCACTCCTGTCTCTGAGAAGCAGAAATCTGCTGCAGCTCCCAGAGTGCCATCCATCCTGCACATAGAGTCGGTGCCCATGGCACATGTCCCTTTTGCCCACCCCTTGTCCCGGCTCTGGGCTGAAGTGTTAAACACTTAGCCATTGTGCTACCCATTACATTAGAAAAACAACAATATTGTGGATATTGGCAATATGCCCTATAAGAAGATTTCATTAAAGTTTAACTGGGCCTTTTAAACAAGACATTCAGCTGTAAACAAAAACAGTGAAAGAGTGAGGGTTGTAAAAATAATACTTATGACCATGTATCAGAAATTTGGCTTTATAGATCAAAAAACTGTACTTGGTAGCCAATGAAATAAGACTGATACCACTCTCAGCATCCAGACTGTTGACAGTAATTTTATATATAATACTAACCTTAAAGAGGGTCACAGTGATTTCCACATTCTCAGGAACAGGCCACACGACTACCCCTCGGTATGGGTTCTTTATTCCAGGCTGCCAGCTGTGTGCCTGTAAAATAAGAGGAAACTGATTTAAGGACACGTATCTGCATTTACAATAAGTCTTAATAAATGTTTTAGGAAGATGTAAATAAAATCATGATAATAAATGTCATGTCATATTTAAGCAGTACATACTTCGTATTTCAGAGCCTCAACAATAGTTTGTGGGTCTCCCTCAACAAGGAAGTGCAAAAATAATAATGACATGCAAATTGTGTAAAAAACAGTTGTCTTTAGTGTGTTACCAAACCTTAATACAGACCTGGAAAAATCTCAGAGATCTAGTAGCCAGCTGAAAAAGTTAGGAGCCAGCAAACTACAGCCGGGTGCCCTGGTGAGCAGTATTTACCAATCTTATTTTATATATTTACAAAAATTAATCTCGATTTATCAGTCACACAGGAAAAATCTGCACACTTACAGCGGTGCTACCAATTTACTCTAATGGAATGATGTATTTTGTATTTGTACATATATATGTGTGTGTATGTTGTTTTTTTTCTGCCATAAATGTGCTGTGATCAAGGCTAGAGTTGTTGAAACATGTTAGCAGTTTGCTTTTACTAAACAATATTTAATAAACTGCAGAAGGTATTCCAGAGTGGCCGTCTCTCCTTTTGTTTGTTTGTGTCCATGTCTGCTCTGCATAAGCGCACCTCCTGGTCAGCGGAGATCAGTTTAATTATTATAATTTAAGTCAGATTAATAAGTCACCAGGACCAGATGGCTTGCACCCGAGGCGAGGGTCCTTAGGGAACTCAGTCAAGTAATTGCCAGACCATTGTTCCCAAATTAAGGGCCAAAATACATCCCTGGAAATTACAGACCAGTTAGCCTAACATTAATAGTATGTAAGCACTTGGAGGGGATAAGGGACTATATATAAGATTTTAGTAATGAAAAGGTATCATTAGCAGTAATCAGCATGGATTCATGAAGAATCATTCTTGCCAAACTAATCTATTAACATTCTATGAGGAGGCGAATTGCCATCTAGATAAAGGAAGGCCCGTAGATGAGGTGTATCTGGATTGTGACACAGTTCCCCATAAAAGTTTACTGTACAAAGTAAGGTCTGTTGGCATGGGCCATAGGGTGAGTACATAGATTGAAAACTGACTACAGGAGCGAGACCGGAGGGTGGTGATAAATAGGGAGTACTCAGAATTGTCAGGGGTGGTTAAAGTGGGGTCCCCCAGGGTTCTGTGCTGAGACGAATCCTATTGATTTGTTCATAAACGACCTGGAGGATGGGGTAAACAGTTCAACCTCTGTATATGTGGACGATACTAAGCAGGGCAATAAATTCTCCACAAGATGTGGAAACCTTGCAAGAAGATCTGATCAAATTAATGGGGTGGGCAACTACATGGCAAATGAGGTTTAATGTGGAAAAATGTAAAATAATGCATTTGGGTAGAAAAAATATGAATGCAGGGGAGAAACTCTGGGGAAATCAAGGATGGAAAAGGACCTGGGGGTCCTAGTAGAGGATAGGCTCAGCAATGGCATGCAATGCCAAGCTACTGTTAACAAAGCAAACAGAATATTGGCATGCATTAAAAACGGATAAACTGCAGAGATAAAGCGCTAATTCTCCCGCTCTACAAGACTCTGGTCCGGCCTCACCTGGAGTATGCTGTCCAGTTCTGGGCACCAGTCCTCAGGAAGGATGTACTGAAAATGGAGCGAGTACAGAGAAGGACAACAAAGCTAATAAAGGGTCTGGAGGATATTAGTTATGAGGAAAGGTTACGAGCATCGGGCTTATTCTCTCTGGAGAAGAGACGGGGACATGATTTCAATTTACAAATACCATACTGGTGACCCCACAATAGGGATAAAACTTTTGGAAGGGAGTTTAAAGTTATTGTAAGGGTTAGGTTTTTTTTTTTTTTTTTGAAATAACAAACATACTTACCTCCACTGTGCAGCTCATTTTGCACAGAGTGGCCCCGAACCTGCTCTTCTGTGGTCCCCCTGGCGACTCTCACTAGCCAATCAGGACACAAGACACCGGCTAGAGCAGTGAGAAAAAAAAAGAGGGTTCAGGTAAGTAAAACGGGGGCACTGGGGAGCTGCTGCACTGCAAGAGGTTTTTCACCTCAATGCATAGAATGCATTGAGGAGAAAACCACGAAGGTTTACAACCCCTTTAATAAGACATGTGGCCACTCATTAAGATTAGAAAAAAAAGAGGTTTAACCTTTGACTGCGTAGAGGTTTCTTTACTGTAAGAGCGGCAAGGAGGTGGAATTCCCTTCCACAGACGGTGGTCTCAGCAGGGGGGGGGGGGCATCGATAGTTTCAAAAAACTATTAGATAAGCACCTGAACGACCACAACATACAGGGATATACAATGTAATACTGACATATAATCACACACATGGGTTGGACTTGATGGACTTGTCTTTTTTTTTAACCTCACCTACTATGTAACTATGATATTTGAGAACATTTAATAGTAAAATTAAAAAAAAAATGGGGGCATTTACATGATCTTTAAAAACATTCTGATAAAGACAATACCTATCATACTATGATCACAACTGGCTAGGAGTATGTACACTGGTCTTTTAACAGTCACACACATTAGCGCAAGTACGGTAAATGGTTTTAACAAAAGATAGACAAATTAATGAATTTAGAAAAAACTGCAGAAGAAAAAAAAATAAGCCAGAAAGATTAATAAAAACAGACAAAATACACACAAAAAAATAAGATGGCAAAAGAAAGAGAAAAAGGAAAAAAAAAAAAGGAAGAAACCAAGAAAAAAAAAAATGAAAAGAAAAATATAACACAAAATGTGAGAGATAACATGAACAAAGTGAATAAGAAAAACAAGAGGGAATACAGAATGGAGAAATTGAAAGCAGGAGAAAATAAAGGAATCAAAATATGGAGTATACCACTTTCATCTAAATGACAGGTGCACTTTAGAGAACAATCAATCATATTTAAAGTGGTTTTAAAGGCTCAAGTTTCTTTAACTGCATGCAACAGGCAGATTGTGACAGTGAGTGGGCAAAGAAGATCCCCAGCTCGCTGTCCAAACGGGGGATCATGGGGGAGGGGTGTGGGGGCCGGTGCATCTGTAACATGTTACATCCTGAACATGGGTGTAACACATAACATGTTACAAAAGATGGAACTTATCCTTTATGTCCTTAGTGCTGGGTCAGCAACAGTGCATTGTACATTTTAGGCTGAATTTTAAAACTTTTAAAGCCCAACTCTAGGAAAAAAAAATATAACTGAAATAATGCATTGTGTATCAATTACCTCCTCAGTCTTGATTCCAAACACCTCTTTCTAAGCCATCCTGCAGGGCAAGGGATCAAAGTTACAGTTTCCTCTATGAGCAAAACTAATGTCCTGGAGTTGGGATTTAATAAAACTGTTTTGCACTTTGATGCAAAGCACATTATTTTTACTATTATTATACAGGATTTATATAGTGCCAGCAGTTTGCGCAGCGCTTTACAATGTTAGGGCAAACAGTACAGTTACAATACAATTCAATACAGGAGGAATCAGAGGGCCCTGGCTCATTAAAGCTTACAATCTAGAACAATTATTTAATGTATTTTTAGAGCTTGTCTTTAACGCTGGGAGGGGGTGATGCCTGAATTGAGCATTATCTATGCACTTACAACCTGGTTATTAGTTTAAATGGTCGTTTGGAACTGCAAACATATTTCTTTGGGGGATGTGTGTGGCGCTGGAGGATTGCACACAAATGTGTTGGAGCATCAATAAAAGCATGAAATCTTAATAAACTAATTTAAAGCTCTGAATCATTGCTGCACTCGTCTGCCCCATTGAGCTGTGCAAAAGACCGTCTAAGACCCCTTTCACACAGGAGGCATTTTTCAGGAGCTTTAGCGCTAAAAATAGTGCCTGTAAAGCGCCTGAATAAAGCCTCATCTGCAATCCCAGTGTGAAAGCCCGAGTGCTTTCACACTGGGGCGCTGCGCTGGCAGGACGTCAAAAAAATTCCTGCAAGCAGCATCTTTGCAGAGCTTTAGGAGCGGTGAATAAGCTTCTCTCCTATTCCTTTAAGGCATGCTGTATAGCACAGTGCTTGTGCCATGTCATCGGCCTCGATCTATGGAGAGAAGCAGGAGGAGCCGAGATTCCCCTGTGCTGGCCGGCTGACATCACAGGGGAATCTCAGCCCCTCCCGCTTCTCTCCATAGATCGAGGCCGGCCAGCACAGGGGGATCACATGACCTCACGGCTGTGGTGTGACAAAAGGTATTCAGCCTTTTTATTTTTAAAAAACAAATCCATTGTAGTGAATGGTTGCATGCCCAGAGCGGATACATGTAAAGGCTTTTGGGTTAAATATACATGCTAATTGGGATGATCTAAAACAGTCCAAAAATACTACAAATAATAATAAAATACTAATACAAAAAAAAAAAACACAACACAGTTTTATTATAAACCATAACCACCCCCCCCCCCCCCCCAACCCCACTTGTGTATAAAAATGTGTCAAATCTACATACAAAAACAGAATGATTTGCAAATCTAAAACCCATATTTTATTCTCAATTAAAAAAAATTATATATATATATATATATATATATATATATATATATATATATATATATATATATATATATATATATATATATACACACATACACATATATATATACACACACACACACATATATACATACATACATACAGTGGGGCGGAAAGTATTCAGACCCCCTTAAATTTTTCACTCTTTGTTATATTGCAGCCATTTGCTAAAATCATTTTTTCCTCAATGTACACACAGCACCCCATATTGACAGAAAAACACAGAATTGTTTTCATTTTTGCAGATTTATTAAAAAAGAAAAACTGAAATATCACATGATCCTAAGTATTCAGACCCTTTGTTGTGACACTCATATTTAACTCAGGTGCTGTTTATTTCTTCTGATCATCCTTGAGATGGTTCTACACTTTCATTTGAGTCCAGCTGTGTTTGATTATACTGATTGGACTTGATTAGGAAAGCCACAGACCTGTCTATATAAGACCTTACTGCTCACAGTGCTTGTCAGAGCAAATAAGAGGTCAAAGGAACTGCCTGAAGAGCTCAGAGACAGAATTGTGGCAAGGCAGAGATCTGGCCAAGGTTTTAAAAAAATTCTGCTGCACTTAAGGTTCCTAAGAGCACAGTGGCCTCCATAATCCTTAAATGGAAGACGTTTGGGACGACCAGAACCCTTCCTAGAGCTGGCCGTCCGGCCAAACTGAGCTATATAGGGAGAAGAGCCTTGGTGAGAGAGGTAAAGAAGAACCCAAAGATCACTGTGGCTGAGCTCCAGAGATGCAGTCGGGAGATGGGAGAAAGTTGTAGAAAGTCAACCATCACTGCAGCCCTCCACCAGTCAGGGCTTTATTGCAGAGTGGCCCGACGGAAGCCTCTCCTCAGTGCAAGACACATGAAAGCCCGCATGGAGTTTGCTAAAAAACACCTGAAGGACTCCAAGATGGTGAGAAATAATATTCTCTGGTCTGATGAGACCAAGATAGAACTTTTTGGCCCTAATTCTAAGCGGTATGTGTGGAGAAAACCAGGCACTGCTCATCACCTGTCCAATACAGTCCCAACAGTGAAGCATGGTGGTGGCAGCATCATGCTGTGGGGGTGTTTTTCAGCTGCAGGGACAGGATAACTGGTTGCAATCAAGGGAAAGATGAATGTGGCCAAGTACAGGGATATCCTGGACGAAAACCTTCTCCAGAGTGCTCAGGACCTCAGACTGGGCCGAAGGTTTACCTTCCAACAAGACAATGACCCTAAGCACACAGCTAAAATAACGAAGGAGTGGCTTCACAACAACTCCGTGACTGTTCTTGAATGGCCCAGCCAGAGCCCTGACTTAAACCCAATTGAGCATCTCTGGAGAGACCTAAAAATGGCTGTCCATCAACGTTTACCATCCAACCTGACAGAACTGGAGAGGATCTGCAAGGAGGAATGGCAAAGGATCCCCAAATCCAGGTGTGAAAAACTTGTTGCATCTTTCCCAAAAAGACTCATGGCTGTATTAGATCAAATTGGTGCTTCTACTAAATATTGAGCAAAGGGTCTAAATACTTAGGACCATGTGATATTTCAGTTTTTCTTTTTTAATAAATCTGCAAAAATGACAACAATTCTGTGCTTTTCTGTCAATATGGGGTGCTGTGTGTACATTAATGAGGAAAAAAATGAACTTAAATGATTTTAGCAAATGGCTGCAATATAACAAAGAATGAAAAATTTAAGGGGGTCTGAATACCTTCCGTCTCCACTGTATATACATATACACACACACACTGGCATAGAAGTGGCAGTAACAAGGAAAAGTGAACATTTTGCAACTAGTTGGGTAATTGACATTAGGTTAGAAACATGATTGGATATAAAAATGGGGGTGCATTAGTGGGGGGTGGAATGGGCAGCTTGCACATCTGGAAAAGCACCGTCAATGCTGAAAGATATTTTCAGGTTTTTAGGACAGCATTTATGCTCCCATCCAGACTACATCTTTTTCAGGGAAGGCCTTGCATATTTCAGAAGGACAATGCTAAACTGCATCTATGAAAACAGCATAGAGCCTGGGTGCTTAACTGACCTACCTGCAGTCCAGACCTTTCACCGATTGAAAATATTTGGTGTATCTTGAAACAAAAAAAATATGACATAAGCAGACCCAGGACTGCTGAGCAGGTAGAATCTTATATCAGGCAAGAATGGGACAACATTCCTCTTCCAAAACTCCAGTAACTGATCTCCTCAGTTCCCAGATGTTCATAGAGCATTGTTAAAAGCAGAGTGAATGCTACACTGTGTTAAACATGGCCATGTCCCAACTTTTTTGAGATGATGTGGTGCTGCTATTAATTTCACACTTACTCTATTTTCTTAAAATGATAAATTTTCTCATTTTAAACATTTGATATGGTTTCTATTGTGAATAAAACATGGGTGTCATAAGTTTGCTAAATGCCACCCTCTTCTAGGACAATGTTCTGTGGACAGACGAGACAAAGCGGAATGCCTTTGCAGAAATGTACGTCTTCATGTTTGAAGTAAAACAAATATCCAAAACTGGATGATGTAAGAAGACAATGACCAGAAACACAGAAGGCAGCCAAGTAAAGAACAGAAAATGTATATTCTAGAACGATTGGGTTATTAAAGTGGTTGTAAAGGCTAAAGGTTATTTACCTTAAAGTATAACTAAAGGCAAAACTTTTTTTATTGTTTTGGATAGAGTGTAAAGGGATCAGAATGCTTGTTAGTTTTAATAGCTTTCTGTGCCCCCCATGAAGGAGATTTAACCTCTTTACTTGTCCGGTTTACTATTAATTTGCAGGGATTTCCTCTCACTTCCTGTTTGGCTATAGGACAGGAATTCTGACAGGGGTTATAACTCTATCCAAAACGAAAAAAAAAAAGTTTTGCATATAGTTCTACTTAAATGCATTCTCTGCATTAAGGTAAAAAACCTTTCAGGTGCACACCCTCGCTAAATTCTTACATAGGCCCGATCTCAGCCCAGGGCTGTGCCCAAGAAAAGTGGCTTGCTGGGGGGGGGGGGGGGGGGGGGGGCGTACTCAAAGACGGGAGGAGCCAGGAGTGCCAGTGGGGGACCCCAGATGAGGAGGATCGGGGCTGCTTCGTGCAAAACCATAGAGAGAGGTACAGAACAGGTAAGTATAACATGTTTGTTACTATAAAAAAAAAAAAAAAATAAGTGAAAAGATCCTTTACAATCACGTTAGGATGCTGCAGCATGACCAGAATTGAGCTATACCAAAGAAATCCATATAGATCGCTAAACTGAAACAGTTTAGTTAGCAAGAGCGCTCTAAAACTCCTCCTAAAGCTAGCTACACATTGCAATTTGATTGTATCATTTCACATATATTTAATAACTATAGTCCCATAAGAGATTACTCTAGAATTCAAAGCTTATACAACCAGATAGGCAGTTACACTACATAGCTATTGATAAATCCCAAGGGGATTGCCCAATCAGATTGTCATACATGTGTCCAGCTTTACCATTGTGCAAGACCGATCGGCAGCCACAGGAAACATGGTGAAGGTTATTGCTGCTCACTGCTAAAACAAAGCATTTAATAAAATAAAAGCACAATTGGTGTTCCTAGTTTAAACAAATGATGTTTCTTTTATTGTAACTAAAGATCAGATCGCATTTTAGGAGCAATCCAATGGGAATCCCAAAGGATCCATTCACACAGGGGCAACTTTGGATCCGACTTCAAGTCACCCCAAGTCGCGCTATATAAAAAAAATCAATGTAAGTGAATGGATCCGTCTTAATGCACACTACTGCAGTCACTCCGACTTCAGAAAAGGTTCCTGTACTACTTCAATCCGGCTAGAAGGCGACTTGTACCCATTGATTTCAATGGAAGTTGCCTCCAAGTCTGATCACCGTTAATACTGAGGCAACTTTACAGGAAGCAGAAAGGAAACAGAAAGTAATGTACTCCACTAAACACACACAGCTGATAAGCTCTGATTGGCCACTTGTAAAGTTCCCTGTCCTGGAGGCGACTTCAGATGGTGTTGTAAATTGCCCAAAGTCACAATGTGATTCATACTCAAGTCGTGTCCAAGTTGCCTCCCAAAGTCGCGCTGGAAGTCGTGTTGCCCCTGTGTGAATGGGCTCAAAGGGTTTACATAAATAAGTCAACTCTATTTACTCAAACGTACACACTGTACATATTTCAGCTTTATTACTGAGTTCAATCACCCCTCAGTTTGTTGACAAGTCTTAGACCCCTTTCACACTGGGGCGAGTTGCAAGCGCTACAGCGTAAAAACAGCGCCGTTTTGCCGCCGACGCCGCTCCCGCCCCAGTGTGAAAAGGGGCCTACGGTCAGACAGAGTCCTCCAGCATGAAAAAATTTGTCAGATCAAAAGGTGGAATCTCAGGAAAGTCTCTCCACCGTGGGGGTTTGTCAACATACCTTCAAGCTCCATTTACACCAGAGTATTTTGGAGCTCAAATCTCCAGAACACTCTATATCCAATGTCCCGTGTATCTGAATGGTGCCTGATCACATATGATTATTCAGGTGCCTGCAGCTCAACTTCTGATGCTTCAGCTTGGAGGGCTACTTTTGAGGCAGAACTGGGTTTTTGGACCCTTAGAATTTAATGGGACACCTGAAAATGTGTGAATCCAAATCAGATACGGCTGCTCTTTGGGTTTTCTCACCGCCACCAACTGTCAGAATACAAAAGAAGATTTGTCCATCCTCACTGTAAAAGGAATTCTTACAGAGGAATCCATTCAGTGGCATACCTTGGGGGGTGCGGCCCACACCAGGTACAGCAAAGGGTGCAACAACCAAGTCAAATGCAAGTTTAATGAGTACATATTAAAGGCTGAGATACACTACAAACCAAAATCCAAAAATGTTGTATTGCTCCCAGCCTCCTCCAAATTCCTTTTGTTTGGCTGCTGTGATCCAACTTTCTGTTAGAGGGTGGCTACGTTCAATTTCCACGGTCCCACTGTATGTAAAAATGTAGCTACCCTCAAGTACACTATATTACCAAAAGTATTGGGACGCTTGCCTTTAAACGCACATGAACTTTAATGGTATCCCAGTCTTAGTCCGTAGGATTCAATATTAAGTTGGCCCACCCTTTGCAGCTATAACAGCTTTAACTCTTCTGGGAAGGCTGTGCACAAGGTTTAAGGAGTGTGTGTATGGGAATGTTTGACCATTCTTCCAGAAGTCCTGGCTCGCAGTCTCCTCTCTAATTCATCCCAAAGGTGTTCTATCAGGCTGAGGTCAGGACTCTGTGCAGGTCAGTCAAGTTACCCCACCCCAAACTCTCATCCATGTCTTTATGGACCTTTATTTGTGCACTGGTGTGCAGTCATGTTGGAACAGGAAGGGGTCATCCCCAAATTGTCCCCACAAAGTTGGGAGCATCAAATTGTCCAAAATGTCTTGGTATGCTGACGCCTTAAGAGTTCCCTTCACTGGAACTAAGGGGACAAGCCCAACCACTGAAAAACAACCCTACATCATAATCCCCCCTCCACCAAATGATTTAGACCAGTGCACAAAGCAAGGTCCATAAAGACATGGATGAGCGAGTCCTGACCTCAACCTGATAGAACACCTTTGGGATAAATTAGAGTGGAGGCTGCGAGCCAGGTCTTCTTGTCCACATCAGTGCCTGACTTCACAAACACTCTTCTGGAAGAATGGTCAAATATTCCCATAGACACACTCCTAAACCTTGTGGAAAGCCTTCCCAGAAGAGTTGAAGCTGTTATTGCTGTAAAGGGTGGGCCAACTCAATAATGAGCACAACGGACTAAGACACCATTAAAGTTTGTGTGTGTGTAAAGGCAGGCGACCCAATACTTTTGGTAATATAGCATATACTGAATATATTAAAAAACATGACATTTTGTTTTGGCTTTGAAGAAACAGCACAGCTGGATGCTAATTCAAAGTGAAGCACCTGCCGAGATATGCATTACAAAGCAAGAAATGGCAGCAATTTGACGATTGAAAAAAAAAAAAAAAAAAAAGAAGGGAACAAAACATCAATTACACAATAAACGAAGCACTTCAAGTGTCACGTGCAGCACGATTGCTCCATGCTCATGGAGTCTAACATGTAGCTAATGAACTGTGGGGGTTTCACATTTAATCGCTGCAATGATTTTGCTGTGAATTTAATAGTTTAGATCATTACAAATGGCCACTGATAAGGTATTAAATTAAAATCTGTACATAATTGTTGATGAGAAAACTGAGAGGCCAATCCAGTGGAACACAAAGACAATGGTCCAATGAAAAAACTATTTTCAAATGCCACCTGTCATGAGAAAAACACGCGGTTTACTTTAGGTCCTATACTATGCTAGCGAGTATACAGCAACTAGAACAAAAAACTGCCCTTTTTAACAATTATTATAACATAACATTTGGTTATATATTTAAAGCGGTATTAAACCCAAAACCAAAAATGTATTTTATTGCATCCAATCAGGGATCCCTGATGAGGTCAGAACGCACTGACGAAACTGGTCGGACGTAAACGAACGTGATACGCCACTTCTGCTCGTAACTTGGTTTTCCTGCTTTGTTTGTTTGTTTGCCTGCATGAACCCTTATGTGGGTAATGTGGTTTTAAGTCCGTTTTTGGCTTATTAAATATTTTGGCTTACTTCGCCATGGGAGTTTTTTATCCATTTTTTCCACATTCTTAACATCTATGGTCTTTGTAACCCATCTTAGGAAGTCCAGTCGTATGCATCCAAGTAGCCTTAGCGCTAATCAAGACACCTAAGTCCCAGCACCTGAGTTCCAGCATCTGCACTTAGCCGTGACCGCGAGAAGCTCTGTTGGTTGTTCCCAAAGCGTGTTTGACTCCTGTCATGGGAGTCACCTCCATCTGGTGAGTAGGCTGTGTGGCTGGTGATTGTGACTCAATACTGTTATTCGATGCTCTGCTGAACCCAACGAAGATTTGCCTAGAAGCCTTATGTACTCAAAAGTTCAGTTTTATCATTATTTGAACATTTTGATTTATGATTGATTCATCATTATTTATCGAACACATTGATATTTTGAAATTATCTGTGGACTTTTCTTTTAATTTTTCACCCTGTACATTTTGATTATTTCTACTATTTAGTAATTTTTCACTATGATGATTTAGTGTTTAACTCAGCTGGTAGACACTGTCACTGACATTATTCCAACATTTTCACGATTTTTTTCACAATAGAGTGATTTTGCACTTGCACTTTAAAAGGAGCGCGGTTTGCAATTAATTTGTTAATTACCTTGTTACTCTCCTCCTGTATTAGTGAGACACAACTCTGGAGGAAGGAGCAGAGCAGGCACAGCAGACAGCATTATCAATCTGGGGGGGAAGGGAGCGCGTTAAAGTGATTGTAAAGGTAGAAGGTTTTTTTTTTTTATCGGGCCCAGTCTCCACGTCTTCCAGTAGGCGGGCGAACAAGGGTGGGTAGTTAGTATAGTGAGGTTACATCGAAGGTCAGTTTAATACCCAAATAAGAAAGGAACGACTGTTGCCACGAGAAGGGGAATTGGGATTTGATACTCCGGAGTGTCAGGGTTGGCAAGTTGACATTCAGCGCCTCTGATATGTCCTGATTGACCAACAGGCCAGAAATTTTACCGAATCGGTTTAATAGGAACAGAAGATTTGGTATTGAGGTATGGGGGGGGACGTGATAAGCAGCAGGAGATCGTCTGCAAATAGTGCTCACTTATGACTCTTCCCCCCGCTTTCTATTCCCAAGACGCCGGGGTGGTGGCGGATCGCTATCGCTAAGGCTTCAATGGCTATCACAAATAGAATGGGAGATAATGGGCATCCCTGTCAAGTACCCGAAGAGATTGGTATCAAGTTTGATTTGTGACCCCTTATTAATATCTGAGCCGAGGGTGTGCTATATAGTGATTGCATTGAGGCCAAAAAGGTAGGATCGAAATTCCATTTCGTCAACACTTGGAAGAGGAAGGGCCATGACAATGAGTCAAATGCTTTGCTGATGTCTATGAATTGCAGCATCCCCTTTCGGTGTGGTCCCCCATCCCGTGATGAATGTACCGTATATACTCGAGTATAAGTCGAATTTTTCAGCACATTTTTTTGTGCTGAAAGTGCCCCCCTCGACTTATACTCGAGTCAAGCACTTTTCTGCAGCAAAAAATTTCATTTTCCTAACCGACTTTGGGGCCCCGTATCTCAGGGCCACTTAGTGCTAGGAAACCCAAATTTGGTGTGCAAACCCAGTGGAACTGGTTCCACAACATATCCAAAGCTGGGGTTTCTAGCACTAAGTGGCCCCGAGATACGGGACCCCAAAATCGGTTCGGAAAATGTAATTCTCTGCTGCAGAAAAGTGCTTGACATTTTCTGAACCGACTTTGGGGCCCCATATCTCAGGGCCACTTAGTGCTAGGAACCCCAAATTTGGTGTGCAAACCCAGTAGAATATCCAAAGCTGGGGTTCCTAGCACCAAGTGGCCCTGAGATACGGGACCCCAAAACCGGTTCAGAAAATGTCATTCTCTGCTGCAGAAAAGTGCTTGACATTTTCTGAACTGATTTTGGGGCCCTGTATCTCGGGGACACTTGGTGCTAGAAACCCCAGCTTTGGAAATTTTATGGTGCTAGTACCACTGGGTTTGTACACCAAATTTGGGGTTCTTAGCATTAAGTGGCCCCGAGATACGGGGCCCCAAATTCGGTCAATTGTGTCCATCTGCAGCAATGTCATTTCGGGACCCTTTGGGTTCAGAGACCCCAAATTTTGGCTGCAGCTAGGGGGCATCTAGGAACCCTTAACTGCCGAGTTTGAAGTTCAGGGGACCTATGGCTGCAAATGGGCACAGTGATGCTACAAATGGGCATTGTTGACCCTCTTTTCCACTTACAGTAGCTGTGCATTTCTCACCCTTGTCTTATACTCGGGTCAATAAGTTTTTCCCATTTTTTTTTGTGGTAAATTAGGGCCTCGGCTTATACTCGGAACGACTTATACTCGAGTATATACGGTAATATGGATACGAGATCAATAGCCCTCCTGATCTGATCAACATTGACTATTTCTAATCCTCATGCTGCTAGCATTATTAAATAGATAGGAAAGTATATCATTTGTACTTGATTTTACATTTTTTTTTTACATTTCTCAAAATACTTACTGGTTTCCAGGCCTAGGCAAATGATGTTACATATCTCAAAAATCAAGAGTCGGCGGGGCTTTCTCGGTAAAGCACACTCTTCTGCCTGCATGCCTGAGCTAAGGGCATATGGATTCCAGGAAGTAAATGCTACATAAATCATCTGCCCTTACTCAAGATGGCCATGAAATGCTAGGGGGTGTTTTTCAAAGTGATTTCTCAGCAAAATAAAGCATGGAGACATGGATGGGGTAGTATGCTTTAAATATTAACTTGTTCAGATCTGTGCTATAGCCGAATAACGGCTACAGCGCGGACCTGCTTTGCCAGGAGTACGTCTATTGACGTCCTCTCATGCCCGAGCGGCCTGTGCGCCTCCTGCGCGCTCTGTGATCAACGAGTATATGAGACTTGCTGGATCACAGATCGGAGTAAGGGGTCGATCCCGACCCCTTACCACGTGATCAGCTGTCAGCCAATGACAGCCGATCATGTGATGTAAACAGAGCCGATAATCGGCTATTTTTTCTTCTCGCGCTGACAGCGCAAGGAGAAATAAAAAAGCCGATCACCAGCGGCTGTGAGAGGGACATCAGTCCCGATCACAGAGAGCTGCCACCATCTCCTCAGTGCCACCTAGCAGCACACAACAGTGCCGCCTACCAGTGCCCACCAGTGCCACCCATCAAGGCCCATCAGTGCTGCCTTATCTGTGCCCATCAGTGCAGCCCATCAGTGTCCACCAGTGCAGCCTATCAGTGTCCACCAGTGCCGCCTCATCAGCGCATATCTATAAAGCAGAAAAATTACCTGTTTGCAAAATTTTATAACAAACTATGAAACATGATTTTTTTTTCAAAAATTTTCCATCTTTTTTTGTTTGTTTAGCAAAAACTAAAAATCCCAGCTGTGATTAAATACCACCTAAAGAAAGAACTATTTGTGTGAAAAAAAAATGATAAAAATTTAATTTGGGTACAGTGTTGTATGACCGCATAATTGTCATTCAAAGTGCGTCAGCGCTGAAAGCTGAAAATTGGTCTGGGCAGGAGGGGGGTTTAAGTGCCCAGTAAGCAAGTGGTTAAAAATGAATTAAATAGCCTTTTTGGTTTGTGGTGTTCAGATGCAGTGTAGCTCCGCTTTAGGTAAATTGACCCAAATACACCGATTAGTGGCTAGGCACCTACATTTTAAGATAAACACATCTCATACTGATTCTCTAATTCTTAGAAAATATGAAGAAAAACAATGATTCCATAGACAATCACAGCTCATAAAAAATTGAATTTCCCCAAAACAGTGAACTGCTATTTGAACATATGTATACTTTATTCCTTACACATTTTATGTCTAATAATATTTATTGCTATATCATAAAACCCACAACATGCTCAAAGCTGCTGAGATGCAAAAAGAAGCACACAGATCCTAAACACATCTCTTGGGAAATAACAGATAAAAATGTCATTATTATTGGAAATAATACAGAAGTCTCTGGAGAAACAAAACAATAAAGCTGCTATACATGAGATTATAGGACTTAATATGCTTTCCAAGCACAATGACAACTTCCACTAGCAGTTGTTGGTAGGCTGAACCTCTCACAGACATAAACCCAGGACCCTGCATTCACTATATCTGGTCTCCCACAGTACACAGAGCATGGAAATGCAATTATTTTAGTAAATATAAACTGCTAAATATCTTTTCTCATCAGCAGTATAATGCAGTCCTGTAACTTCTATCAGTGTCTGGTTAAAGCTTGTAGAAGGAGTTTTCATTCTCCTCTGACTGTTCTATGAGGCTGCAGGACCCCTGACGTTCTGTCTGGACAGTGCTGATTGGCCCTGTGCTGATCACATGCACCCTCCAAATAAATAAAAATAAAAACTCTCTAGCAATAGACACGAAACTGAGCATGTGCAGAGTGCCCCCAATGCTCTGTACTATCAGGAGATGGATTGGGGCAGTGGAAGATGGGGAGGATCAGAGAAGACCGGATAAAACAGCCTTTTTACACAATGCAGAGATTTAACCCCTTAGATTCCACGGTGAGTATAACAAGCATGCTTTACTGCATATACAGACTGATTTTACGGGACTGAGAGACTCTACTGGGCACTTGCAATGTAAGAAAGGGGACGACGACTTTGCTGGGTACTCCAAAATGTAAGGGGGGGACCCTGTTAGGGCACTTCTTGGTGTAAGGGGGGGGGGGGGATCTGCTGGGCACTCCCAGATTTTAAAGGTGGAGGGGGAAGTGCTGGGCACTCCTGCACTCCTGCACTCCCGGATTTAAAAAAAAAAAGGGGGCGGGGGGAGGTATCTTCTGGACAGACCCAGATAAAAAGGGGGCGGGGGGAGGTATCTTCTGGACAGACCCAGATAAAAAGGGGGCGGGAGGGACTCTGCTGGGCACTCCTGGATGTAGTGGAGGACCTCTTGAATAAGTTAAATGTTATACATTCAATTCCAAAATTGATTATTTTTATTTGACGTGAATAATTCTAAAATATACGATGTGGCCCTCATTCTAAGAAGTTTGGGAATCGCCATCTATAGCAATCAACGCAGCTCAACAGCCATGGGGGTGGGATGAGCCCTTACTGGATCCTAGAGTCTCCAGTGCTACCTTGGTCACATGGCAGTGTTTTATTAAAGTAAACCAACTCCAAATGTACAATGGATACTCCGCAACAACGTCCATTTGTAGAAGAGGTAATGTAATAAAGTAGCTTTTTTTTTTGCTGTTGGCTTTCCTTATATTTCCACTTTGAGAAACAACACGAGGCACAAGGATTTCTCTCCAAAGTGAGGGAAAATCAATTAGGCAACCATTGCCAAAACGTTTCCCTAATTTCATTTTCTGGTTACAACTGTAAAAATGTTGGATTTGTTACTACTTTCTATTCAAATAGCAATGGTCTTTCCCCCTTTACCTCCACTTATAGGGGACACCGAAATAAAAAATTAAAAAAAAAAAAAAAGGCAGAGGTTCTAATTGTCCCAATTATTAATTCAAAAATAAAAAAAATAAAAAAAAGGCAGAGGTTCTAATTGTCCCAATTATTAATTCAAAAATAAAAAAAATAAAAAAAGGCAGAGGTTCTAATTGTCCCAATTATTAATTCAAAAATAATAAAAAAATAACTACTTTTGGTTGTTTACTTTCAATATAGAGATATGCAGAAAATACACTAGATGGGGACCATCTATCTGCCTTTGCTAACAACTGTGGAGATAAGTATCAAGCACAAGGAGAAGATTGTTTGCAATGAGTCATTTTGAAAAGTAATACTAAACAAATCAAAAGAACAGAACTGCGAAGCAAAGCACAGAACCTGCATGTGTAATGAGCAAATATGGCAGCCTCCATAAACTTATATAAAAGTAAGCAGAAACAAGGTTTTCCAAACAATACCACACAAGATAAGGTTATCTACATTGAGCTGACCTCAAGCTCTATCTAGGATTTCAGCTAGCCATGTCCCAACAAAGCCCTGGATCACACAAGTGCGGCTTTGAAATCGCGCTACTTCAGCGTGACTTCAAAGCTGACTATCAGTGCAATTTCATGTGTGGCTTGCTGACATCTGTGCGACTTCATTTAACAGATGTCAATGCAAGTGACACTGAAACCGCACAGAAATAGAGTAGGAACCTTTTTCAAAGTCGCTGGGGTGTGCCTTTAAGCGGTCAAGTCGCACTGGTGTGAACTAGGGCTAAAAAGGAGTTCCAACTGACATTATCGCAATCCAAGATTGAAAAATACATTTTGCTTTGTTATTATAAACAACCGTACACTTTCCTACAGTATACTTTTCGTGCATCAACACTATTATATCTACTTGGGTCACTCTCTGATAAAAGTTGGAAAATATAAAGGCTCATTATATAAACTTTTTTTGTTTTTCTTCATTTAATATATTGTGCACTTAAAAGACACACACTCCACATCAGAAGTACAGATCGCATTGTACATCACATGTTTACATTGCTGCCACAGAACAGGAAGGCTTATACTGTAGTAAAGCAATACCCCCCGTAGGGTAGGGAAAAATAAACAAAAGAAATACACAAATTTTTTTACGATCAAAAGGATGCTCAACCCGTGGCGCACCTCCAACCACCAAAGAATGATTAACAGATACCTCGTGCGGTTAACGGGCCTATCACAACTTCTCTCATCTTGGAAACAAAAGGAAAATAAGTACCCTGGTCTGCACAAGGTACAAGTTTTAATTGAAAGTGCCCTCATTCCCTAGTAAGTAGGATTCAAAGAGAATCTCCACTCCATCAGCTAAGAAGATACTAAGGCCTTATGCATACTGGGCATCAAAAGCACAGCTTTAAAGTGGTTCTAAAAGGCAGAAGGTTTTTTTTTACCTTAATGCTATTCTATGCATTAAGATAAAAACCTTCTGTGTGTAGAAGCCCCCCTAATACTCACCTGAGCCCCATCTCAATCCAGCGATGTTGCACAAGATCCTCGGCTGTCCGGGACTCTTCCTCGTCAGTGAGCCAATGAGGAGAGAGGGGATGGGGCTGAGCCACAGCTCCGTGTCTGAATGGACACAGAGCAGTGGCTCGGCTTGGGTGCCCCCATAGCAAGCTGCTTGCTATGGGGGCACTCGACAGGAGGGCAGGACCAGGAGCGCCGGCAAGGGACCCGAGAAGAGGAGGGTCTGGGCTGCTCTCTGCAAAACCACTGCACAGAGCAGGTAAGTATAACATGTTTGTTATTTTTAAACGCAAAAACACAAGACTTTAATATCACTTTAAGGGCATTTCCTCTAAACGCCCCTCCATGTTAGCCTTTACGTCTGCACACAAATAAGCGTTTACAGGCATTTAGGCTGGGTTCACACCATTGCAAATTGGATGCGGAATACCCGCATCCAATTCGCAATAGCAGGAGATTTTGATCGGCTCTCTATAGAGCCGGTTCACATATTTCCGCAGCAGGGCCAATGCGTTTTGCAGAAAACCGCTGTGCGTCTTTTGGTCAGTTTCAGGTCTGAATTCAGCCCAAAATTCGGCACTGAAATCAGACCTGAAACGGTGAACCAGCACGCACCAGACCCCTGCTGTGAGTCTCATGCGGCTCATACGTAAGCCAAGCCTTAGGAGGCAGGAGCATTTTAGAGGCAGAAATTGTGTATAAGGCCTAAGTCTATGTACTAAGATCAGCACATATAAACCATCCATGGAAGTCAAGAGGGGATGGTATGTTAGTAATAGTTATTATAGCAGCAGGAAGGGAAGGGGCTGGGAGCATAGTGGCACAGACTAGCTGACAGGCAGGGAGGGGAGGGGGGAGGAGAGGAGGACAGGAGGGTTGCAGATAACGAAGGCACGTAAACTGACCACAGTGTCAGGGCTCAGCAGCCATGATAAACCGTGGTCAGTTTACAGGGAGGAGGGCATAGCCAGGCAGGATCAGCCAGGTATTTCAGGTGTTACAGGAGACCAAATTACACAGCACAAGCACTGTGCTGTTATGCATGCTTTGAGGAAACAGGAAATTTTTTTTTTCTCCTGGGGTTACAAACACTTTAACCACTTGCCGACCGCCTACCGCATATATACTGCGGCAGAGCGGCACGGGCAGGCAAAATCACGTACCCGTACGTGATCTGCCTCCCGCGGGCGGGGGGTCCGATCGGACCCCCCCCCCCGGTGCCATCGGCGGTCGGCATTTGACTGGGAGCGTCGGGAGGCGAGGGGGAGACCATCCGATCGTGGCCCCCCCCTCGCGATCGCTCCCAGCCAATGGGAATCCTCCTCTGCCTGTGTGTCGTTTCACACAGGCAGAGGATGTGATGTCATCTCTCCCCGGTCTGGCAGTTTCCGTTCCAGCGCCGAGGAGAGATGACAAGTGAGTGCACAAAACACACACACACACAGTAGAACATGCCAGGCATACCTTACACCCCGATCCCCCCCCCGATCGCCCCCCGATCCCCCCCCCAATCACCCCCCCCCCCCTGTCACAAACTGACATTAGCAGGATTTTATTTTATTTTTTTTATTTTTTTTTTCTGATTACTGCATAGTGTCAGTTTGTGACAGTTAGTGTTAGGGCAGTGAGTATTACCCCCCTTTAGGTCTAGGATACCCCCCTAACCCCCCCTAATAAAGTTTTAACCCCTTGATCACCCCCCCTCACCAGTGTCGCTAAGCGATCATTTTTCTGATCGCTGTATTAGTGTCGCTGGTGACGGTAGTTAGGAACGTAAATATTTAGGTTCGCCGTCAGCGTTTTATAGCGTCAGGGACCCCCCTATACTATCTAATAAATGTTTTAACCCCTTGATTGCCCCCTAGTTAACCCTTTCACCACTGATCACCGTATAACTGTTACGGGTGACGCTGGTTAGTTTGTTTATTTTTTATAGTGTCAGGGCACCCGCCGTTTATTACCGAATAAAGGTTTAGCCCCCTGATCGCCCGGCGGTGATATGCGTCGCCCCAGGCAGCGTCAGATTAGCGCCAGTACCGCGAACACCCACGCACGCAGCATATGCCTCCCTTAGTGGTATAGTATCTGATCGGATCAATATCTGATCCGATCAAATCTATACTAGCGTCCCCAGCAGTTTAGGGTTCCCGAAAACGCAGTGTTAGCGGGATCAGCCCAGATACCTGCTAGCACCTGCGTTTTGTGCCTCCGCCCGGCCCAGCCCAGCCCACCCAAGTGCAGTATCGATCGATCACTGTCACTTACAAAACACTAAACGCATAACTGCAGCGTTCGCAGAGTCAGGCCTGATCCCTGCGATCGCTAACAGTTTTTTTGTAGCGTTTTGGTGAACTGGCAAGCACCAGCCCCAGGCAGCGTCAGGTTAGCGCCAGTACCGCTAACACCCACGCACGCAGCATACACCTCCCTTAGTGGTATAGTATCTGATCGCATCAATATCTGATCCGATCAGATCTATACTAGCGTCCCCAGCAGTTTAGGGTTCCCAAAAACGCAGTGTTAGCGGGATCAGCCCAGATACCTGCTAGCACCTGCGTTTTGCCCCTCCGCCCGGCCCAGCCCACCCAAGTGCAGTATCGATCGATCACTGTCACTTACAAAACACTAAACGCATAACTGCAGCGTTCGCAGAGTCAGGCCGGATCCCTGCGATCGCTAACAGTTTTTTTGGTAGTGTTTTGGTGAACTGGCAAGCGCCAGCGGCCTAGTACACCCCGGTCGTAGTCAAACCAGCACTGCAGTAACACTTGGTGACGTGGCGAGTCCCATAAGTGCAGTTCAAGCTGGTGAGGTGGCAAGCACAAGTAGTGTCCCGCTGCCACCAAAAAGACAAACACAGGCCCGTCGTGCCCATAGTGCCCTTCCTGCTGCATTCGCCAATCCTAATTGGGAACCCACCGCTTCTGCAGCGCCCGTACTTCCCCCATTCACATCCCCAACCAAATGCAGTCGGCTGCATGAGAGGCATTTTCTTTATGTCCTCCCGAGTACCCCTACCCAACGAACCCCCCATAAAAGATGTTGTGTCTGCAGCAAGCGCGGATATAGGCGTAACACCCGCTATTATTGTCCCTCCTGTCCTGACAATCCTGGTCTTTGCATTGGTGAATGTTTTGAACGCTACCATGCACTAGTTGAGTATTAGCGTAGGGTACAGCATTGCACATACTAGGCACACTTTCACAGGGTCTCCCAAGATGCCATCGCATTTTGAGAGACCCGAACCTGGAACCGGTTACCGTTATAAAAGTTAGTTACAAAAAAAGTGTAAAAAAAAAAAAAAAAAAAAAAAACACAAACAAAAATATAAAATAAAAATAGTTGTCGTTTTATTGTTCTCTCTCTCTCTATGCTCTCTCTATTGTTCTGCTCTTTTTTACTGTATTCTATTCTGCAATGTTTTATTGTTATTATGTTTTATCATGTTTGCTTTTCAGGTATGCAATTTTTTATACCTTACCGTTTACTGTGCTTTATTGTTAACCATTTTTTTGTCTTCAGGTATGCCATTCACGACTTTGAGTGGTTATACCAGAATGATGCCTGCAGGTTTAGGTATCATCTTGGTATCATTCTTTTCAGCCAGCGGTCGGCTTTCATGTAAAAGCAATCCTAGTGGCTAATTAGCCTCTAGACTGCTTTTACAAGCCGTGGGAGGGAATGCCCCCCCCCCCAACATCTTCCGTGTTTTTCTCTGGCTCTCCTGTCTCAACAGGGAACCTGAAAATGCAGCCGGTGATTCAGCCAGCTGACCATAGAGCTGATCAGAGACCAGAGTGGCTCCAAACATCTCTATAACCTAAGAAACCGGAAGCTACGAGCATTTTATGACGTAGATTTCGCCGGATGTAAACAGCGCCATTGGGAAATTGGGAAAGCATTTTATCACACCGATCTTGGTGTGATCAGATGCTTTGAGGGCAGAGGAGAAATCTAGGGTCTAATAGACCCCAATTTTTGCAAAAAAGAGTACCTGTCACTACCTATTGCTATCATAGGGGATATTTACATTCCCTGAGATAACAATAAAAATGATTTAAAAAAAAAAAAATGAAAGGAACAGTTTAAAAATAAGATAAAAAAATAATAATAATAAAGAAAGAAAAAAAAAAAAAAAAAAAAAAGCACCCCTGTCCCCCCTGCTCTCGTGCTAAGGTGAACGCAAGCGTTGGTCTGGCGTCAAATGTAAACAGCAATTGCACCATGCATGTGAGGTATCGCCGCGAAGGTCAGATCGAGGGCAGTAAGTTTAGCAGTAGACCTCCTCTGTAAATCTAAAGTGGTAACCTGTAAAGGCTTTTAAAGGCTTTTAAAAATGTATTTAGTTTGTCGCCACTGCACGTTTGTGCGCAATTTTAAAGCATGTCATGTTTGGTATCCATGTACTCGGCCTAAGATCATCTTTTTTATCTCATCAAACATTTGGGCAATATAGTGTGTTTTAGTGCATTAAAATGTAAAAAAGTGTGTTTTTTCCCCAAAAAATGCGTTTGAAAAATCGCTGCGCAAATACTGTGTGAAAAAAAAAAATGAAACACCCACCATTTTAATCTGTAGGGCATTTGCTTTAAAAAAAATATATAATGTTTGGGGGTTCAAAGTAATTTTCTTGCAAAAAAAAATTATTTTTTTATGTAAACAATAAGTGTCAGAAAGGGCTTTGTCTTCAAGTGGTTAGAAGAGTGGGTGATGTGTGACATAAGCTTCTAGATGTTGTGCATAAAATGCCAGGACAGTTCAAACCCCCCCCAAATGACCCCATTTTGGAAAGTAGACACCCCAAGCTATTTGCTGAGAGTCATGTTGAGTCCATGGAATATTTTATATTGTGACACAAGTTGCGGAAAAGAGACAATTTTTTATTTTTTTTATTTTTTTTTGCGCAAAGTTGTCACTAAATGATATATTGCTCAAACATGCCATGGGAATATGTGAAATTACACCCCAAAATACATTCTGTTGCTTCTCCTGAGTACGGGGATACCACATGTGTGGGACTTTTTGGGAGCCTAGCCGCGTACGGGACCCCGAAAACCAAGCACCGCCTTCAGGCTTTCTAAGGGCGTGAATTTTTGATTTCACTCTTCACTGCCTATCACAGTTTCGGAGGCCATGGAATGCCCAGGTGGCACAAAACCCCCCCAAATGACCCCATTTTGGAAAGTAGACACCCCAAGCTATTTGATGAGAGGTATAGTGAGTATTTTGCAGACCTCACTTTTTGTCACAAAGTTTTGAAAATTGAAAAAAGAAAAAAAAAAAATTTTTTTCTCGTCTTTCTTTATTTTCAAAAACAAATGAGAGCTGCAAAATACTCACCATGCCTCTCAGCAAATAGCTTGGGGTGTCTACTTTCCAAAATGTGGTCATTTGGGGGGGGGTTGTGCCACCTGGGCATTCCATGGCCTCCGAAACTGTGATAGGCAGTGAGGAGTAAAATCAAAAATGTACGCCCTTAGAAATCCTGAAGGCGGTGCTTGGTTTTCGGGGTCCCGTACGCGGCTAGGCTCCTAAAAAGTCCCACACATGTGGTATCCCCGTACTCAGGAGAAGCAGCTAAATGTATTTTGGGGTGCAATTCCACATATGCCCATGGCCTGTGTGAGCAATATATCATTTAGTGACAACTTTGTGCAAAAAAAAAAAAAAAAAAAATTTGTCACTTTCCCGCAACTTGTGTCAAAATATAAAACATTCCATGGACTCAACATGCCTCAAAGCAAATAGCTTGGGGTGTCTACTTTCCAAAATGGGGTCATTTGGGGGGGTTTTATGTCATCTGGGCATTTTATGGCCTTCAAAACTGTGATAGGTAGTGAGGAGTAAAATCAAAAATGTACGCCCTTAGAAATCCTGAAGGCGGTGCTTGGTTTTCGGGGCCCCGTACGCGGCTAGGCTCCCAAAAAGTCCCACACATGTGGTATCCCCATACTCAGGAGAAGCAGCTAAATGTATTTTGGGGTGCAATTCCACATATGCCCATGGCCTGTGTGAGCAATATATCATTTAGTGACAACTTTTTGTAATTTTTTTTTTTTTTTTTTTGTCATTATTCAATCACTTGGGACAAAAAAAATGAATATTCAATGGGCTCAACATGCCTCTCAGCAAATTCCTTGGGGTGTCTACTTTCCAAAATGGGGTCATTTGTGGGGGTTTTGTACTGCCCTGCCATTTTAGCACCTCAAGAAACGACATAGGCAGTCATAAATTAAAGGCTGTGTAAATTCCAGAAAATGTACCCTAGTTTGTAGACGCTATAACTTTTGCGCAAACCAATAAATATACGCTTATTGACATTTTTTTTACCAAAGACATGTGGCCGAATACATTTTGGCCTAAATGTATGACTAAAATTGAGTTTATTGGATTTTTTTTAGAACAAAAAGTAGAAAATATCATTTTTTTTCAAAATTTTCGCGTATAGCGCAAAAAATAAAAACGGCAGAGGTGATCAAATACCATCAAAAGAAAGTTCTATTTGTGGGAAGAAAAGGACGCAAATTTCGTTTGGGTACAGCATTGCATGACCGCGCAATTAGCAGTTAAAGCGACGCAGTGCCGAATTGTAAAAAGTGCTCTGGTCAGGAAGGGGGTAAAACCTTCCGGGGCTGAAGTGGTTAAAGTCAGTGGAATGGTTTTCTTCCAGAAATCAGAAATGCAGACATGAGCCACATTCAGAATATGGATAGTCAGTGAGTTCTTGTAGCAGTGCAGAGGTACTGGACTAATATGGAACAAGTATCCCAGGGGTTCTATACCAAGATCTACAGATGTTGGAAAACTTAATATAAACATTTTTATAGTGTATATAAATGTGTTATATCATCAATGTCACATTATGGATAATAGTTTTTAACATTGCAAGCAATTCATACAGTCTTATAAATTTCTTCTTACCTTAGATGATTTCCTTCGGCTCCTTCTTGTCCACACCACAACCAATTTGTCTGGTTGCCTGCATAAAAGACAGGAAAAAAGTTAAACTTCAGTATCCTGAAGACATGGAAGGACATGCATTAGGCTGGCTACATATCAATGGAATTTCAAGTAAACATACATATGATTATTTGTATGAAAATTCTCAGTACATTCAATGACTTGACATATGTTGTTTGAAAGTACTTCAAAAGTTCTTACTGCTTGGAAAAAGGAGAAGATTGGGCTATATACTGACACATACATACTTGCCCTCCATGTAGCATCTGCAGCTATCCCCTGCCCGCTCTAAGTCTAAGAACGTTCTGCCCCTCCAGGGCTCAGTGGACTGTTCGGCTTGAGATGGGTAAGAGCAACTGGCTTTGACTCTCAGATGATGAGAACCAGAGCAAGCTGTCAATCAGGTGGCTGGGTGGGCCCCGACAATACGGTTGGGATCCTTCCAGAACCTGGCACGGCTCTGTGACGTCAGCTGGCTTTCATCTGACTCTGGGTTACAAGAGAGCAAAAGTAAGTGCAGTCCTGTGACCTAGAAGAGAAGTATGGCCACAAAAGCTTTGGCCATACTTCTCTTTTAACATTCAATTCTGTAATGAATGTAATTTGGAAGAAAAAAAAAGTCAATCTTGCTCCTCCAAATCCTTTGTCACTACAATCAAAAACCATCAATTTGACCCCACTAACATTTAAAATAAAATCAAACGTATGTTGAACATTTTCTAATGGTTATTGGAGACAATCGTTTTCAACTGTAATGATGAGAAAATTCGAAGGATCAGGATTGAAATGTTTTTTCTCAAACAAATTACCAGTACATTTCAACTTTGAATTTGGTTTTCATTCAATGACTTGACATATGTTGTTTGAAATCATACATTTGATAATGAGCATGTTCTAGGCATGAAAGAACCCTGTTCGATATGTCTTAGATTCCACTGAAGTAGCGGGTCTAGAAAAATGTTACGTTTTTTTGAACAAAATTAGCTGGCTCAATGATGACGAGATCAAATGCTACAAAGAAGAATTTCCATAAAACCGTTCAACTGGTGTATGGTCAGCTCAAGAAGGGGCATGTATCAGAGGCAGGCTGTGATTGGTTAGGCATGTGGTATGTGCACTGTCCTCTGAATGGTCAGCCAAAGATGTAAACTGACCACACAGATCAGCTTTTGTGCTGTGTGTGTGTGTGGTCAGTTTAGAACAAGGAAAAAAGGTGACTGGCAGAATCAACCAGGTACTTCAGATGGAATAAGTACATGAAAATGATAGAGACTATGATTTTTAAAATACACATATGTGAACACAAACACAAAAAAAAGGATTTTTTTTAGGTTAACATACACTTTAAAATGGAACTAAGCCCTCTTAAGCTTGCATAGTTACATAGTTAAAAAACAAACTCTTGCGAGCTGCCATGTGAAAATCCAAATGATAATTAGAGATGATTAAAGAACAGCTGCTGGCATTGACCACGTCTCACACGCTCGTGCCAAATAAGAATTTATATCAATATAATGCTACGCTATCCAAATGTAATCAAATGATAATCGTACTAAATCCTAATATTACTGACTGAATTTAATTATTGGTGTTGAGATATTCCATTCCTATGTAAAATATATCTAGATTTTTTTACATAGGAATGGAATATCTCAACACCAATATTTAACTGCAGTCAGTAATATTAGGATTTAGTACGATTATCATTAGATTACATTTGAATAGCGCAGCATTATATAGTGGTATAAATAGTTACATAGTCAGGTTGAAAAAAGACACAAGTCCATCAAGTTCAATCCTGGTACACACTACACTATCATTTTTTTTTTGTTGTTGTTCAATCGAGCAGGCTGAAGGGAAGAAAAAACAAAAAAAAAAAAAAACAAAACTGAGAAGCTTGCTGTATTAACTATCCAAATATTAGTAAAGTGATCTCCCCGCTAAGCTACCGTGTTCTGACAGGGGGACTGCCCCCCCCCCCCCCCCAGCCACCTGAACACACCTGTCAGCATTCACAGCAATTTGCTGTCAGCACTGATTGTATGCCGATCAGAAGCTGGTTTTCCAGCATGCTCGTTCGGCCAGCTTTAGTCAGACAGGCTGGTGTACACACAGGCCAAATGTTGTCTGCCTTTTGTTGAACCGGCCGATATTCGGCCCATGTGTACCAGGCAATATCCTTTACAACCAAGGAAGCTCCCATGTTAGCTTCTGTTTGATCTGCACTTGCAACGGTGCTGCACGTAATTAGTTATGACACCGTCCATTTGATGACTTGACAGTTTGGTTGAGAGCATAAGCAACTGTGACAGTTAACCATAGCATCCTTTAAACGTAATGGTTTTGGAAAACAGTTAAATTAATTATTAATTAATGGGTTTAGCTCCACTTAGCACATTCTGAAATCTTGCAGTGGGTTGCTGTACTATGCTCACTGCACTGAACCCGCAATGTGAATCCAGTACATCGCTCGCTGCCATTTAATCTTTGTCACAACTTTGTGACCTAATTGAAAGCAATTAGAGTTATGACAGTGCAACATGGAAATGGATCGATGCATCAGTCACAGCGGGATCATCATATAACACAGGAAATGATCAGAGTGTTTCTAACAAACGGATCATAATGTAACCCAACAGGATCAATGTACTGCTCACAGACACCACAGGGGAAAGATTAATGTATCCGTCACACAGATCATCATATAGCAGGGAGAATACTATGAAACACAGAGGAAAAGCGGGTGAGCCAAGAGAAATATGAAGGCTGTAGGGCCGATCATCTGGAAAATGACAGTTGCCTGAATGTCCTGTGCATGCTTTGGCTTCAATAGTCGCTGGCTGACTATTAAAGAGGAAGTAAACTTCCTTGGTTTGTTTGTACCTATAGGTAAGCCTATAATAAGGCTTACCTATAGGTACTGAAAATATCTCCTAAACATGCACTGTTTAGGAGATATTTATTGTATATGCCACCAATGACGTCATCAGCGCATGTGGCTGAAGAAACGGGCACCCATGCCGTTTCTTCAGAGCCCTGTGCCATGACCGGCGGCTCCCATACGCATAAGTGGTAGCGACGTCATCGCGGCTCTGGCCAGTCACACAGCCGAAGTCCATGGACCCGGAAGGAAGGACTGGGGAAGATGGATGCAGCCTCCAGCGGTGACAACGAGGGCTTCGTTTGCAGGTAGGTTTCACATAATGTGCTAGTATGCGATGCATACTAGCTCATTATGCCTTTACTTCGCAGGTCAGGAAACAGGAAAAAAAAAAAAAAGAGGCAGCGTTTAATTCCGCTTTAAGATAAGAAGTCTGCCTTCCATTGCTGCATGCTTGTTCTGGTTCTCCAGATACAGCCAGGCAAATAGCAAGTTCATCAGCAGAGCAGCCCCGATCAGACTCACACTGTAGATAACATACATCAGCAGAGTAATAGAAGCCCCTCCTAAAGATCACTCCCTGCAGATTCCAAAGAACAGGGGAAGATCATGTGACCACACAACAGCGCTGCAGGAATAAGGTGCTTAGAGATTGAAAGAGAAAAAACAAACAAAAAACAGTGCCATGATAAATATAGCCCCTTCCCGCCGAGCGTACGAAGATGTGCGTACTCGGCTTTCCGGGGTTATACCAGGATGATGCCCACAGCTGCAGGCATCATCCCGGTACCGTTGTTTAGAGCAGGCGATCGGCTTTCCTGGTATAACAACCGGCGTGGCTAAAAGCCGCTCGGCTGTTATACCGGAGGAGCAGGAGGGGACGTCCCCCTCTCCCGCCGTTCTTACCGGGCCTCCCGTTCCATCAGGAGGCCCGATGACCAATCGGCCACCTCCGGCGGCTGGGGGCGGGCTGGAACGAAGCCGTGGTTGGCTTCGTTCCAGCCTCCTAATCATAAACATGAAAGCGACGTCATGACGTCACTTCCCGTTTACTCGGCTGCCAATGACGCCAGTTTTAAAAAAATACACATTATTCAGAATCGCCATTTTCGGCGATCTGAATACTTTGAAGTGCAAAAGGAGGGATCAGGGGTCTTTTAGACCCCCGATCTCCCCATAAAGAGTACCTGTCACCACCTATTACTGTCACAAGGAATGTTTACATTCCTTGTGACAGCAATAAAAGTCATCAAAAAAATTTTTTTTTTTTTTTTTTTTTTTTTTTACACACAATTTATAAATATAAAAATAAATAAAATAAAGAAGAAAAAAAAAAATTTTAAGCGCCCCCGTCCCCACGAGCTCGCGCAGCAAAGAAATTGCATACGGAAGTCGTGCCCGCATATGTAAACGGTGTTCAAATCAAACATGTGAGGTATCGCCGCGATCATCAGAGCGAAGGCAATAATTCTAGCACTAGACCTCCTCTGTGACTCTAACCTGGTAACCGTAAAAAAAAATTGAAAATGTCGCCTATGGAAATTCTTAGGTACCGTAGTTTGTCGCCATTCCACAAGTGCGTGCAATTATAAAGCGTGACATGTTTGGTATCTCTTTACTCGGTGTAACATCATCTTTCACAATATACAAAAAAATTGGGTAACTTTACTGTTTGCTTTTTTTTTTAAAATTCATGAAAGTCTCCCTTTTCTCAAAAATGTGCGTTTAAAACACCGCTGCACAAATACCGTGTGATATAAAATATTGCAACAATCTCCATTTTATTCTCTAGATTCTCTGCTAAAAAAATGTATAGAATGTTTGGGGGTTCTAAGTAATTTTCTAGCAAAAAATACAGATTTACCTTGTAAACACAACATTTCAAAAATAGGCTTAGTCATGAAAGGGATAGTATAATTTATGTGAAGGGATTATGGCAATTAGTATCGCTATAAGGCCCACCCTCCTCATCACTGAATATATACGGTACATTACATGGTCAGGAAAAGGTTGAAGGTAAAATTGTAGAATATGCTGCACCTTTTTGCCCCAAAATGCACAAACTTCTTTGCTCATAAATTTTGACTTCACCAACTGAAATGGCTCCTTTCCCTGCTCTCCTCAATTGGCACTCATTGAAATTCACATTAGTCACCAGCAGAAGCTTGTGTTATAAGGGAGAGAAAGCCTGTGCAGTAATCATTTGTTAATTGATTTTTACTTTGATTTTATTATAGCTGTTATAATAACCTCTAGAACAATAGTAAAGGTGAATCACTGCTACTTACAGAGCAGGTAAATGTGTGTTATGGATCTTTGTGAACTGAACCTTTAAAGTGTTACTAAACCCACAACTGTAAAATCAGTCTGTATATGCAGTAAAGCATGCTTGTTATACTCACTGTGGAACCTAAGGGGTTAATCCTCTGCCTTGTGTAAAAAGGCTGCTTGGTCTGGTCTTCTCTGATCTTCCCTTTTTTATACTAACTCCAGAACATGTCCGGATAAGACACAGTTACTGGAGTCAGGCTGCACATGCTCAGGTTTGTGTGTCTAGCTAGAGAGTTTTTTTTTTCGGAGAGTACATGTGATCAGCACAGGGCCAATCAGCACTGTCCAGACAGAGGGTTCCAGGCAGATTAGACACTCCTGCAACATCGCTGGATAAAGACGGGCTCAGGTGAGTATTAGGGGGGCTGAAGGGGGCTGCTGCACACACAAGGTTTTTTTTTATCTAAATGCATAAAATGGATTTAGATTAAAAAAACCTTCTGCCTTTACAATCCCTTTAAAGCGAGGGTTCACCCACACCGCCAAAAAAAAAAAATATTAAAAGCCAGCAGCTACAAATACTGCAGCTGCTGACTTTTAATACATTGACACTTACCTGTCCAGGGTCCAGCGATGTCGGCAGGGGACGCCGAGAACCCGCTCAGTTCTCGGCAGCTGCCGACGCCATCCTAGGTGAGGGAATCAGGAAGTGAAGCGTTGCGGCTTCACTTCCCGGTTCCCTACTGCGCATGCGCGAGTCGCACTGCGCGTCCCAAGTGGTCCCCGCTCTCTGCTGGGAACTGTGTGTTCCCAGCAGACAGCGCAGTCGGGACAGGAAGAAGCATAGACTCCCATGGGAGTCTATGCCGGAAGTGGGTGCAAATACCTGTCTTAGACAGGTATCTGCACCCCCCTGAAAGGTGCCAAATGTGACACCGGAGGGGGGGAGGGTTCCAAAAAAGCGGAAGTTCCATTTTTGTGTGGAACTCCGCTTTAAGGTCTGTTCACACTGTATAAATGCTATGCACCACAATGCGTGTGCACACAGTCCTAACGTTATAAATAAGTGGTGTTCACATCTCTGCGCTGTTTTGCAGCACACCCAGAGAAACACGACTTATTCAGTTTTTTTCCACTTACCTGTCACTGCTCCAGCACCGTTAGGATAACTTTTTGCTTTCACTGTAGAACCTTAGGGTAACAGAGCCATGAACTCCTGTGAGGAGGAAGCAGGGGCTTGACTTACCAACACTGTGTGTCTATGGACACACACAGCCACACAGGGAAAAATGCAATGGGCTGCATCAAAAAAGCACTGGAATGCGTCACAAACGCGCATTCAGGAAAGCATCTGGAATGCATCTGGACGGCGTTTCTATGGTGTGAAATAGAGCTGCACAATTAATCATTAAAAAATCGTGATCTCGATTCACCCCCTCTGACGATCTCTCCTGCTGAGTTTGCCGATTCTTTCATATAAACAAGTGCAGAGATTATCTACTCACTCAGCTGTCAAAAGAAAGCATCGGGGCAGTCTGCCAAGTTTATAACTTGAAACATTGTAACAAACGCTACCTTCTTAGATCAAAGGGATAAAACTTCTGTGTAAATAAATAATCCAGGCAGTCTGCCAAGTTTTCAACAACCTGTAAATTCAGGAAGTTTAACCACTTAAAGTCTAAACCTTTTTCTGACACTTCCTTCTTAAGTTAAAAGCAATATTTTTTGCTAGAAAATTACTTGGAACCCCCAAACATTATATATATATATATATATATATATATATATATATATATATATATATATATATATATATATATATATATATATATATATATATATATATAGACCCTAGGGAATAAAATTGCAATTGCTGCAATATTTTATGTCACATTGTATTTGCCCAGCGGTCTTTCAAATGCAATTTTTTGGGGAAAAAATACACTTCAATGAATAAAAAAAAAAGAAACAGTAAAGTTAGCCCAATTTTTTTTGTTTTAATGTAAAGAATGTTACGCCGCGAGAATCGTGAGAGAATCGTGATCTATCTTCTAAGCAAAAAAAAAAAAAAAAAATTGCGATTCTCATTTTAGCCAGAATCGTGCAGCTCTAGTGTGAATCGGCCCTTAATTCTATATTTACTTACCACTTCATGACTGCATATAAGAAATCTGTGTGAATAGGATTTCTATATACTGATGTAGTCTTACGTTAAACTCCTAGAACCATTTACCATAACTATTGGTCATATGATTATTGTGATCAACAGTCAAACTGCTTACGGTACAAAGGTTTTTTTTTTTCTTTGTAGCTAGAATGGCCTTCCTCCCGTCAAATCAGTTTTTGCATTTTCAAAATGCATCTGGGGAGCAAGTTTGACGTTTCCATCTATTGTGATCCATTTTCACGAGTCTCTTATTGCATTTTGATATGTTCATTTTATGGTTTGTATTTGTCTTGGTGGATAACAGCTGATCCCAACCTTCGTCTACATGATCAGCCCTCATCATGACACACAAGGTGGGTGAGACATATCATACAGCTCCAAGTGCCTCTCTCTTAATGATCAAAACACCTCGTCAGCTTCCAAGGCCACTGAGCATCTTGAGTGGAGCCTCCAGGGATCAAGGCACCTGTCTCCACAATGAGCATGTACTCTGCTCATATAAGAAATACACCCCCCCATACAACATTGTGCTGCATTTAAATACATGGAAAAACAAAGAAGATACATTTGTCATACATTTCCACTCATTTTAAATTTGTCAGTGCAATTAATTGTATGTGTCATGAAATTTAAACATGTATTTAGGGTAACTCCACTTCAAAAAAAAAAAAAAAATATCAAGTTAACCACTTAAGGACCAGGCCTATTTTTTTTATACTTGGTGTTTACAAGTTAAATTTTTTTTTTCTTTTTTGCTAGAAAATTACTTACAACTCCCAAACATTTTATATATATTTTTTCAGACACCCTGGAGAATAAAATGGCGGTCTTTGCAATAGTTTATGCCACATATTTGCGCAGAGGTCTTACAAGCGCATTTTTTTGGGAAAAAATACACTTTTTTAAATTAAAAAATAAGACAACAGTAAAGCTGCTGTGAAAGATAATGTTACGCCGAGTAAATTGATACCCAACATGTCATGCTTCAAAATTGCGCCCGCTCATGGATTGGCGACAAACTTTGACCCTTAAAAATCCCCATAGGCGAAGTTTAAGAATTTCTACAGGTTACCAGTTTTGAGTAACAGAGGAGGTCTTTTCCTAGAATTATTGCTCTCGCTCTAACGATCGCGGCAATACCTCACATGTGTGGTTTGAACACCGTTTTCAAATGCAGCCACAACTTACATATGCGTTCACTTCTGCGCACAAGTTCGGCAGGACGGGGAGCTTTAAATTTTTTTTTCCTTATTTATTTTACTTTTTATTTTTTATTTTTACACTGTCTTTTAAAAAAAACACAGTTTGGGTAACTTTTATTTCTATTACAAGGAATGTAAACATCCCTTAATAATAATAGTAATAGAAAAGAAGCATGACAGGACCTCTTTAATGTGAGATCTGGGGTCAAAAAGACCTCAGATCTCACATTTACACTTAAATGCAGTAAAACAAAATAAAAATATAATAATTTACCCTTTAAGACCATTGGGCGGAAGTGACCTTTGACGTTGCTTCCATCATCCAATGTTATGGAGCCAAATGGAGGCCATCATTCCCTTACTCAGCTTCATGCTACTGAGGGATAGGACCAGCGGGTCCAGTAAGCAGTGAAGAGGACCGGAGCGTGGCAGGGGATTTGCAGCGAATCCGCCGCAGAGACCCCTTTTATCTGAAAGCAGACCACCCGTTGAAGAAAATACTATCTGCTGCCATAACCCCGGTGTTCTACGTCAAAGTACTGAAGTACAATGACGGCGGTTTGTGGGAAGTAGTTAAAAAAATATAGCCTATACACCAATCAGCCATAACATTATTAGTAGGTCCCCCTTTTGCCTCCAAAACAGTCCTGACACATTGGATGCCACTAGACCTCTGAAGGTATGCAATGTTACCTGGCACCAAGTCATCAGTAGCAGAACCTCTACATCCTGTAAATTGAGAGATGGGGCCTCCATTGATTGCACTTTTTCCAGCACATCCCACAGATAATCAATAGATTGAGATCTGGAGAATTTGGAGGCCAAGTCAACACCCCACACTTATTGCTGTGTTTCTCAAACCATTTTTTAACTATTTTTGCAGTGTGGCAGGGTGCATTATCCTACCGAAAGAGGCCACTGCCATCAGGAAATACAGTTTCCATGAAGGGGTGTATTTGGTCAGCAACAATATTTAGGTATGTGGCGAGTGTCAAGTAACATCCACATAAATAGCAGGAGCCAAGGTTTACCAGCAGAACATTGCCCAAAGCATCACATTGTCTCTGTCAGCTTGCCTCCTTCCCATACCATATCCTGGCAACATCTCTTCCCCAGGTAAGTGACACATATCCACCCGGTCATCCACATGATGTAAAAGAAAACGTGAGTCATCAGACCAGGCCACCTTCTTCCATTGTTCTGTGGTCCAGTATGGATGCTCATGTGCCATTGTAGGACCTTTTGGCTGTGGAAAGGGGTCAGCGTGGGCACCCTGACCGGTAACTACGCAGCCCCATACACAACAAACCGTAATGCCCAATTTTTCAGCTTTCAACACAAACTTCATGGACAACATCTTTACTTGCAGCCTTATATATCCTACCCACTTTCAGATGTCATTGTAACAAGATGTTATTCACTTTACTTGTCAGTGATCATAATATTATGGCTGATCAGCTACACAAGCCATATATAGTAGTTGAATGTTAGTAAAAAATTACATTACCTTATTAATCTGCAGCACTGTAATTTTCTGTAAAATTCAATGCAATATGGCAATCCCAAGGTCTTTTGTATAAAGCTGCTGTAAAAAACTTCCCCAGGAATGTCATTTCCTGCTTGTGTGATGAGCTCACTGATTTTCCCAGAAATTTGAACCAATATATGAGTCAAATTTTAGGCATCCTCTGCAGCAAAAGTTTCTTTTTCGGTTAGGTATTCCCAAAAGGGATAATAACTTTTAAAGGGATGTCGACCCTGCAGCTTTCCTCTATAGAACACTGCAAGTGTATTAGCCGATTAGTAATGAAAAAGTCAACCCCCATTCAGATTCACTTTGATGTAACCAAACAGCTTTTTCTTCAGAGCAGAAACAAGTAGGAATCTGCAACAAAGTTTGTTAAAATCTTTACATTGATTATCCAAAGAGGTTTTTTTTTTTTTTTTGAGAAAAAAAACAGTTACTCTTTAAACGTATGGCAAGTGTGACAGTATGCGAGGCCTAAAAAAAAAATGATGAAAAATAGCACAAAGGAATAATTTGCTGTGCCAATGCATGTGTTCCTTTTCATGTGCGTTTCCCTTGCATGAGCAAAACAGTTAGGCCCCTTTCACACTGGGGCGGTGGGGGCGTCGGCGGTACAACAGCACTATTTTTAGCGCTGCTGTACCGTCGTTCTTGCAGCGGTATTCGGCCGCTAGCGGTGCGGTTTTACCCCCCGCTGGCGGCCGAAAAAGGGTTAAAATCCCTCGTACAGCGCGGCTATAGCCGCGGTATTGCCGCGGTATAGCCACGCTGTCCCATTGATTTCACTGGGCAGGAGCGGGGAAGGAGCGGTGAATACACCGCTCCTTCCCCGCTGCAAAAAAGCGGTTTGCAGGACTTTTCTCACCGCCCTGCCTGCGCACCGCTTCAGTGTGAAAGCCCTCGGGCTTTCACACTGAACAAACAGCGGAGGCTGTTTAGGAGCGTTTTTCAGTCTGTATTTTTAGCGCAATACCGCCTGAAAACCGCTCCAGTGTGAATGGGGTCTTAAGCATGCATAGGGGCCACATCTTTTACACAGACCATACACTCATAAAAATGCATTTGAAATTTTTCATTTTAAGAACGTTCGTTCCACTTTCTAATCATTAGTGGGGTCAAATTGACGCTCACTTTCAATCACAGTGTAAAGACAATTCAAAGGAGCATGATGCAAAATTTTTCTAACAATAAATGTGGTTTTCATTCAGGAAAACCCATTGTTTCCCAAATCAAATGTTAAAAGTAAAACCGTATACCCATCAGACAAACTGATAAAAGGTAAAGGTCAAAGCCTGGGAACCTTGGATTTCCGAGGAGTTTCCCTCACTCCAACCGGCTTGTTTGGGCCTCCTCTGATCTGAATCTGTGTTCTTTTTCCTTCTTTTTTCTCCTTCCTTCTCTAGCTCTGCCCTTTCTTACTCCCTCCTAGCTTCTTTCTGGTTTCTTTTTCTAGTTCTTCTTTCTTCTTGTTCTTACAGACTCCATCCTTTGGGGTTGGTCTCAGGAATAGGACCACCCCTGGGAGGACTGTGAGTAGTTTGTGGTGTATGGCCTTTTCCCCTTCCCTTTCACCTTAATTATCCTTCAATATCATCCCAATCACAAGAAGGTAGGAAACTATGATTGTTATGTTTGTATCCCTCTTGGATTCTTCTGTAATACCTGATCATTCTTTAGCCCCTTGCTTTTGATTTCTTACATTGTGGCTTAAAACCAATAAATACAGTTGTGCTCATAAGTTTACATGCTGCCAGAATTTATGATTTCTTGGCCATTTTTAAAAGAATATGAATGATAAACACAAAAACGTTTCTTTCACTCATGGTTAGCGTTTGGCTTAATATCAATCAACTGTGTTTACTCTTTTTAAATCATGACAACAGAAACTACCCAAATGACCTTGATCAATAGTTTACATACCCCAGTTATTAATACCGTGTATTGCCCGCTTTAACATCAATGACAGCTTGAAGTCTTTTGTGGTATTTGTGGATGAGGCTCTTTATTTTCTCAGAGGGTAAAGCTGCCCATTCCTCTTGGCAAAAAAACTCCAGTTCCTGTAAATTCTTGGGCTATCTTGCATGAACTGCACTTTTGAGATCTCCCCAGAGAGACTCAATGATATTGCTGTCAGGAGACTGAGATGGTCACTCGAGAACCTTCACTTTATTCTGTTGTAGCCAATGTCAGGTCGACTTGGCCTTGTGTTCACTGCATTCATCTTGCCAATTTTGACCAAATTTCCTGTGCCTTTGTAGCTCACACATCCCCAAAACATCAGCGATCCACCTTCACAGTAGGAATGGTGTACCTTTCATCATAGGTCTTGTTGACTCCTCTCCAAATGTAGCATTTATAGTTGTGGCCAAAAAGCTAAATTTTGGTCTCATCACTCCAAATGACTTTGTGCCAGAAGGTTTGAGGCTGGTCTTTGTGCTGTTTGGCGTATTGTAAGCGGATACTTTCTGGCATTTGCGTAGTAATGGCTTTCTTCTGGTGACTCGACCATGCAGCCCATCTTTCTTCAAGTGCCTCCTTATTGTGCATCTTGAAACAGACACACCACATGTTTTCAGAGAGTCCTGTATATTACCTGAAGTTATTTGTGGGTTTTTCTTTGCATCCCAAACAATTTTCCTGGCAGTTGTGGCTGAAATTTTAGTTGGTCTACCTGACCCTGGTTTGGTTTCAACAGAACCCCTCATTTTCCACTTCTTGATTAGAGTTTGGCATTCTCAATTTCTTGGATATCTTTTTATATCTCTTTGCTGTTTTATACAGTCCAACTACCTTTTCTCGCAGATCCTTTGACAATTCTTTTGCTTTCCCCATGACTCAAAATCCAGAAATGTCAGTGCAGCACTGGATGAAGGATGCAAGGGTCTGTCAGCAGTCCAAAAACTCATTGACCTTTTATACACACACACTAATTACAAGCAAACAGATCACAGGTAAGGATGATTACCTTTAATAGCCATTCAAACCCGTTTGTGTCAACTTGTGTGCATGTGATCAAGCCAAAATCACCAGGGTATGTAAACTTTTGATCAGGGTCATTTGGGTAGTTTCTGTTGTGATGATGTAAAAAGAGTAAACACAGTTGATTGATAATAAATGGCTTCAGCCAAACATTAACCATGAGTGAAAAATGTTTTTGTGTCATCATTCATATTCTCTGAAAAATGGCCAAGAAATCTTACGTTCTGCCAGGGTATGTAAACTTATGAGCACAACTGTACATTGAAACAGAAACGGTCCATACAAATCTCCAGTTATCTCTATTAATCTTGGTGGCCAAAATAGTTTAGCAAAAAAAAAAAAAAGACTATTTCCTACATACCATAAAGCTATGAGTATGCCATTCAAGGTCTTAACACATAGAGGAATTTTTACCATTGCAGTTTTGCACGGCAGTGATATTTATCACTTTTTCTAGGTATCCTTTGCCTCTACATACTACGACCATCACTCAGTATGTTGTATACACACACACATATATACACAGTAGGGCCAGGAGTAGTTGAAGATGCCCTGGATGATGGAATGTAGTATTACTGGGAACAGGCACGGGGTCGGCGAGCCTCCCAGATAGACAGCTGCAGAATCTGGACGGCTCATTACTATAGAGGGAAGGAGCATATTAGAAAAACAGTTAAGTCTTGTAAGGTCAGCCAAATTCAAACATTTGAAAAAAATTTAAAATCGTAGTCTTTTAAGGACAAATACAAGGAAGTCAAAGTAAAATCCAAAGTTTGAAATTAATCGTCTGCAGTTCTTGGATATGCAAAATGCATGTTAGAAGCATTGCGGGTAGGCCACAACCCTTGGTCATCTTGTTTTATACAAAGAGATGGTGCAGACATAGGAACTACTTTATAAAATCAGAACAAGCCGACTACCAGACTATTCCTGTGCTTCACATGTTATTTATTAATTGTGTACCATTACATATATTTTACTATTTTAAAAGGAACTTTTTCGGAAATCATTTCATATATCCTAACAAACCTACAAATTGCTTAGTTTTCAGCAGGTGCAAGATTTGGAAATGTTTTAAAACATTCTGCAAAGAATCAATACACCTTAAATTGATTTTGATATACAGTATCTCACAAAAGTGAGTACACCCCTTACATTTTTGTAAACATTTTATTATAGCTTTTCATGTGACAACACTGAAGAATGGCTATGTACAGTATAAAACTATCCAACCTTGTTGTGTTGACTTTTCTAATGCTGATATTTTTTTATGTATTTTCTATGTATAATAAACGTTTTTTATGTATTAATTACCTAAGTGGTCGTGCCTAAAAAGTCCAAGCCCTCTATTCCAATTTTTCTGTTCCATGCCCAAGAGGGTTAAGGCAGTGCTGGAAAATAATGGTGGCCATATTGACACTTTGGGCCCAATTCGGGACCTTTTCACTTAGGGGTGTACTCACTTTTGTTGCCAGCGGTTTAGACATTAATGGCTGTGTATTGAGTTTATTTGAGGGGACAGCAAATTGACACTGTTATAGAAGATGTACACTCACTACTTTACATTGTAACAAAGTGTCATTTCTTCAATGTTGTCACATGAAAAGATAGAATAAAATATTTACAAAAAAATGTGAGGGGTGTACTCACTTTTGTGAGATACTGTAGATGGAGCCCAACAGGCCAAACAACCTCATGGCTTCTTAGATGTCCAGAGAGATTTTCCTGCCATAATTCCCAACACCTGTGTTGAGTCTTCGGCGTTCCCACTGATTACTGTGTGTTTTGGTGCAGTCTGCTATATTCTTTAGAATGTAAAATAAAAATTCACAAAAGGAAGACAAGAAACTCTCATAATGACCACAGCAGGTACGGAGACAGATATCTCAACAATAGATCGCCCAATATTTTCAGGTGCTTCATTTGTCCATCATCTACCAAAACTGAAGCACTGATCCTTTAGTCAAATTCCACTCAAGACTAAAGCAATGACCCTGAAACAAAGGTTAAGAATTTTATACCTTGTACACAAGCTCAAGTAAACATTTAAATTTGGGGCTCATACAAAGGACTTTTAAGGGTCAAATGTTTTATTTTTACAAATACTTCTAAGATATCTACTTTGAACCAATGAAAATAAATGTAGACTGTGCTGTTGGTGCACTTTGCCACTCAATTCTGCTGGGTTTCTTTATTTCAAATGGACCTTCCTGGGAAATTATTTACTGTAATGGAAAAAAAAAAATATGGCAAATTTATGGCTGGACACACATCAGTAAACCATTCATAAAGTACCTTAAGGGGCAACCAATAGGTAAACTCATGCCTAGTATACATGATGAGAAAATTGGGCGAAATACACCACTTTCGGAATGATTGTCCAATAACTCGATTATTAGTACACAGCTTTTGAGAGCCGATCACAACAGTTGATGCGAAAATATTCGAAGGGACAAGCACGAAAAGGTTTCTCGTACGATAACAGAACAAACAATTTTCGTGTAATTAGTATAGTATTCGTACAAAACAAATCATGTGACCAAGACCACACATGCTCAGAAACTAAAGAAAGCATTACAATACATCACTTCCAAAGTTGTATT